>VZRW01006144.1:403848-715019 GCA_013398125.1 Aegotheles bennettii | reverse complement strand
CCTTGCCCCACGCCGGCGGCTCGCCTGGGGCTTCGTCTGTCGCCTTCCCCAGGCCTCGGCGGGCCCCGTGCAGGCCTGGAGCTCGGAGCTGGGTTTGCCAGCGGTGGCTCTGGAGCAGGGGGGGGGCAGCGGTGCCTGCTGGAGTCCGGGGCTTCCTGCTTTGTTTACTTTAAAAAACCCTTCAGCAGCCTGCTGGTGAAAACTGCAGGGGCATCCTGGGTGAAACACGGAGTGTGCTCCCGGAGGAGGGGGGGGGGGTTTCTTTGTAGTGGGTCGTTGTTTATAAACACGATCTTGAAAGGGTTAACAGAAGCGTGGCCAAGCTGTGTGTGCAGGGGCATCCGGGGGTGCGTGGCAGGGCAGGAGGTGGAAGCTGAACCTCTCGGTGACCTGGTGGTTACTGTGTGGTGACTTGTCCTGGGACCTGTGAAACCGTTTAGATGAGGACATGGGGCCGTTGGGCAAAAGGCAGTCGGATCGCTCCGTAATTAAAGCACAAACAGACTTTAAATAGAGCTGTAAATTAAGAGAGTTGAGGTATCGAGAGACGGGGGGAGAAACCTGGGAAGAAAGTGGGTAACTGAGAACTACTTGGATATGGGGTTTGCTGATTAGATTTCATGATCTGTCCTCTCCTCCTGACCTGCTGGGTGGCTGGAGCCTGTTGAGTTGGTTTAATGACGTGGTGAAAACCTGACCTGCGAGGGGCTGCCCTTTCTAAAATAAGCAGAATGGCTTAGGTTGGGAGTCTGTGAGAAACCGATCCAGATCCTGCTCATTGAGAACCACTAGAACTTTCCTGGCTGCTGGACGGGTGTGTTGCTCCGTGGCTGCTGAGCTGCTTGCATTGCAGGGTGTGCAGGATCCGTGCATCCAGCTGATTTGCAACCTGCAGTAAGGACTAAATGGGACACTTTATACGAACCTGGCTGATTTATTTTTCTTCTCCATTATTAGAAGCTGTAAATATTTTACAGCTGTGCTCGAGGCCTTTATATGCTGCAGCAGTGCAAATAATAAGGACTTGGTGTGGCTTGTCCACCTGGAGTGAGGTGTCCTTGCTCTGTTTCATTTACTGCCAGGTGGACATTCTGCTATAATTTAAGCTTTCTTTAAAAAGTAATAAAAGCTGAATTACACTTGTTTTGGTGTCGTAACACGGTTTTGAGGGACGGGGCTGGGAGGCACTTGTGGTTGAACCAACTGCTGACTGTGTTGAGAAAGTCATTATTGAAGGCTGTGTTTCTGTTACAGACCCAGGCTCCTGGCTGGTGATCTTATCTCTGTTGAAATGACTGTAGGCAAACATGAAAAAAGCTAGAAGCACAATAATGTGGTTTAATTAGTGCTTGTCATTGTTGACAGTGAGAATTTTGCAGCGTGCAGGACATATGGAACTTCACTTTTTTAAAGTAAATAAATAACCAACAAGCTGCAGGGGATCTCTCATTGAAACTGTGTGAGGTGATGCATACTCAAACGCTCTGAACCTTGTTTACTGTCACATTTTTAATTCTGTGACAATCTCTTTGAACAGAAATACTGTGGGAAGAACATAATTTTAAAGGCAGGAGAATGTAATAAAATTGGAAGATGATATCACCAGTTGTGCTGAGAAACTAAAATACTGTTGGGAGCTTGTTTACTCAGACATTGTCTTGTATTCGGTGCATTTTATGAGAAATTTCTTGAAGCAATAAAATGTCTTTCTGTCTCTGCTTAGGACTGGCAGCCTCCATTTGCATGTGAAGTACAAAGTTTTCGTTTCACTCCACGAATTCAGCGCCTGAATGAACTGGAGGTGAGTTTTTCCACTGTTGATACAGTTTTGTGTTTGCACTGAAAGCAGAAGGTCTCCTTGCTTGAGGTTTGCATCTTGGCAGGTTTCTGGATGGGGGAGACTTCAGAAACCCATAGACCACATCAATGTTTATACTTGGCAGCGACTGAGTTCATATAAAATAACTCTCCACGGCTTTGAGAAAAGTCTGGGTTTTATTTTATTACCCAAAATAACCACAAGAGTTTTTCACATTCAACTGGGAATGTCTAAAATGAATGCCAAGTACCATGTTGTGTGTAGTAAGAGAAGCCAGTGTCTAGCCTTCAGAGCTCCACAGGCAATGGATTTTTTTTTTCTTGAAATATTTACTGCTGTTCTGAAGCCCCTGGTTACCTTATACTGTCTGATAATGCCTTTTAAGCCTTAAAATGAACTGGGGTTTTACAGGCTTATTATGGTTGGTTAATTTTATGATTCAGAAATGTATGGGAGCTTTCTTGAAAGCAGTGTGAGTCCCATTCTGTCCTGGGTTTTCCTTTACAGCATTTCTCAAAGCCCTGCTCTGTTCATTTACCAAAACGTCATGTATTGTTTGGCTCGTAAATGGGTCCCCTTATGGAAAGTGATTTGAGTACTCCAAGAAACTCAAGGGAGGAGGCCCTTCTGCGTGGTTAAGGCGTATATAAAAACTGTTCGTAACTCTCCCCCTCCTCCCCAAGGTATATTTTAATAATTGCTCTTGTGTTTCTCCCTGGAATGCTGATTTTTCATAAGTATGCATTTTGGTTTCAAACCAAGAAATTGTTGGGTAGGAATTTGGTTAATAGGCTCTTGAATGCAGAGAAAAAAACCTATACAATTTTCTTTTTTGTAAAGGTCTTTCTTTTTATCAGTATTTCCATTTCTAGGGCTTTTTTTACCAGACTAAGAAATACTTCACTTGCCAAGTTGCACTTTGAAAATGTAAACACAATAAAGACTTGTCACGTTTTTTTCTCAGGACGGTAAGGTGTTGTCATGCTTGTTTTGGGACATGTGCATTTACCTTTATTGACTGCAGGCAATGACAAGAGTGAAGCTGGACTTCTTGGATCAGTTAGCAAAGTTTTGGGAACTCCAAGGATCCAATTTAAAAATCCCCGTGGTGGAGAGAAAAATACTGGATCTCTATGCTCTGAGCAAGGTGAGTGAGCAATGGTAGGCCTTGGTCAGACAGGGACCTTGTTTTTCATTCAAGCTCAAGAAGCCAAGCAACAGGGAGGGCTTGTTTTACAGCATTAATCTCATTAATATGGAGATTAAATGAGTGGAAAAAAATGTAGTGAAAGAGAATTTTTAAATTGAATGGTTACAGCAGACATGCCAAGCACAGTTAAATCAATTGCCTTTGGTTGGATTCTATATAGGATGTATTTGGTAACTTGTGCAGCTTGAACATCCTGGTGTCATCTAGCCACTTGCTTTTTTAGTTCTCCTTTTTTTACTTACGGTGGGGCAGCAGGACTTTGAGGTTGGTTTTTGAGAAGACAGCAGCATACTTGCTCCTGACCCAGCAATTCTGTAATGAATTATTGTTGTAATTGCTCCTTCCTTTTGCCCATCGGAGGTTCTTCACGTAACATGAACTCTCATCATAAAGATGCATGTTTATAGTGTCAACTTCTGGAATAATTCTTTTAATAAAATTCCAGAACAGACTAGACTTAAGGCTGGCTAGAAATTTAAATGGCTGTCGTTGTGTTCAGTGTGTTTTTCTTTCAAAGTGTGCACACAAATAAAATCTTTGTTGGAATTTGCTTTTGGATTGGTAAAATATGTTTACTGTTGAAAACATACCTGCTAAGGTTGGATTGTTAATAGAAATAGGTAGATTTCTTCTTGCAAGGTAAGGAATTAAGATGAGGTAGTTGTAGTACTTCTATGTTAGGGTGTCCGTTTCTATCCCCTGTCCAGATTCCTTTCTCTTAGATAAGTAAAAATGTGCAGATCTGAATAGATTTTATTTTTAAGGAAAGAAGTCATAGTCTTTTTGATAGTCTGGAATTGCTGAGAAAATGCAGAGAAAAGCTGATAGTCTGGATATCCCAACAAACCACCACAGACATCAAAACAACCAAACCAACCAAACAAACAAAAAGCCATTTTATTAGGTTTTCTCTGCATTAAATAAGTGACTTATTTAGTCACTTAGTGGCTTCTCTAGCCATTGTTCATGTATAGATAATTTTAGGAAACAACTTTTTCATAGACAGTTTGAAGATAAGTTGAAATTTAGAAATAGTTTAATTTAAAATGGCTTTTCTAGTACTTTGCTGTAAATATGGGGAGAAATAATGATCAATAATACTATTGTTTTATCTAAGTGTAGCTGTCAGATTATAGAGGGAACCAGAATTAACTACTGTATTTATCGTTGTCACAATTACATTTTTTTTTAATTTACCTCAGCCTCAAAAGTAAACCATAAATTTCACTCCAGTAACAAATTGGTTTTGTATTGAGGTTTCTAACAGTATGTGAAACGTTAAGCGTGGAATTGGGTCCTTGTGTAAAGAAATGTAATGCAAAACTACACTGTTTTAGAAATGCTATTAGTCTTACAATAATATAGATGAAATTACAATCCATTTGGGTTTTAAGCTACTTGGGAGTGAAACTGTAGAGAGAATGGAGGCAGTGGGGATGTGACCAGTGTTTCTGAAGAAGCAACTCCTGCTGTTACGATTGTTGCTTGGAGGCAAATGGTCCGTTGTTTTTCATTGTATGTACATATCAGTTACGTGTAAGCAGTAGTAGTTCTGTATGTGAATTACTAGACTCAAAACTGATCAAAGTCAGAGGTAAAAATTGGACTGAGTTAATTGGAAGGTAAATTAAATAATTCTTCTTTTTACCGTAGTGTCTCTTCCATTCAGGGTTTTGGGAGAGTTTCTGTGACTGAAGTTCTGAGCTCCAATGCCTGGGGTCTGTTTGCACGGGCTTCACTTCTGGCCAGATTTGTGTTTTGCATCAGAGTACAAGTCTGGCGAGAGTTAACTTTTCAGTTTGTTCTGATGGTGGGGTTTGTATTCTTTCCAACACATCATAAATCTCAACTGTTGGACTCCTCCTGTCTAGGGCAGTATGCAGTTTACATTTACTAGGAAAACTGTCATGTTAAATATATTAAGTAATGAGGTTAAATAAGTGCTGACTTATTAAAGTGCTAGTCCTTCAGGAAACAAAATCTAAATTGAAGATTCTGTTACTTTTTAATAGAACCTTCTAACATTTGGTTGGTTTAATTGATTCTTGGTTTATGCAAGGTGGTGAGAGCAGCTCAAAACCCTTAAACCTTTTTATTTATGTGTTTCAGATTGTTGCCAGCAAGGGAGGCTTTGAAGTAGTCACTAAAGAGAAGAAATGGTCTAAAGTGGCAAGTCGGCTTGGCTACCTGCCAGGAAAAGGCACAGGGTCATTACTCAAGTCTCATTATGAACGGATCTTATACCCCTATGAGCTCTTCCAGTCTGGAGTCAGCCTTATGGTAAGATGCTCCTCTTTCATGATATGAAGAGGGGACACAAACTGAATGTAGAATTCTTCTTGCTATTGCATGCGAAACTAGGACATAGGATCTACACTTTTAGAAGCTTTAGCTATGTAAACAAACCTAGAACCACCCTCATATTTAACTGTGACAGAATAGTGTTAGGAATTGTAACGTGACCTTGTGTAAGTATTTTCTGATAGCCATTTCTTTATAGGACTGAGGCCAACCCTCAGGAAGGAAAGCAGGGCAAAAGATGACATAATTAATTGGAAAGATGTCTTTCTCAATAAGCTGGCAGTTGAGATTCCTTATTTGAAGGGTGCATGGATTAATTGGCCTGCTGTCCAAATAGTGTGTGTAATGCTGTGTGATTTCACTCATCCTGTTTCTTAGCAAACAGAATGATTCACAGACCATGGAATCATCAGCACTGGCTGATCAAGCAACCTGGTGTTCTGTGCTCTTATCCTCTAGGGCATCCAAAAGCCAAACTTGGACGCTAAGGAAAAAGTGGAGGCTGAGGACCTCAGCTCAGATGCCCAGGCTTCCCCGAAGCAGACTTCAAGAATGAATGTTGTGCTGAAGAGAACCAGGCGTGTCAAATCCCAGGTACCCCTGTTAATTGGCTCTTACAGACAGAGAACGCTTACTGTTCCACCAGTGCTGGAGTGTTGGCAGTGCAACAGCCTCTGTCTGTCTGTGGGAGCCTCCTCAAAGGCACCACCAGGAAGTGGTCTTCATTTAAGTGAAATCCAGAGAAGGATGTCCGAGGCCTGGTTTGCTTAGGGCAGGTGCACTGTTTGTCTGAAAACTTTTTAAATCTGCTTTTGTTGACAAGTGGCCTAGGTACATTTGTGGTGAATGTATCTGTGCAAACTGAACAGGTAGAAAGCCATTTGTGAAATGGAGTTGAAGCTCTGCTTGTGCAAAATCCAAGAAATTTTTATTTAAAAACTTTTTCAAATACTCCCTCTAGTTATGTGATTGCAAATATGTGTAGACAAGTCTTTGTAAGTTGTGGAAATTGCATTTGGGGTGAATTATCTCAAGCTGGACAGACTGTTTTTCTGAAGAAACGAAGCAGATACGTGAGGAGATGCTCAGTGATGGCTGGAACTGTATAGGATTTCTACAATTTTTCTGCTGAAAAGTAGTCGTTTCTTCTGGATTAACGGTGTTATAGGAACTTCTGGTATTATTCTAGTTGATACTAAATCCTGGGAGTACACCCCAGTAAATCTCAGTTCAAAAGTTCAAACCAAATCACCACCGCTACTCTGCTCTGGTAAGACCCCACCTGGAGTACTGCGCCCAGCTCTGGAGCCCTCAGCACAGGGAGGACATGGACCTGTTGGAACGAGTCCAGAGAAGGGCCACAAAAATGATCAGAGGCCTGGAACACCTGTCCTGTGAGGAAAGGCTGAGAGAGTTGGGGCTGTTCAGACTGGAGAAGAGAAGGTTCTGAGGAGACCTCATTGCCACCTTTCAATACCTAAAGGGGGGCCTATACGAAGGATGGGGACAGGCTTTTCAGCAGAGCCTGTTGTGATAGGCTGAGGGGTAATGGTTTTAAACTGAAGGAGGGTAGATTTAGGTTAGATATAGGAAAAGTTTTTCACCATGAGTGTGGTGAAACACTGGAACAGGTTGCCCAGAGAGGTGGTGGATTCCCAGTCCCTGGAGACGTTCAAGGCCAGGTTAGATGGGGCTCTGAGCAACCTGGTCTAGTGGGGGATGTCCCTGACCATGGCAGGGGGGTTGGACTAGATGACCTTTAAGGTCCCTTCCAACTCAAGCTGTTCTGTGATTCTGTAAATGCTGTATTATTAGAAGTAATCTTAGAGGCTTGTCCTGAGCGCTCCGTTGCTTCTATTGCTCTATTTAAAGCAGGCCTTCACCTTTTGACAAAGATTTCTGTTGCAGTCAGCATACTAAGGCTCTTCACAGCAAGTCTGGTGGCTCCCTGCTGGCCAATCCGCAGAACACGGGTGAAAGCTGAATTTATAGGCAACAGACTTGCTGCTTGGTTGATGCCATTCTAGGCTTACTTTAAGCACCACAAACTTTTTTCAAATGCTCAAACTTTTTTCGAATGTATCTTTATTGCCACAGAGCTACTTGAGTATCCTTTGTAAACTTTCATCCTTTTCTCTGATGTCACCATTGATATAGACTACATTGTCTCTTTTATTCTGTTTCCTCAGCTTACAGAAGCTGGCTTGATGTTATTTATCCTAGCTGTATAACAATGCATCACACAAGCAGTCCCAGGCTGTGATGTTACCAGATCTCTCGAATCACGCATTGTTAGTGAGCTGCCCAGAAAAACTGGGAGTGCTGCAGGAACTGAAGGGGTCATTCATTATGTGGAATTCTGCTTTGGGTTTGAACAAGTCTTGTGGCTTAAAGCCAGCAGGACCTTTTTCTCGTACATAGTGTAGAAGTGTCACTATGTTATTAAGATCCTGTGGGATCTTTTCTCCTGATGATTTTAGTAGAATAATGGTACTTCTCATTTCTCCTTGTTGGAAAAAATGATTCTGTGGTGATCCTGGCATAGCGTAGCTGCTTCATTTCATTTAAAGGGCTTGCATTTCAGAAAAGAGAGGTGATTTTACTTAGGTCGTCTGCAAAAAGGTAAATACACAAATACACACACATTATATATATATACACACACACATATATATATATATTTGAATGCCTTTTATTAGGCCTGTAGCCACTCTGTCTTTTGAGCAATACAGTTATTAAAATGGCTGAAATGAGTTATTTAATACAGAAAAAAAAAATCAACCTACTTTCACAGCCAGGAGAAGTATTTTTTGGCTGTGTTGACAGCTGTTAAGTCAACTCTGGAACTGTGTTTAGAAACAGAGATTTGTCCTTGGTAGCCTCAAATGACAGAAGTGTAAATATCTGGGGAATGCTGAAAAATTGTTCCATATTTCAGGGCACCTCCTTATTGTAGGCAGGACTCTGATTGTTTGAAGGGCTTACCTGGAATTGTACCAGAGATTGTCTAGATAGTCTTCAGAGAACAGGTAATATGCAAATAATGTTAAAAAGCTGCTAAATAAATGTCATTCTGCTCTAGCTGAAACATCTGAATGATTTGTGTGTAGTGTGCCAAGCAGTCCAATCCTGAGTAGCGAACATGGGTAACTACATATGACCTCTGCATCTCGGCAGATTACTTTCAAGTGCTAAAAGTACTTTCAAGAAGTGCTCTGCATCTTCGTCTGGCAGTAACTTACCTAAGAATGGGTGATGAATAAGAAAGCATAAAGATAGTAATCAGAAGTTACTGACATAGACAAAAGATCCTCAGCAGTAGAAGGAGGTGGCAGACTTTCAAAAAGCAGATTTTTGAATTCCTAGGGAAAGTGAAAAATGGTAGAAAATAGGGAAGGAGAATTCTCCTTTGTGAAAGATAGGTTGGAAATCATTGGATGCTACAGTCAAATGTCAGTTGAATACATCATCTCTGAATGGGAAGAGCATGATTTGGTCATGAGAGATTCTGCTCAAAAATAAACTTAATGCTTCATTCTCTTTCTCTTTTCTCTGAAGAAAGCTATCACAAATAAAAACTGGAGAAATACAAATGAATTACTAAAGGCTTGTAAAGAAAAGGACAGCAAGAAGTAGAATACCACAGAATGGTTTAGGTTGGAAGGGACCTTAAAGATCATCTAGTTCCAATTCTCTGTCATGGGCAGGGACACCTCCTACCAGACCAGATTGCTCAAAGCCTCATCCAGCCCAGCCTTGAACACTGCCAGGGAGGGGACACCCACAGCTTCTCTGGGCAACCTGTGCTGGTGTCTCACCACCCTCACGGGAAAGAATTTCCTTGTAATATCTGATCTAAATCTCCCCTCTTTTAGTTTGAAACCAATCCCCATTGTCCTGTCACTACAAGCCCTTGTAAAAGGTGCTGGAAGGCTGTTATGAGGTCTTCCTGGAGCCTTCTCTTCTCCAGTCTGAACAACCCCAACTCTCTCAGCCTGTCTTCACAGGAGAGGTGCTCCAGCCCTCTGATCATCTTTGTGGCCCTCCTCTGGACTCACTCCAACAAGTCCCTGTCCTTAATTTGTAGACTCCGGAACTGGACACAGTACTCCAGGTGGGGTCTTGTGAGAGTGTAGTAGAGGGGCAGAATCGCCTCCCTCGACCTGCTGGTCTCACTTCTTTTGATGCAGCCCAGGATACTGTTGGCTTTCTGGGCTGCAAGTGCACATTGCCAGTTCATATTGAGCTTTTTATTAACCAACATCCCCAAGTCCTTCTCCTCAGGGCTGTTCTCAATCCATCCTCCTGCCCAGCCTGTGTTTGTGCATGGGATTGCCCCGACCTATGTGCAGGGCCTTGCACTTGGCCCTGTTAAACTTCTTGAGGTTGGAACAGGCACAAGCCTGACACGATCCCTCTGGATGGCATCCCTTCCCTCCAGCGCATTGACATCACACAGCTTGGTGTCATCAGCAAACTTGCTGTGGATGCACTCAACTCCACCATCCATGACGCCAACAATGTTAAACAGCACCGGGCCCAGTACTGACCCTTGAGGAACCCCACTTGTCACTGGTCTCCATTTGGACATTGAGCCGTTGAGCCCAGCTCTTTGAGTGTGACCATCAGCCAATTCCTTATCCACCAGGTGGTCCATCCATCAAGTCCATGCTTCTAATTTATGGACCAGGATGTCATACAGGACAGTGTCGAACACTTTGCACAAATCCAGGTAGATGATGTCAGTTGCTCTTCCTTTATCCACCGATTCTGTAACCCCGTTGTAAAAGGCCACCAAATTTGTCAGGCACGATTTGCCCTTTAGTGAAGCCATGTTGGCTGTCACCAGTCACCTCCTTATTTTCCATGTGCCTTAGCACTTAGCAGAGCTTTCAGAAGGATAGGCTCCATGATCTCACTGGGCACAGAGGTGAGACTCCCTGCCCTGTAGTTCCCTGGGTCTTCCTTTTTTGAAAATGGGGGATATGTTTCCCCTTTTCCAGTCAGTGGGAACTTCACTGAACTGCTATGGCTTTTCAAATATGTTGGAAAGTGGCTTTGCTATTTTGTCCATCACTGCCGTCAGGACCTGCAGATGGATCTCATCAGGTCCCATAGACTTATGCACCCTCAGGTTCTTTATACAGTCTCAAACCTGCTCTTCTCCTACAGTGGGTGGATCTCCATTCTCCCAGTCCCTGCCTTTACCTTCTGCAACTTGGGCAGTGTGGCTAGAACCTTGCCAGTGAAGACTCAGGCTAAACATCATTAGAGAAAGGTTAAATTTAGGAGAATACTTTGTTATAAGAGAGTAGTGTATCTTCATAGATGGTCTGTTAGGATGTATATTAACTGGTAAGGGATTTGTCTGATGAGGTTACATCATGATTTTTGGTTAGAGAAATCCAATACTGGAAAAAAGATAATGAAGTGCTGTCTTTTCAAAGGATACTGACTTCAGGTCCAGAGGATTTTCTGAGAAATTAAAACCAATTCTAAGCTGCTTTCAGATTTATTTATTTATTTTACAAATTTGGTTAATTGCAGAATAACAGAATTAATAAATAAGCTTCCATTTTTTTAAATTTGAAATATTACCTTCTGTGGGAATAATTGTGTGAAACAAAAGAACTCTAGGAGTTGCTGACAAACAACCAAAGCATGTAAATATTTTGATTCTTGGTTGTAACTATTCTGGCCTTGCGTGTTGGGGGTGGAAGGGGGGAGATGAAAATGTTTCAAGATTGGTGAGGGTAGGACAACAGAAAAGAGCGTGTGTGAATCCAGTGTAACTTGATTGTGCTGTTAGGGCTTGCCCATATACCAGAAGAGCCTTTGGGTTGTGCTTTCAGTTGAGAAGGTAAAAGAAACAAAAATATAGCTACATCCTTCAGGAGAAAGAGGAGCTGGAATAGAATTGCAGTTAATCAAGCTCATTTTGCTTATATGGAAGAAATGTAATACAAAAGTGTAATGGAGTTTCGTGTTGTTAGCGATGAGAAAATGGCAAGAATTGCAAAATTTCTGCTTCCATGCGTTCAGTTTTGAGTTCAGTGTTTGTGTAGTGTCTTAAAGGACACCGCAGAAAGGCTACTCATTGAGGCTTCTGAATGCTTTTGGTATTCACACCTTAAACTATCAATATCTTGACAGTGTTCGTAAGGTTGTATAGGAATCTTAGGAATTTTATTTTTTAGAACTATAGAAATACAGAAGTTTTGGTTTTTTAAAAAAATTGTGTTTCAATATGCAACCTGTTCTTTTTGAAACTATAGCTTTTTTCCACCTGAGCATGAATGGATTGCATCCCCTTAGGTTTAGTGGAATCCAAGTAAGTCTGGGTGAGGGAGTTATGAAAGTATATTTAGGCAATGTTTTTTTAAGCAAAGCTGTAAAACTGAAGAGAATTTGCTGCTTGTTAATGATTTACTCTTAGTAAATACAACAGTAAAATTATTTTTCAGGTATCATTGAGTCACAATAGCACGAGAAAGAAATTATGGACGTTGTTCATAAATGTTGCTGAAATGATGGAAAATTTTACCGTGCTGAGAAATGTCACGTGGTTTGGTTATGTCAGGTTCTATTAGTTGAGAGAATGGATGAGCTGTTAATGAATTTCAAATGGGAGCTGAGGGACTATGAAGTCTCCAGGCGGCAAGCTTTTCTGTACAGCAAAAAAAGTCAGTGTTTCCTTATGGATTGTTAGGCAAAAAGTGAGGAATTTATGAGAAAAAATTGCCAGCTAGCATGCAATTTCAGAGAGGTAACATATCTAAAGTGAAAATAGTAGCAAAACAGAATTCATAACTGTTCAAAATTAGAGTATCAGCAATAATCAGTTTGGAAAGATGCTGGTTAGCGTGCTGCATGCACAGTTCAGTGGGAACAGGGACTCTTAAATACCACTAAAAATTCGTTTGAGTAATAATGCTTAGTAAATTATATGTCTTTTAATGTGTTCTGGAAGCAAGAAAAACAACTGATTTAGACTGAATAAACGGAAATTATCTTCTTTATTTTAGCTTTATTGCAATGAATATTTATTTGAGCTTGGGGTTTTTTTGTTTATTAAAAACTGAGTGCATGTCACCCCAAGGGAGCTTATTTCATGCACGATGTATCAGATTCTGTGGAATATAACAGGTGAAGAATCAGTATCAGTAAGTTACTTAAGTTAAGCTTGTTGGAATTGGATTTCCTAAGATCTTTTAAGATGAGTGAATTTCAGGAGGAAGACTGCAAATTATTTTCAAAGTATGAGGTGGCAACATAAAGAAAAATACCAAGGTGATTGCACTGCAGATGAAAACAGAATATGGAGCTTCTTTTTGCTCTCAGGTTAGTGACAATGATGTGGGAAAAGGAGGTAGGTGATTAATGGGAAACAGGAAGAGGTCCAGTTGAACAGAACACTTCAGGAAGACGACACTGTCTGGGGCATAGAGTTGTCTCCTAATGGGTCTGTTCATCTCTGGTTTTGAGGTTGCGAGGGCACCATGAGTAGCTGTGACTTCAAGAGTCATACATTTCATCACAAATAAACCCAGGAGCAGCCAAGCTTAAGGAACTAGGTTGGAACTCATTAGTATCCTGTGTATATGTCTACTCAAAGAAGCAGATAAAAATATCCCATTGAAACAGTGTCTGTGTTAAGATCCAAGCACTTGACTGAATCGTGGTGATTTTGGAAAATACTGCTGTGGCATTCTTCCTATTTATTTTTTGCTAAATGTCAAACCTAGTTGTCTTACTTGCTGCATAGGTGATTTTCTGTAGAATCACAGAATTCTAGGGGTTGGAAGGGACCTCGAAAGATCATCTAGTCCAACCCCCCTGCCAGAGCAGGGTCACCTAGAGTACATCACACAGGAACGCATCCAGTCAGGTTTTGAATGTCTCCAGGGAAGGAGACTCCACAACCTCTCTGGGCAGCCTGTTCCAGTGCTCCGTCACTCTCACAGTGAAAAAGTTCTTCCTGATATTCACATGGAACCTCCTATGCTCCCGTTTGCATCCATTGCCCCTTGTCCTATCATTGGTCATTACTGTAAAAAGCTTTGCTCCATCATCCTGACCCTCACCCTTTACATATTTGTAAACATGGATGAGGTCACCCCTCAGTCTCCTTTTCTCCAAGCTAAAGAGACCCAGCTCCCTCAGCCTTTCCTCATAAGGGAGATGTTCCACTCCCTTAATCATCTTTGTGGCTCTGCGCTGGACTCTCTCAAGCAGTTCCCTGTCCTTCTTGAACTGTGGGGCCCAGAACTGGACACAATACTCCAGATGTGGCCTCACAGAGGCAGAATAGAGGGGGAGGAGAACCTCTCTTGACCTACTAACCACCCCCCTTCTAATGCACCCCAGGATGCCATTGGCCTTCTTGGCCACAAGGGCACACTGCTGGCTCATGGTCATCCTCCTGTTCACCAGGACCCCCAGGTCCCTTTCTCCTACACTGCTCTCCAGCAGGTCAGCCCCCAGCCTGTATTGGTAGTTCATGTGTAACCCTAAATGGGCAATAATTGGGACAAAATGCTGTCTTTTTTTTCTATTTGCGTTTGTTCCTTGGCTTTAAGAACGGAAAATCATGTCTTTTCATGCCTCTGTTTCCTTTCTTTTGGTGAGCTGATGTTGTGAGAGAGTGGAATATAAACAAATTATGAGGAAACTTGGAGGGGAAATATTGATGGTTTGTACTGATGTGGTCTTCTTTTCGTTTTCAGTCAGAGGCAGGAGAAATGAGTAGAAATACTGAACTGAAGAAGCTGCAGATCTTTGGAGCTGGACCCAAGATGATGGGACTGGCATTAGGAGCAAAGGATAAAGAAGGTAATTAAATGCAGGGTTCATCACTTTGTAAAGTAACGAGGCTGTTAAATCTTTCTGGTTTTCTCCATAGACAACATTAAGTACTAAGCAAATCATTAGAACTGGAAAAAGAGAACTAAGTATTCTAGAGTTTCGTTCATGAGAGAGATTTACAGGGTGCTTCCTGTAACTTGGCATAGTTCCATCTCTTTATGTATTATATAGTAACTGTAACAATTAAGCAGCTGTTGCATGAACTGAGTGACTGGAGGGGAAAACAGGATTTGACAATACTTAAACTGATCCTGCCAGCTATGTGCACGCATTATGGGTGTAAGTCACTGTTTTGTGAAGCAGTTGGGATCACCTGTGAGGATAAGCAAAATCCATTTTCCTAATCCCTGTTTAGTTTAGATTGGCCAGGTATAACAAGGCATTTTTGCTTTCTTTGCAAGGCTGGACATCTGTGTTGTTTCTGCAAGTTAAGTTTATCTTTGTGATATTAGTAACATTGAACTTCTTCCTTTTGCTTCAAGATGAGGTGACACGAAGACGCAAGGGAACCAGATCAGAAGCATTTGGAATGCAGATGAGGCAGCGCAAAGGAACTCTTTCTGTCAACTTCGTAAGTTTGAATCCTTGGCTGTGATTTCTGATAATAATAAATTTGTTGTTTTACTGAGATTTATTTTTTTTCTAAAACTCCCCCCTACTCCCAACCCCACAAACAGATGAATGAATGGACGCTGCAAGCAGGTGATACTGTTATGGGAAGAGTGAACAGTATTTTGAAAAATAATCTATGCTCTCAGTTTCTGTTTTAATCTTTCAGACGGGAAGAATGTTGCAATGTGAAGGTAGTTGCTGATCATGGGTTTGAGGACTTGCTTTGCCCCACACACTTTTTACATGCCTTCAGTAGCTCACTTTCTATCTGAGCTCCCCTTAGTAGAACAATTGTAATAACTACTTCTCTTTCTTAAAAGGTATTTTGAGGTGCTCCAATACTTCAGGAGTTTGTTTTTTAGCAATTCCAACTTTCATGCCTTTTCTGTTTTGAATTTAAACTAGTTATTTTACAAGTCCATGCAAGGGAAACCCCTAAGGGGAAAAATGAAATGTTTAGCGCTCTGATGTTTGACCATGGAAAAGCAGTGATGGTTCTTCTTAATGTGTTTCATAGCACATGACTCTATTTTCAGTGTGTCGTAATTTAGCACGTGTGTGCAATCATGAATGAACATGCATGCTTTTAATGTCTTTAAGAAATAAGCTGATTTTAAATTTCAACCATAGAAGGCCAAGACAACAGAAAGTCTCTAGTGATCGTATTTCTGTATGTGAAAATGCCTTCTGGGGAAAAAAACATGGGAGAAGTTGGATATTTAAAAAACAGATCATTGTGTCATTGCAGCCAAGTTAGAATTTGTGTGACTTGAATTTTTTTAATTGTACTACTTCTGAGAATATGGTATTTTTAGGCTGTGTAAGTGTTGTGACCATTAAAAGTAGGATTTAATTTAAAAATATTTTGTCTAGTCTCTATGGAAAACTGTATTTGTTTACTCTGTCTCTTTACTCCTATTTATGAGGGAAAATTAAAATACTGTAGCAGCAGAACTGCTGTTTTGGAACTCTATTACTGTAACTGTAATTTTGTGAAAATCTGTGACTCAATACCATTTGGTTCCACACTTTTTTAATACTTGGATGAGAGATCTTCAAGCAAAGATGTCTTTGAAGTGCCTAGGTGATACGTTAGCCTTCTATAACTTTTGAGAAATACTGTCCTGCACTTTTGTTTAATACTTATCCTCCCTTCTTTTATCTTTTTGTGAAATGCTAACTGTGGAATTTATCTGTGTGAGATGCTAACTGTGAAATAAAATACACCTTTTTCTATTTATCCCCTCCCCTTGCATAAATATAGTTATATGTAATTATAGTCTCGCTGTGTTTTGTTACATGGCTAAGAGGCTTATTTGTGATTATTGTGTAATCATGGATCTGCTTGTTCTGCATTGAAATACACATTCTCTCTATGTATTTGACAAATCATCACTTGGGTTAACATAAAAAATTGCCTATGTTAGTATGAATTTGGAGAGAAGAACGTATTATAGGTAACTAATGGGTATCCTAGAATAGCCTCCTCTTATGATCGTTATTTCAATGCATTTTTAGTTTTGGGAAGAGAGCCTGGAAATGTCTGCTAAGGTACTTTCCCTCCATTTTATATACTTTCAACAAAAGCAGACATGATATTCCATGAGGGTGTGTGTATGTTTTTTAGAAAAAGGGGAAGATGATATGTTTCAATAGGACTGCATTATTTTTTAAAGCTGTTTAAGAAACCTGAGCAATCTTCTTAAGTGCACTACTGCATAGCTGGGAAGTTGCATACTTAACTAGGCTGGTGTAACCAAGATGGGGTTGACATCAAGTATTTAATAGGCAGCACATGTTTCTGTGACATCTTGATGAAAATAACAGACCCTCGGAAAACAATCCCACCGCTTGTGGTGTTATTTTGAGCTGTGTGAAGGAAATATGCACTGCCTGAGTCGCCCAGTGACTGATGGGAGTTTTAGCAGAATTTGGAGAAAGTGTTATTCATGAAGTTCATCATACAGAAGATAAGTTTGGGGGTTTTTTTTAGGTGTGATAAAGTAATACGCAGTTTCCTCATTTAGATTATGTTACAGGTTTTCAGTACTATATTAAATGTTTTTATTACATTCAATTCCTTTGGACAATACAGGGAGCAACAGCAAAGAAAATTTGAAACCTGTTGATACGGTTTTCTCTTTGGTCCCTGAGAGTATCTCCCAGTGAGTCCTTTTTCTTGTTGAGATATTATCTTGGACAGACAAGTGGGAGAATTGTATGCTGTTGTATTGGGATTAATACCTCTCTCTCATCATTTGGAGTTTTTATCCTGTATTTTGGAGAAAGAAGTTGGTATTTCTATACGCAGTTTCCTTCCTTTCCCCTTGGATTTTTACATTGAAATCTGTAGGTTTGAGGGTTTTATCTCTTCTTTTCCATTGCAAAGATAATCACTGTACTGTTGCAAGTGCTGGCATGTATGTTTGTGAAAAAGTTCTTGAAGATATTCCTCACCCATGTGCTCTTTGTAAGGATTTAGTTTGAATTTTTTTCAATGATTGAGACCCCAAAGAGGGAGAGCATGAGGTTCTGAAAACTGTGACCTACTTTTTTGCCTTAGAATAACGTAAATGGGATGCTACTTTGAGTTATACAGAAAACAATTGTCCAAGTGAACCGGATAGGTGTTTTGCAGCACCCAAAGTCTCGCAGCCTTCCACATATTGCTGCTTTGGGAAATTGAAGCCTAATAGTTCATTATCAATGCTTCTCAAAAACCAGAGAAGACTGTGTCGATGTTCTGATGTCTGACTTTAGGATTGCATCCTTTGTTCCTTAGTTTAAGGAAAGTGGGTTCCGGATGTGGAAACTTTTTGTAACTTTTTTCTTTTTTACTTTTCTCCACAGGTTGATCTGTATGTTTGCTTATTCTGTGGCAGAGGAAATAACGAGGACAAACTGCTACTGTGTGATGGGTGTGACGACAGCTATCACACTTTTTGCTTGATTCCTCCTTTACCTGATGTACCCAAGGGTGACTGGAGGTGTCCGAAGTGCGTTGCTGAGGTACAGTTCAAGAACTACTCAAGCTTTGTATGTATACTTATGTTTCTGGAAAGATCAGAAGAAGAGTGAGGAGTTCAGCTTAATGCTGTTCCACCTGGGTAGAGGAAGCCATAGTTTTGTTTGGAATATTGCCAAGATGCACTGTGAATCTTCAGCTGTTCTTGGTTGATGAGCCATGAGGAGAGAGAAGTGTTCTTTCTAAAGATTGGGCATAACCTTTGTTTATTATACAGCCATGTGACAGCTAAAGCTTTGGCCTTTGTATGCAAAGAGCTGAAACTCAAATTTGACAAGCTGGTAGTGGGAAATAGGGTGAGAAGTAGGACTGAGATAGATTTTTCAGTGTAACAGACATTTTGTAAACTGTGAAGTCATCAAAGTATGCAATTTAAGCATAAGAGGGAACCTTGATTACTGGGAAGTCATTATGGCATTATTCAGAATAGCTTGTAGAAGAAAGTGTAAGAACTAATTTAAAAACTTGTAGCTATTTTAGATTTGGTTTAGACTAAAATAGAAACTGTTGAGGCTCCAAAAGTGGAACCTAGTTGAATTTCATTCTTCAAAAAAGAAGAACTACCAAGTTCCAAGAAGTCACTGATCAACAGCCTAAAGGCAGCAAACATAATTTGATTGACTTGGTATTCATCTAAAGAAAATAAATTTTGCAAGGTCAGGAAGTTGGTAGATGTAGAATTCAGAAGGGAAAAAAGATTACTGTTTATAAACCTGTAATTTTGTGACTTTTAGATTGTTTTTTCCAGAAGGGGCTGTGACACACATGTATGTGCCCATTTCCCCCCAAATCCCCCACACCCTTCCCCACTGTGGGCTTCTGCTGTTTTCATTAAGGTGGTGTTACAGTTATGCAGCCATATAATCAGGTGGATCAGTTTGCTGTTCTCTAACACTTCACCAAGAGAGATTAGGTTGTCACGTTGACTCGGGCAAATGCTGTTGTGAGAGGTGGAAATTCATAGTTACAGGCAAAGGAAAAGATGCAACTAACCCTTTGGGCTGCTGCTCACAGAGTGGATTAAGTTGCTTATTTATTGTTCCCTTAAGAGAGAGCAATCTAGGAGTATTGGCAAACCATAGCAATCCAATGTGGAGGTAATTTAGAAATACAGTAGTAAAGATGGTAAGTTCAGTGGCTTGAGAATGTGGAAACTCACAAGAAATGTCAGTATTACTACTGCTAAAAACAGGGATATGTTGTTCCCAAGGAAAAATATGCATGTAGGGACAAAATCAGGAAAGTAGAGGTGCCAGGTAAGCTCTTACTTGCAAATGGTACAGAAAGGACTTGAAAAGTTCTGGAAATACATTGAAAGCAAGAGGAAGAAGGGAAAGACATAGCTATGTTATGTAATGGAGAGTAAACAAATAACAGCAGAAAGGCGTTTGAAATGCTCAGTAGCGCTTTTGCCTCCGTTTTCACTTTAAATGTCAATTGTGCACAGATGCTTAATGTAAGGTTAACAGCAGGGTGCTGGAGCAGAATCTAGGAAAAATAGGGTAAGGGCTCTTTATATGTGTTCAGGTCGACATTGTTTGACAGTGTTTACGGATGTTGTAGATTCTCTGTGTCAGGCTCCATTTAAGAACTACTTTGATAAACGTTGGGCACAGTCTAAGGATAGTTCCTCTTGAAGAAGAAGAAACTGCTGGTCCCCTAAATTCCTTTCCAGTCCTGTTTCTTTATGACCGAACTGCTGAGGATCAGATAGTTTGATGTTGTATTTGTGTTCATATATGTCTTGTATATATAAACATTGTGTCAGATACAAAGGGCTGAAAAGGACACTGTAGAAATGGGTGAGGAGAGTGGCTGAAATGTGAACTGATATTTTTTGCACTCTTGGGAAGATTGGTAAGGACTCAGGTGGACACTAGGGTTTTTTTTGCTGAAAATGTAACTGTGTCATAATCTGCTGCAGGGAACAATATTTTTATGTTGTGTCTCCTAGGAATGCAACAAACCTCGGGAGGCCTTTGGATTCGAACAAGCTGTCAGGGAATATACTCTCCAGAGCTTTGGTGAAATGGCTGATAACTTCAAGTCTGATTATTTCAACATGCCAGTTCATGTGAGTCTTAATTTTTGTTGTAATTACTTGCAGGTGAAAAAGAGGTTTCAGCTGATCCTGAATTTTTCCTGAGGCATCTCACCTTTGTTTAAAAAGGCACTGTAAGCTTGAAACATGTAAACAAATGGTTTAGCTTTCTGACATCTGGTCTCATTTCAGCTTAATTTCACTTTTTTTCTGTGATGAGTAGGTAGTTTTATTGCTCTTTAGGGATATACTTTATTGGCCATACTCTAGTTAAGTTCTTGTGCTTTTTGATTAATTGAACCAAGTATCTTGCTCTTGTTTGGCAAAGGGGTCTTTCTCCTGCCCTTCCTATAGCTCTTGTCTTCATTTAGTTTGTTCAGAGGATAAATCATTGTTTTCCTCGCTGTTACAGTCTTTTCTTGTAGATAAGTCAACAGTCTGTCTGATAATCAGAGTGTGGTGGTGTTTATTTTTTTCTTGTTCTGCATCTCTGCAGCATTTTTAAAACTGGGATTTCTGCTTTGGCATGCTTCCATAATTCCACTGTCCTGTAGACTGCATGTAGCACCAAGGTCCTTCTCTTAGGATTTACAACATTCTTGCTAAAGCTTCTACCTTTTAAGGATTCCAATTTATGATACAACTCTGGGACATGGAGCAAAATAAGGAACAAAGCTTATTTTACAAATAAGCTTCATAAATAAATACGCATAAGTAGGAGTAGTAATGAGCTATATAAAGACTATGCTCTTGAACAGAATTACTTATCTGAACTTCCTTACTGTTATTTAAAAGTTCTGGTCATTATCTTCTGAAATAGTTTGGACTTTGCATGCTGCTCGTTCTGTTCGCTGCTTGGATTCTGCTGGCTGTCTCCTTCTCTCCTTCATTTTAGCTATACTTCTGGTAACCCTATCTTTTTTTGTTCACTTCATCCCTTATGGTGTGGCATCCTATTTCTGTTACATTTCAGCCACTACTAAGTAATACAGACTAAACAGTATGACTTTGAGGAGACAAGGGGGGAGAGGGACTGGCCTTAGTGTTTGAAAATTCACGGGGGATTTATTGCTTGAATGATAACTTTTATGTTGGGTCTTATGTGCACATACCCTGATCTCTTTTCCATTCTCAGATGGTTCCCACTGAGCTCGTAGAAAAAGAATTCTGGCGATTGGTGAGCAGCATAGAAGAAGATGTCATTGTGGAATATGGGGCTGATATCTCATCCAAGGACTTTGGAAGTGGCTTCCCAGTGAAGGATGGCAGGCGAAAGCTGATGCCAGAGGAGGAGGTAAGGAACAGGATATGCAAACTGACCCTGTTCTTTGCTCTGCGTAAGATTTCACATTAAGAATTTAAGGCAGAAATCAGCATGGTTTTTTTTCATTAATAAATTGCTTGAAGCTTTTGCATGTGCTTAACATTCCTTTTGAGTAGGGCATTAATCTGATATTTTAGTTTCTTTCACAGATCTGGTTCCTGATAGCTAAGCTGGTTTTCATTATTGAAGTCACACCTGGTTTGTATCACTTTAATCTTAGCAGGCAAAGATGTGCAAGTTGTTACAGTATGTCCCAGTGTGAGGACACTGATAAGAGTGTTTTTCTTCCTTGTTCCAAACGCTTTTGTTACAGAGTTTGTTAAAGAAGCATGTCCTTAGGAGGTTCATAATGGGTGAAACAAACTAGTTGAATTTAGCTTGTTTCTCTGACTGTGCATACTGTAAGAATGAAAAGATGTAGATACAGCATCCTATTATAGAAAATCTAGTATGAAATTAATTTGGTGTTAAATATGGTATTCTGTTAAACAACATTTGGTAAGTGTATTACCTATTTTCCCTCAGACCTTAATGTAACATACCAATTTTCTGGCTGCTTATATGTTTAAATTCTTGACAAAATGAGAGTAAAGGTGTGGTTTTGTGATTACACAGCTCCAAATCAATTTATACTGCTCACTGGAAGAGGTAATCCTGCTCACTATTGTCTTCCACCCATACCTGCACCTTCCTACCTGTACCTTTGATGGCTATGCAGTGATTGTGTAGCTGCCTAGTGAGTCAGAACTACTTGTTGATCTATTTGTATGAAAGTAAGTAGTAATTAAAAAAATATTTTCTAGTCAGATCACTTAGGTCATCTGACTCACTGCATTGTCTTTATAGTGTCAGAGCAAAGGAAACAGCAGGAATTTCAATATGGATGAGCTGAGAGTGTGATGAGTCCTTTCAGCAACTATGGCATATGCCTAAAATGACTGTGAATCTGTGCTAGCAGCACACCTTAAGGTGGAAAGTAGGCTAATTAAAGCACAGTAGTGGGCTTTTAAGGCAGTCTGTTTGGATTCTCATTTTTTCCACAAATTGTCTGTATTTGAAAGTAAAGGTGGGATTGCTTAACTGGTGATGCTGTCTTCTCATAAATGAATGTGTAGGAATTTCTTCTCTTGAGAAAACTTCCCAAAGAAATATATAAAGAAGGTTAAAATATGTTAAAGTAATTTATAAAGAGGATCAAGATCAACTGCAGTACAGTAAGCAAGTCTTAAACAAACTGAAATAATAACATAAGATTCACTGTGTTGTTTACAATCTTAAGTTACCCAGTTTTATTGCAAACTTCTGTGTTAGTGTTCTGCTAGTGTTGCTGGTATTTTGTTCACCAGAAAAGCATGAAACCTATAAACCTGGAGGAGGGGAGTGGGGTGGTAGAGAAAAATCAAAGCCTAAATATATAAGCCTTGATCCAAAGAAGACAGGCTATGAATGCTGAAATACTAGGACTGGCCTTAAATCTTAGTCTGTTTGATTACTAAGGTATTTAAGGAATTATTTCCTGGTTTTGATCCTTCATTGTTGCACAATATTACCTGCTGTCTACTACATCTACTATAGAAATGGATAGGCTCTTCCTTTGTACTTTCCTTTTCTGGAATTGGTGTCCTTATGTTCTTCTGATCTGTTCAGTATTTTCTCCTTTTTTTTTTTTTTGACAGGATTATGCACTTTCTGGTTGGAACTTGAATAACATGCCAATTCTAGAACAATCGGTCCTTGCTCACATCAATGCAGATATCTCTGGCATGAAGGTACCTTGGCTGTATGTAGGGATGTGCTTCTCCTCGTTTTGCTGGCATATTGAAGATCACTGGAGCTATTCCATCAACTACCTGCACTGGTATGGACTCTCCTTTGTGCATCTACCTTATACTGGTTGTCATTAGTAAATTTGTAATTCTATTTGAAAATGCCTATGCACACTAATGAGCAGTCCATATTCTTAACTGAAGCTGATTGAAAGAGTATACAGATACTGTTTTAAGAGCTTCAGTATTTTTCATTAACTGATTAAATACTCCCGTGTTGCCCAAAGTCCAGTATCACTGTAAGATCATGCTTTACAGGCTCACATCTTTTCTTAGAAAGCTTTTGGTTTTGGACTGAGTTGCAGATCTCTGGTTCACTGCTTTATGATTTAGAATTGGTATGTCCCTACGCTGGCAGTGGAGGCTGCTGCCTAGTGGTGTGCCCAGGCATCAGAGCTGACAGTTCAGCAGGAGATCTGTGTATACACAGAATTACTGCTGTTCAAAAGAGGAGAAATTTGAAGGTAATTCTGACTTCCAGAACAATCCTAAAGTGTTCTGGTGTTCAGCTTTTGTGTTTTAAAAGAGTTGTGATAGAGTAACTGTTCGCATTGCAGTCCTCTCAGTTCATCAGGCTCGGTCACAGTGGGGGGGAAGAGAAGCAGGGGAAAGGAGGGGGAAGCTGTGGGGAGCATCCCCGGAGAATAGAAAGTTTGTTGTACATCTGGTAGAGATGAGTCAATAGCATTTAGACTGCGATTGCACATTTCTGGAGAAGCATGTTTGCTGGTAAGATCTGATCCACAGCCACAGGAGGGGGATTCATTTTGTTTAGAGTTCAGTTGTTGTCCTCAGCATGCTGTTAACTAGATCAGTATGTGAAGAAGGTTTTGTGTCAGCTGGTGAGTTCCAGCAGCCCAGATGCCGTTTTACTGGGGTTTACCGGTAGGTGTCACTGAAGCCTGTAGGAACCACAGAAAATGCTGCACTATTCTTCTTGTAACCTTTGGGATGGTTGGTGACAAGATTATTAATTAATTATTAATACAGTTAAATAGTGCTATGTAAACAGTTTCAGACATTTCAGTAGACTATTGCTTGTACTTCTTAATAAAACAAAATTAAAAAAATAAACGGAATATGCATTCCAGATTATTACAGTTTATTTTGATTAAGGCAGGACTGGAAGGACTAGAAAGGTATGTTCTCGAGTAATTTTCTGTTTAGTTTTCATTTTGTTAATCTCTTTCTTCCCCCACAATTGACTAATTCATATTATTAGGCATTTTTATTTTAAGAGCCTAAGGGACCACTGCTTTTCAGTAATTAGTTATGTGTGTTAGAAGAATCACGTATATTCTGGTGTTTTATCCTTTCCACATCTGCTTAGCTGGTATATTGCTCCATGGGCTTCAGGCATAGGAATACTTCAAGCCTAATAAAGTGAGTGGAGGAGTACCGTGATCTCTTTTCTCTTAAACATTAGCTGTGATGGCCAAGGTTTTGTTTCTTAAACTTTCTTCCTCCTGAAGGAACACGATTGCCTATTTTATCCCTTCAGAGAATGGCAAATGACAATTATCTTCCACATTAGGCTTGTCATGGCAAATCTGCTGTCAGGTATGTAGAAAATTGTGTTGTAGTATAGCTTTTTCGGACTAGAACGATACATCCTGTAGAACACAGTTGTTGATTAAAGACTTTTTTGTGTCTATATGCAAAATATTTGGCTTGTGTGGACAGTGGTGCTAGATTTGAGGTGTGCTTTGCAGTTGGGTGGCAATGTTACTTTCCTTTAAGTAATGCGCTTGTTACCGTGGTTGTGTTTTGCTAGGGGAGAGCCGAAGACCTGGTATGGCGTGCCCTCTCATGCAGCAGAGCAGCTAGAGGATGTAATGAAGGAATTGGCTCCTGAGCTGTTTGAATCCCAGCCTGATCTCCTGCATCAGCTGGTCACTATTATGAACCCCAATGTGCTGATGGAACATGGTGTACCAGTGAGTAGCACATGAGCATTTTTTACTTAAGTGCTCCTATGCGCTTCATTTTTTTTCATTTTGTGCCAAATTTGCATAACAATGGTTTGGCATTACTCTGAAGAATTTTTATGGTGGACATTTACATACTCAATTCATTAGTTACGGGGTGTTTTTTAAAGCTATTTTCTAGAATCTTCTCTAGACTCACCATGAAATTTAAATTATATGAGAAGTGATCGTGCCAAGCTTCCTGCCTAAAGTATCTTATAGAACAAATATATATTGTCTGTTACATTTAATTTTTAATTAAAAAATTCTGCCATAGCAGCAAGTTTGTCTGTGAAATGTTTTTTATATCTTTTGGCATTAAAATACTTGTCTTGTGTTCTGTAGAAATCTCAGTTTTACAAACTGAGCCAAACATAATTGACTGCAGACCTTTAGGCAGCAGTCACTATCATTTGCTTTTGTCTTGGGATAAATTGCTTCTCTGGCAAATACCCCAACAAAGCAAACCAGAAACTGTTTCCGGGAACTTTTGCACTTTGTGGTGTGATGGTTTAAATGATGATAGAAACATCCGTTTTGGGATTCATAAGGAGAATTTTCAACTGTTGGCTTATACATATTTATATTATGTATATTTATAGCCTTTTTGAGTAAGGCTATAAACTGAGGATTCACTTTAACAAGACAGAGCAGATCCTTACCACTTTTGGGGTAGCTGTATTGCCTGTGGTGTTCTATAGGTGAAGAAAATGGTGTTAAAACATGTTGTAGTTAAGTGTCTTAAACTCTGCAAGTTTCTTATTTTTTCTTGCTTCTTTTTTTCCCTTTATCCTCACTTGTATTAGGTATACAGGACCAATCAGTGTGCTGGCGAGTTTGTTGTGACCTTTCCTCGTGCCTATCACTCTGGATTTAACCAGGGATATAACTTTGCTGAAGCTGTGAACTTCTGCACTGCTGACTGGGTCGGTTCTTTTGTATGTGTTTGTTGTGCCTCTGCTAGGTCATCTTAGCAAGGACAGTGTTAGCAAGGTTCTTAACTGAAGAGCAGTCTTTTATGTTACATAGTAAGTTTTATGTTTATAGTTCCTGGTACAACAGTTAAGACTGATGTGAGTTTCCATTACACAAAACAATTTTGATAAGCACATAATTTTAAGTGGCTTCAAACTGAAACTTTGGCATGTGATCTTTTTTAAGTATTGATTTAACCAAAAAGTAACATCTCTCAGTACCTTTAGCTAGAATTTCTGTGATGCCTCTTTCTGAATTTGATAGACATGAATGTACTGTCTTGAACAGCTGTTGTCGTTTGAATGCTGGAGGAAGGAATATAACTGTCATTTAATAATATTAAATTAATAATATTAGTGCTTGTTCTAATAGCCATGCCGCACCGGAGCATAGCTTATGTGGATTCTTCAGTAAGTTGTCAAAAGTGTGTCCTATCTCTATCCAGGGTTTACAGTTGGAAGTTCCAATCTCATCTGTAGCTTATCTATCTCTAATTTATTTTTCTTTTTTTTTTACTTTCAAATAAGAATTTTAGTCCTTAATCAAGGAATTTTATTTGTTCATCAGAAAAATTGTCTGCAGGATTGACAGCGTGCCAGTGTTCTTTTCTCCTGTTCTCATGCTGTGGTCTGTGTATAGTCTCTATGAAAAGCTGCTAAACTCACATCAGCTGTTTGAAATTTCCTTTGCTTATGCAAAATGTAACAGAAATCTGTGTATGACCAACCATCGTAGTATCCAGAGGGCAATGCATTCACCTTAGCCTAGACCAGATGACTTATTTTTGGTGCCAGTTTCTTTCCACTGGAAGTAAAAAGAGCTTAGGACAACTCAAACTTGTGTCAGAAAGTTAAGCACATAAGGTTATGGCAGATGCCCCCTCCCTCTCCACCCATGGATATCCTCTTTGTCCTCATCTGTGGCATGATTTAAGGTGGTTATAATTGACTCTGTCCCATAAGATTCAACTCCCTTAGGCTCAATCTTTTCCCAGAATGATAGGTGATCCTTTTTTTGCAGCTTCCAATTGGACGTCAGTGTGTGAGTCATTACCGAAGGCTAGGACGTCACTGTGTTTTCTCCCATGAAGAGCTGATCTTCAAGATGGCTGCAGATCCAGAGTGCTTGGATGTTGGGCTGGCTGCCATGGTCTGCAAGGAGATGACTCTAATGATAGAGGAAGAGACACGGTTAAGGGAGACTGTTGTACAGATGGTGAGTAAGAAGTTGACTCTTTACTTGCAAAAGAACTTTTGCTTCCCCCTCCACCAGTCTGGATTTTAGCAAGTATCTAATTTTGTTTGTTAGGGAGTGTTGATGTCTGAAGAAGAGGTGTTTGAACTGGTTCCAGATGATGAGCGTCAGTGCACAGCTTGCAGAACCACGTGCTTCTTGTCAGCTCTTACGTGTTCCTGTAATCCTGAGCGTCTGGTATGCTTATACCATCCATCTGATTTATGTCCATGTCCCATGCAGAAGAAGTGTCTAAGGTACACAGTATTTTTTTCCTCCCCCACTTTTCTTCCATATCCAGTAGTTTGCTGGAGACCAGTGACCAATGATATATTTGCTCACATTTCTCTTTTCCATGATTTTAGGAGTGTTTTTATCCTCTTAGCTTGTTTCTTGGTTCCAGTGCAGCAGGTATTATACATGTTCAGTCTTTCTGGCCTTCTTGTAGCTGGAAAACCTCAATATAAGCAATATTCTAGTTTTTGTATGGGCACTAATACTCTTCTGTGTTTTCCTTCTGTGTCTCCAGATACCGGTACCCACTAGAAGATCTTCCTTCTTTGCTGTATGGAGTGAAAGTTAGAGCACAGTCTTATGACACTTGGGTCAGTAGAGTTACAGAGGCTCTGTCTGCCAATCTCAACCACAAGAAAGGTCAGACTTCTATCGTTCATAGTAGGATGTCCTGAAACTCCTACGTTTGTTCTGTGTTCTCGTTTAGTGAGAGAAACATTGTGTGTTGTTTAGTGGAAAAAAGAAATGAGCTAATCTGAGCATGTAATGCAACACATCATTGTGCACCTGGAGAACCTTGGTTGAAGGCCTTTGAAGCAGTTTAAAATATCTTGGTTTTGTATGCAAATTATTTATGTACTGTTATTACAGATGTGATCGAGCTGAGAGTGATGCTGGAGGATGCTGAAGACAGGAAATATCCAGAGAATGATCTCTTCCGCAGACTCAGAGATGCTGTGAAAGAAGCAGAGACCTGTGCTTCAGTAGCACAGCTGCTTCTGAGCAAAAAGCAAAAACACAGGTGGGACAGGCATTTTTTTCAACAGTTTTCACTGTCTGGTTTGCTACTTGATTGGACTCGGAAATGTAGGAACCCTGGGGCCTCACTGCCTACTAACCTCTTTCAGTGTTTCCTGCCCTTAGTGCAGTGACTCATGGAGAGGTAGGGGAAACAGAGACAGTGATACAAAGGGCCAAAGAAGCAGACTTGGTTGTAATGAGTTAAACATACATGTTTTCAGCTGACTTATGTACTGAAATGTGAAATCCTTTGGAGAAACTTTGTGTTTCGTCATTGATCAGGTATTTTTCCGAATGTGTGGGAGAGTTGTAGGGAAAGACAACTGGAGGAAAAAACATAATGAAAGTAACTCTTGGTATGAATGTTTGTATTTTAGGTAGCATGGCTAAGTACATACCTTGAAGCTATAGAAAAAAAATTAAAACATTGCAAATGTTTTACAGTTGGTGAGGCAAGCACAGTTGTATCTTCTCATACAGTGTGTCTCATATTTATAATTTTGCCAGCTGTTCTCAAGTTGCAGAATGTGTTGTGATGCTGGTGGAGTTACTGAAAGATCCAAAGGAAATGTGTCTTGCCAACATTGACTGGGACAAAAGGATCTTGGGGAGCAGAGCAGTGCAGAGAGCAAAACCAGTCCACAGTTCGAGCCAGTCTTTTACTTCTTGGGAAGGGTGCTGGGAGTCAGTGATGTGTGGCTGAAAAGCAGTGGCTTCCCTCAGTGACTTCTGGCAGTTAAACTCCCTTAGTTCTTTGTGTTGCCTGCCTTGCCCTTGGCTGCCTCAGTGTTACTCTATCCACTGACCCTACTTCAGCAGTCTGCTGGATGTGTCCCCTCATTCTGCTGTCAGGAGCCTTCAGTGATGTGTTCTTCCTTCTCTCCTATGCATTCTGTGCATTGAATAAAAGTCCCATATAAAATAATTTGATTAAGTGACCATAATTCTTGTGCCAGCAGTTGTATGGTAAACTTTTATAGCTTGCATTTCCTCTGTTGAGTATAAGATTTGGCTCTGTAGTTGGTTGGGATTTTTTTCACGTGTAGTTTTTGTGTATAACTTAAGACTTTTCAAGGGGAGGGAATAGGAAGTAAATAACCTTGTTAATTATAATACCCAACTTTGTTACACAGAACATCATGCATGTTATCATTGCTTGAATTTGAACACTGACATGTTAATTATGCCACAGCTCCAAATATAATACCTGATGTTATTGGAAAGCTGTTATAAAGTAGTAAAATATTTTTGCTGTGTTTGAAGGGGAAAGAAAGCTCTCCTGATTGGCTTTTATTGCTTGTAGAATCTCACTACTGCAGAGCTATGGTCACTTATAGCATTGGCCTGGGTGAGAGAAGCAAAGCTAGAGAGGTTGCATTGCCCTGTTCCTAGTGAAGTTTAATTATTTTGGTAGCTCTCAGCTCTTCCTGGTCTGTTGTTGCTTCTTCCTCCTGCTGCTGCTGGAGCTCATCAGCCTTCTCTCAATAGACTTGCCTTCAGCTAGTTATTTGGTGGATTTCCAGCACTGTCCCAAGAAACACAAGGGGTAGAAAGATTTGGCAGCTTTCAAAGGTGTGTCTGATCTAAAGCTGAAAGGAATTCCATGGGGCAGAAAAAAGCACTTGCATATACATCTGAGGGCTGTTGGATGCTAAATAGCAATATCTTACAAAATTGAGATTTGAGAAATATTTTTGAAACCTCCTTGATGAACAGTGTTAGAAAGTTTAAATATAGAGGTCACGTTCAACTTCTTTAACTTTTATGTTTGTATTTAATACATGGAGAAAGATCATATTTACACGAAGGATAAGGTTATTTTAAAAGCAAATTAAAAATGAGAGCTCAAATAGAACCATTTGGCAGGGATTAAAGCAGCAATAAACTCATGGTCAAATGTAGCAAAAGAAAATTTATCCCTTATGCATCTGATTATATATAAAACTGAAAAATAGGTAATGTGTAGCTGTGAAGATGTGTCCAGTATTCCAGTCCTGTATCTCCTCCCCGCTGTTGAAAGTTGTGAGTTTCCACAGGCAGGGCTAGTTGCATCTTTTTGTGTGGCATCACCAGTGTGATGTTCTGGGGAGGCTGCTCTCCTGCAGTGGTGTCTCCCAAAGAGCTACACCCCGTTCACCCACACAGGAGTATTGGAGGCACAGCAAGTCCAGTGTAGCCACCACCACTCCTCTCACTGTCTGTTGTAGCTAGTCAGAGCCTGCAGTGTTCTTTTTTACCCTTCTCAGTTTTACATAGTGTGTAGTTATATTTGAGCATTAATCTAAATTCTACTTTTACAATTAGATTTAAGTTCATAGGTTGAAAGATTGAATTTGGGTTTTTTTTAATGTTTCTGTGGTGGTAAAATGTTAGATTCATTAGCAGAGAACAACTCTTCAGTGTCTGCTATCTGTCCTGTTTGTGAAATTGTTGTGCCTGTCAGTGATACGTATACCAAGGGTGTAATTTGTTCTGTGTGTCACTTTTAAGTCTTCCACTGCATTCAGTGGGCTTATGATACTTGCTGAGGTGCTGTTTAATGGAAATGTCTTTGCAGAACATGTCCTACTCAGTAGCAGTCTTTTCCTGTTGCAAGGCCAGTTTCAGCAGTTCTCTGGCTACAAGAGAGAGCACCCTAGAAAATAAGACTTCTTTTTAGAGCTTGTTGCTGTTATGTACCTGAGACTTCTTGTCAGTGCCTGTCATGGCAGTCAACTTATTGAGCTGCCTGAAGCAAGCTTTTTGGGGCGATGTTCTTTTACCTATTTGGAACAAACCTGATTTGAAAGTCATCTAGACATTCCTACCTTTGAAAAGCAGAGTAAATTCTCTTGATGCTTAGAGGAATTACATTAAATTTAGTTTTCAAGATTTTGGAATTCTTGGGGAGTTTTTTTTGAGTTTTCAAGTAATGATTTTTTTTTAAAAACTTGTCAGTAATCTTGGTAGCTTTGTCTTTGGGAGTGAGTACAGGGATCATAAATCTCTCTCACGTAATATTGTTTAATTCTTTCCATTCATACAGCAGACAGAGCCAGGATAGTGGAAGGACACGGACCAAGCTAACTATGGAGGAACTTAAAGCGTTTGTACAGCAGTTGTTTAGCCTGCCCTGTGTTATCAGCCAGGCCCGACAAGTAAAGGTAAGTTTGCATCTGCTCCTCAGATGTATCGTAAGAGTTATGCTTTTTGCTTTTTTTCTGTTTTGTTTGTGGTTTTGTTTTGTGGTTTTTTGAAGCAGATAATGCTGCCTGATGTGAAGGATGAAAGGCTTCTTTTTTTTTTTTAAATAATCAGTCCTACACTGACAGAGCTGGATTGAATGGGGTGTTTCATTTCCAGCTTCTCATATAAAGCAAGTACCTGCTTTGCAATTACATCTGTGGCCTCAGGAAAGGAAGCAAAATGCTCTGGATACATCTAACTCCGTGTCTCCCTGCTTTACTAAGTAATCTTGCTGCAGTTTTGCTGATGACATGTTGGTGTCTGTCCACAATGGAATGGTAACGTGCATTTGTTGCTCATTTGCAAGCATGTCTCTAAAAGTGGGCAACAGTGGCATTTGTACTTTTACGCTAGGATAGTCATAGTGGCTGAGTCTGTACGGCCCGGTTTGGTGTAGCCTAAGCATGGATATTTAGTGACCAGTGAGGTGCTCTAAAGCATTCCACCTGGCCTCCCGTGCCATTCTGGAAGAATACCTTAGCTCTCTTGTGGCAGTCTCAAATATCATGGGGTATTGCACATGGCAGTCAGTGTGTAGGCAGCTGAGCAGAGCACTGTACTTGTCTGTGCATGTGCTTTTTAAGGTGCCGGTTGCAGTGGGCATGGGCAGATGTGGTGTTCTCACTGTAGCTAAATGCAGGTGAGATCCTCTCCACCTGTCACTGTCCAGGAGGCCCAGTTTTATCTCTCTGAACCAGTTACTCTTATTCCAGCATCTTGAATGCGATCTGTAGGGGTGGAATTGCCAGTTAAATCCTACCCTTTATATGTTTTTGATAGAAACTTTTGAAGGTTGTATTGATGTGCTTCCTCACGGGAGAGGGAAAACAGTACCGGGCTGACAGTTGTTCAGTAAATACTTCTCAGCCTTGCTTTCCAGGTTATGACCCCCTTAATTTGTATGCGTGGCCTGCATTTCTGGTCTTTCATATATATATCTTTGCACCTGTCTTTGAATGAATCTAGACTAATAAGTAATCCAGATCATACTGATTCCCCTGGCTGCTATTATCATTCATCACTCTGGCAGTCTGTATTATAGCAAGTGTTTTCAGCAGTAATCTTAATTTGTTTCTGTGTCACTGAAGATGAAATGTTAAACAGTGTTTTGCCTACTAACCAACTTCTGGAAAACTCCAAGAAACATCCTTAATATAAATAAAGATTTTTTCACCTTGGGAAATGGTTCTTAAGATGTATGTTAACTGTTTATTAACTCATGTCTTCTCTGTTGTTTTAAGAATAATGTTCTGTAGTGCTAGATGGAGGTCCTAAAATTCTAAACATTTCCATAGGTGCAGCTACCCCTACATAACCAAACGTAATAGTGTCATTTGAGAGAGCCTCTTTTTTTGTGTTTCCTGGTATTCCTTGTGGATGTTGTGGAGAGGCTTTATATTGGACATTCTTCTTGTCTTTGATATTGGCATGTTGTTGCTGAAAGCGGGTACCTTCAGGTACTCCAGGGTACAGATTTTCCAGGCCTGTTAGTTCTTGTCTTTAACTTTCAAAGATGTTTTTTAATGCATTTCCCAGCAGCTAGTAGAGTGAAAAGTGTATTATCATCCTCATATGATAAGAAAATTTTACTACATGTTTTCCAAATACAAGCCAGAAATATTAACTAATATTCATTAATGAAATTTTATCATGTATTAACAGACCTGCAAGATTAATCTCAGAAGAGTACTTTCTTTCTAGTGTATTTAACACCTGCTTCTAATTAAGACATAATTTGTAGATGACACAGCTGAGGGCATACAATGAACTTTTAACAGTTTTAATTCTTATTTTTGTCTAAACATTTTCACCCAATTAGTCACTCTCTTCCATGCTCCCCAGCCTTAGGAAGCTGGTTCTGTTAAAGTACTCTGAGCATGTGTATGTTCTTGAAGCTTCAATGTAATCACTAACCAATAAAATAAATACCATCTATGAACCATAGTCTCTTGGTTTTTGAATAAAGTCAGATAATGATCATTTATGCCTAAGCACTTACTAACTTTCTGCGTGGCATTTGAATGCAATTTTCCATCTTAGTGAATTGCAAAGTAATTGTCATGTTGGATGATAGCATTTTCTAACACAAAAGGCATTATAATAATTAAACTGTAATAATTTACTGTTGTCACTATGAAGCACTCAGCCTGTGTTCACTAAATAAAAATCCTTACAGTGTTGATCTTGCTCTTTTTTGTAAATGCCTTCTGGTTTCCAGACAGTTGTGATAAGCAGCATCAGACAAAAAGAGCAGTAAGCTAATGGCTAGGAGATGCAGGTTTTGCGCCTCATTGTGCCATTGACTTGCTATCAGAAATTCCTGTCTTTTTGTAGGACACTCGGGAGTGAATCACTGAGGATACTGGTTGAATGTCCTTGACTGAATCTCCTGCAGAGATTTTTTTTTCCTGTCTGTTTGCTTTCTTTTATTTTTTTCATTGCAGTGCCAAAACATGAGGATGAGGAAAACTGCAGCAGTGCAGTTGGATTTCTGTGAAATTGTCTACTTTCATTACAGGGTTTTGCATTTTTATTTCTTTCCTTTTTGGGATAAAATCCAGGTGTGCTTTAAGTAGTGGGCCTGCTTTAGGAAATAGTAATTTAGAACCTGAACGTGGGTATTTTAATGATCTTTTGGTATTATGTCCTGGTACAACTCTGCCTTGTTCTCTTTCCTCAGCACATTGTGCTCTGTTGTGTATTACCACCTTCATGGTAATGCCCCTGACACTAGATTGAAAGGGCTATCTGCACAAGTCCCCTTTCACCCCACTATTTTAAAATTAATGTTGACCGGACAGTGCTTAATATTCTGTTGCTTTGGCAGCTGTAGTTATTTGCAGTTATACTGTTTCAGGTGCAGAGTTTCATTCACCTAGTATGTATAGTGTATGAAACATCAGGCCAAATTAGTTTAGGTGGTCTGTTACTTAATATGTGTCAGACTTGATGGCTTGTGACAAACTAGCTGGCAGTGTGTGTGTAAGCTCTAACTGATTGTGCGATGATCATGTAATCAACAACTTTTCCATTTGATTCTGTGGGTGTTTTTTTCCTAATTGATTTGTACTGTATGTTACTTCAGAATCTGCTCGATGATGTGGAAGAATTTCATGAGCGTGCTCAAGAAGCTATGATGGATGAGATCCCAGACTCTTCCAAGCTGCAGGAGCTGATAGACATGGGCTCTGGCCTTTATGTAGAACTTCCTGAACTGCCAAGGCTGAAGCAAGAGCTGCAGCAGGCACGGTGGCTGGATGAGGTGAGGTGCACCCTCTTGGATCCCCAGGGGGTCACCCTAGATGTGATGAAGAAGCTGATTGACTCTGGTGTGGGCTTGGCACCACACCATGCTGTGGAGAAAGCCATGGCTGAGCTGCAGGAGCTGCTTACAGTCTCGGAGAGGTGGGAGGAGAAGGCCAAGGTCTGCCTGCAGGCCAGGTGAGTGTTCCTTTGCAAACTGTTCTTATAGGTCACACATTTCAGGGGTTCTCACCCTCTGTTGAGTGTGGTGAAAAGTAGGGGCTTTGAAGCTGTAGTGCTCTTACTTTACATCTCAACAGTTCAATTTCTCAAGAGTTGCATTTGAGGTTGTTGAGTTGCAGAAGAGTTGATTCCCTGTCATGTTGCACAGTGGCAGGAGGCTGTGAATTGCTGCTGTCTTTGCTATTCATCTCCCTCAACAAAAAACACGGAGTATGGTACACAAGCCAGCTTCCTCGATGTTAAGCAGTTCTGATGCCGTGCCCTTTTGAACCTGATTCTACAAAATCCATCAACTTTCTCACCACTCCTGTTATTTGGTAGCCAGTAGCACCCTCCAAGAATCGAGCCATGGTATCTTACACTGCAGTGTAGTGGTGAAGTTGGCATCAGCAGCCCGTCAAATTTATGTCTTTAGTTGAATGGCATTTTGAGAGAAGGCTGGAATTGGGTTTTTCTTACTCTAGACCACGCCAAAGTATGATGGCTCTGGAGGGCATCGTGAATGAAGCAAAGAACATCCCTGCTTACCTGCCCAATGTGCTGGCACTGAAAGAAGCCCTGCACCGGGCTAGAGACTGGACAGCCAAAGTGGAGGCCATTCAGGTAGGGGTTGTTACATCAGGGACTGGAATCTGATTGCATCCTTTTATTTAGACGTGTTCTTTATTCCTAGCCCCTCTAGCCACAAAGGTGACGTGAAGGGAAACCTTACTGTAGCTGTTACATGTGCTTACTGTAGCTTGTGTGCTGGAATTTATTTCGTGCTGCTGTTTCCCCGTTGGCTCTCCAATTTCTATTTCCCTTCCTTTTATGCATTTCATGGGGCATGTAAAAGCTGGCAAATTCATTATGGTACCAATGTAACTCTCAAAAGGCCTTACTTGGTATTGAAACTGTTCTGCGTATTGCCAACGGAGATACTTTGCTACAGCAGATGATGTTCTGCTCACAGGTCTTCAGTTTTGGAGCTGACTGTGGGAATGGTTCGTTTTGTTTGGGTTTTTTTTCTTCCCAAAATGCTGTAAGATTTAATGGCACTGATGGCTGAAATTTTCTATCTGAAATAGATGAAGTTACTACATTGTTAGTTCAGTATTCCCCCCTTCTATTGCTCTACCCACATAACTTGATCCAAAAGGGACAGGCTGTCTGTGATATTTTTAGGTGGTGTTGTCTGGACTGCAATTGGTATTCTTTTATCAGGTATTTGTTGGGAACTGAGGTGAGAATCCCAGCTGATTTTTTTCATCAGCCCCTGTATAGTTCTCAGAATTTGTAACTTGCTGTTAAGCAGACAGAATTTAAGACAACCACCTAGAAATGAAATGTTGTCTTACTCCATAAGCCAGCTGGCCGGGTTTGAATGGCTGTTAAAATAAAAACTGTATGAGATAGTTTTTAAAAATACTATTAAGGCTGAAACCCTGCCCTCCTTTCCAATGGAACTCTCTTTTAGTCAGTGGCAAAATAGTGTATGGCTAGGAATTTAGCTGGTCACTGATACAGTGGTGGAATTGTTGGCTTAGGAAAATTCCTTTTACCCCAGAATGGGAGCAACTATGCCTACCTGGAGCAACTGGAGAGCTTGTCTGCCAAAGGCCGCCCCATACCAGTGCGTCTGGATGCCCTGCCACAGCTGGAGTCACAAGTAGCTGCAGCACGTGCCTGGAGAGAGCGGACAGGAAGAACCTTCCTGAAGAAGAACTCCAGCTACAGTCTGTTACAGGTGAGCAACAGACACTTGTGTGTCAGCCTTCAGAAACTGATCTTGATGGCCCTCTGTGGTCTGGAGTTGCCAACGCATTCAGTTAACAGTAGATTACAGCCCTTGAGAATTGAATATAATAAAAAACTTCAGCTATTTTCAGGTGAAAAGAATGAAAAAGGCAAAAAATCTGTGTTTGGCTAGTCTTGCTTTATGTATAGACAACCTCAACTGTTACTTTTGAAGAAAAAGATTAAAACTCTCCTTTTTGGGAGGGAAAGAGGATTTCTCTTTCTGTGTAATTGTAGAAATTCACGCCTGAAATGGAGATAGAACCTGTCTTTAATTGATGAATGTTTTAACTTGTTCCACTGCTTAAATTCTAAGAAAATAGATTAGATATTTTATAAGCTGTTTAACTTTTAAGAAAAACTAATTCAGCTAAAATTCAGTTTATATTACTTCAATGAATGTAGTTACTGTCTTAGTTTTAATAAAAATCATTCATTTGGTTCAAGATCTATCATAATCTACTTGACAAGCTTCCCTTTTCTAGGGAAAATAATTCCAGTTCTTTCAATGCTTTCTTGTAGGCTGTATTTTTCATACTCTTTATCTTGCTGCTGTTCTTGGAGGTTTGTCTTCACTTTTAGTGTGATGTCCAAAACAAGACAGAATCCTCTCACTGTGGCTTCTCTAGTTCTATGTGAAGTGCAATAATTACATCTGTGTCTCAAAGGCGAGATGGGGATTCCCGATGGGATCTGCCCCTATTGCAACACAATCACACTGATTTCTGTTCATTTTATGATGCACTCTAGGTCCAAAATATTTTCTCTCTCTTCTTCTGCTTAACTAGTTACTGATTATGTTCTGGTTTTGCATTTGTCTGTTTTCCTAAATGTATCAATTTGAACTTGCCTATATTGAATTTAATTTGTTAGATTTTATATTTAAGTATGCTTTCCAACTGATCAAGATTATTTAAAACTTAATTATTGTCCTTAAAAGTACTTTGCAACCTCTCATGTTTGATATTAAAAGTCTTACAGCACATTTTTAGTTTTATTTCAGCCAACATATTGCTGATGTAAATATGAAATCATGGTGATCTTTAAGAGTTGCAATTGGTGAAGGTGCTTGAAGCGAATGTTAAACTACTGATACCTAACTGCGTACAGTATTTCAGTTAGCTTTATGTATGATAACTTAACCTGAAGAGATTTTGTAATTTAATCATGAAAAGACAGCGGCTTTCAAGTTGCCCTGCCACATCACTGTGGTGCTGATTACATTCAAGTTCCAGACGTATGAAATACTTGTATCCTTTTCTGTTTATTCCTCCTCTTCTTAGCATTAATTGACAGATATCAAAGGTGTTAGATGGCTGACTATTTTTTGCTTTCAACTGACTCTGTTGTAATTCCTTCATTAGATGTTCTCATATATGTCTCTGAAATCATAACATTATAGACTAGAACTTTGTTCTTGACATCCTTGGCTCTGACAGTGTAAGTTTTCTTCTGGTTACAGGTTCTGAGCCCTCGGACTGATATTGGTGTTTATGGGAGCAGTAAGAATAGGCGGAAGAGGGCAAAGGAGTTGATGGAGAAGGAAAAGGAGAAAGATCTTGACTTGGAATCCCTAAGTGAACTGGAGGATGGGCTGGAGGAGGCCAGGGACACTGCAGCTGTGGTAAGGAGCAATGAAGGGTAGTGGCTCGTGGTATATGGGTTTAATTCGTCTCTAATCTGTGTAGAAATCTTATGAGAGAACTGATAAATGAATCTCACTGAAACAAATATCTCATAGTATGATGTTTGACATGAGAATATATTTCAGCTTTAACTGCAGTGAGAGGGAAGCGCAGTTCAGAGTGTAAGTGCTGGTATTTAATATGTATTGGGCTATATGTAAGACTTTAAATGCTCTTGGGTTAGTGTCTGTGGCTGCTCATCTAATATTATTAACATTTATTGAAATCTCATCAAAATAGTGTGGAATTAGGTGCAGCTCTACCTTAAACAGTACCAAGATATATTTGGTTAGGTTGATTTTTGAGGGCAGTTTCTAAGTGCTTGATCATAGAAACTGGACTGGGGGGAATATTTGATTCTTCCTTGTCGGGAAGATACTGATGCAGCTTATCAGAAGAACTTACTGTCATCTGGCTGTCCTTTCTCTGGGTACAAAGAAAATATATTCAGGCTGGGTACCAAGAAAATACATGCAGGCTCATTAATGTGGCTTATACACAGTCTGTTCTATTTTAGTATGTTTTGTTGTAGTTACCTGAATGGAGACACTGAGGAAATGCAAGTTGCTTCAGGTGCTCCTGATGCTGAGTCAACACTGAAACAGTGCTCAGCTTCATTGTCCTGGTAGACAGGTGGATGGAACCAATTCTGACTTCTTTTCTGGAGTCAGAACCTGTTTTTCTGGTGTTGTTATGACAGATTTAATTATGAACTTTGTAGATAAGGAGAAGGTTATCTAAAGTTTACAGAGTCTCTGTCAGAAGGACTCCGGGGAGTAATGAGTAATTGAGGAGGAGGTATTTTAGATAAAGTTTTAATTAGATCGCACAATTCCCAAATTTTGGGCTAGTTTAACTAGGAAAGTGAGAGGATATGTTTTGTTTTGTTTTGTTTTTTCCTTTTTTTTCCTTTTCCTACGTTCCTATTAAAATGTACTCTCTCTTAGCTGTGAAAGTCATGAACTGTTTTTTGTCTTTGCTGGTTAGGTGGCTATATTCAAGGAGCGGGAACAAAAGGAGATTGAAGCCATGCATGCTCTCAGGGCAGCTAACCTGGCCAAGATGACTATGGTGGATCGAATCGAAGAAGTCAAATTCTGTATCTGCCGCAAAACAGCGAGTGGGTTCATGCTGCAGTGTGAGCTGTGCAAAGACTGGTTTCATAGTGGCTGCGTGCCCCTTCCCAAAACAAGTTCTCAGAAGAAGGGTTCTAGTTGGCAGGCCAAAGAAGTGAAGTTTCTGTGTCCGCTTTGTATGCGTTCTCGAAGGCCACGTCTTGAGACAATACTGTCCCTGCTGGTGTCCCTGCAGAAGCTGCCTGTACGACTGCCAGAAGGGGAGGCGTTGCAGTGCTTGACAGAACGTGCCATGAGTTGGCAGGACCGAGCACGTCAGGCTTTGGCCACTGACGAGTTGTCCTCTGCTTTGGCTAAGCTTTCAGTGCTCAGCCAGCGAATGGTGGAGCAGGCAGCACGGGAGAAAACAGAGAAAATAATCAGTGCAGAGCTACAGAAAGCAGCAGCTAACCCAGACCTGCAGGTAAGGATGTGGATATCTTGTGCTTGACCGTGCTTGTCCTTCTTCAGTGTGTCAGAATGTCTTATCTTTCTTCAAGAAACTTGGGGGAGAGGGGAGGACAGTTAAAAGCTGAGAATTAGACGTGTCAAAATTATTTACTTCAGTGCTCCTCAGTCTCAGGCTGTGGCTGGCTTCAGTCAGTTACACGCTGCTCCAGGAAAAGGTCTGTTGCTTTGTATTCATTGTCAATAGCAACTGCTGAAGGTGCTTCTAAGAAACATCAATTCAAATATAACAGCTGGCTAAGGGCTTGAAGATGTGTAAAGCAGGGGCTTCTTCGGTGTCCAAATTCCATTTCCCTCTTGACAGAATCAGAGGTCTCAATATTTATAATTTCTCATGGATTGTCATTCTTGGGCATTTGGTGTCTTGTTAGTAAATTTCAGTGAGGACTATAGGCAAACACCATACTTTTACAGCTGACCTTTTCATCCTGAGATTGAGATCAGATCATGCTGTAGTAAAGTAGTTTGTACAACCATGGGCTATCATTTGGTAGCACTGAACAGCAGTATCTAGTTATTCCTAGTCACTGTTATTCAATAATATGGAAATAAAATCTAATAGAACCTTTTCCTTGGATATTTGCTTAGCTTTCTTCACATTTAGCTGTAGCTAGGCTTTTCTGTGACTGTCACAGAATCACAGAATGTTAGGAGTTGGAAGGGACCTTGAAATATCATCTAGTCCAACCCCCCTGCCAGAGCAGGACAACCTAGAGCAGGTCACACAGGAATGCATCCAGTTGGGTTTTGAATGTCTCCAGAGAAGGAGACTCCACAACCTCTCTGGGCAGCCTGTCCCAGTGCTCCGTCACTCGCACAGTGAAAAAGTTCTTCCTTATGTTCACCCAGAACCTCCTATGTTCCAGCTTGCACCCATTCCCCCTTGTCCTATCACTGGACATCACTGAGAAGAGCCTGTCTCCATCCTCCTGACACTCACCCTTTACATATTTATAAACATTAATGAGGTCACCCCTCAGTCTCCTCCAAGCTAAAGAGACCCAGCTCCCTCAGCCTCTCCTCATAAGGGAGATGTTCCACTCCCTTAATCATCTTAGTGGCTCTGTGCTGGACTCTCTCAAGCAGTTCCCTGTCTTTCTTGAACTGTGGGGCTCAGAACTGGACACAATACTCCAGATGTGGCCTCACAGAGGCAGAATAGAGGGGGAGGAGAACCTCTCTCGATCCACTAACCACCCCCTTTCTAATGCACCCCAGGATGCCATTGGCCTTCTTGGCCACAAGGGCACACTGCTGGCCCATGGCCATCCTGTTCACCAGGACCCCCAGGTCCCTTTCCCCTTCTCTGCTCTCCAGCAGGTCAGACCCCAACCTATACTGACACATGGGGCTGTCCAGGCACTTATCCTGAGGCCAAAAGAACCACTGTTTTCTTTGTCACAACTTTTTGCTTTTTTATAGATTTTTCTGGAAATTTTTCATTCCTGTGTTCCATTTTTCATTTAGGGACACCTGACTAGTTTCCAGCAATCAGCCTTTAACAGAGTGATAGGGAGTGTGTCCTCATCCCCACGGCAGACCTTGGATTACGATGATGAAGAGACAGACTCTGATGAAGACATCAGGGAGACGTATGGCTATGACATAAAGGTAAGTAATCCAGTGTGGCTTGTCTGCATGGAACTAATTCAGAACACCTGTTTCTTATTCAATTTATTTCAGAATATTTTTTGTATGTTAAGCTATTTATGTACCTTCTGCCCTGGTTCCTGTTGCAGAATAGGTACTTCTTGATTTTATCTGGATGTCTCGGTTCTGGACTGTTGGGAAGTTTTGTAGTGTTTTTATTCAACATTTCCAAATGTCCTGTTTGAGTCTCAAAAAGTGCTTTTTTAGCACTAAGGAAAAAGATACACTTCTCAAGGGTTATGTATTTATAATACCGTGGAGGATGAACATTGTCTTTATGCCCCATTCAGAGATACTGTGAATATGAGTAAGTGTGTATTTGGAGAGCTCTTCAACAGTTTTTGCTACAGCAAAAAATTAATCTTTGAAAACTGCATGCCCTGTGAGAAGTTTCCTGAAACTTCTTTCACATTTTCATTCCTTTCTCCTCATTCAACACTTATATAAGGGAGGTATATATGTTCAATTTTGGATCTTTGGAAATATTCAGGACTAGATGTCTGGATTGTATTGTAAAATTAGTGTCTGGATTCAGTTCAGAAATTGTAACTGCAGTTAAATTTTTAAAACACTGGAGAAGGACTGTTGCAAGAAAAGGCAATTGTAGAGGTAGCCAAGTGTTTTCAATGTGGTGTATTTCATTTCAGAACATCTGAATGTCCTTTTGATGTATGTAGAGACAAAAACAATGCTGCTGTTTCTTCTTGTGCAGCGTTTTCTTTTTAGCGAATAGTGTCATACCTACCTTAAAAAATGCTGACTTAAAAGACAGTGTGATCATGTAAATTCTTCTAAGGCAGATTTTCTCATTTATAAAGGGCCAGCAAACTTTCCAGGTATGATTTGCCTCAATCTCCTGTTTTTAGTATTTTATTTCTAAGCAGTTCTATGCATTTGTCTTACAGTCCCATGTGAAACGCCCACAAGAATGTATTGCAATTGGGTGTTACAGATTTTAATTAAATTAGTTTTATATTTAAAAAATGTAATTTCCAAAGTATTCTTTGTGTCAGCAGCCATAATAAGGCATTTCTGAAAGATGTGGCATTTTCTGAGGCTGTGATAAACCATATGTCAAGATGGATGGCATATGCTTGTCAGGATCTGAGGGCTTTGCAGGAGTCTAATTTCGTTTGTTTAATGATTTTGTTGTTGTGATTTCAAAATCTGTTACTTAACCCTTTTGACTGGGATGTCCATCACTATCTGTAATTGCAAAAACCTAAAAGTAACCATTAACCATCTGTCAAAGCAAACTTGCTAGGCACCAGAAATGTCTTTTGTTAGGTTAGGTCAACTAACATGGTTGGAATAGAAGGCAAATTTTCAGGCAACCAAATTCTTCAGGTCTAAACTGCGAGCAACAAAATTCAAAAGAAATAATGAAGTTGCTCAGAGTTTAATTATTTTTATACTGTTGGCTTTCAGGGGTTGGGTTTTTCAGTTTATGATCTATAAACATTTTCCTGTGGAGCAATGCATTTACAGAAAAAAAGGTGTATTGATCATGCATCATGTATGAATTTGCTCTCAGTAATTTCTTGTGGACCCTGTAGAAGTAACCCTTGGATCCCTAAGGGTCCATAGACTTTATTTTGAAAACCATGGTCTTGGATGTCTTAAATACAACATTAGTTATAAAAACAGATGTGAAAAGGCCTGCTTGACTAGATAGTGCTTCTTTTAATTAAAATGTGATTCTTGCCAGCAAATACTTTTATGAGTGCAATAGCTAGACTTGTTTTAAGATTTGTTCCAAGCAGACTGATTCATTGGTCAAATTTACTGTAAATTTTCTTCACCTTTCTTTTTTGTCTCAAATATTTTTTTCCCATTCCTTTGCACCTGTGTTGCCTGTGGCCACCAAATGGTGATATCTTTTTATTAATTCTCCTGTTGACCCTGAACTTCCTGTAATGTAGTATAATATGATGTCCAGAACAAGACATTGTACAAGATATAACTTTTATTATGTAGGGAAAAATACCTTCCTCTTTCTCTATATATTTATTCTACCTTTTCATCTGGGCAATTTAAATCTGAATTTCCCACTTCTGGTTCTGTACTGAAGTCATTAGCCTGCACTTCACTTCCTTTTAAACTTGTAACTGAAAGCCAGAGAGAGATTACCAATCTTAAACTCCCTTTTTATGTCATGAAATGACAGTGTCTGGGTGGTACAATTTCCTGAGTTGGCCATTTTGGGACCCACACAGCTAATCTTCAGGTAAATATTGTCAGTAACTGCTCTACAGCCTTTCTCTTCTTTTAAGCCAGTTTCTTGTTTTTTATTGTTTCCTGAAAGATTTCAATCTTACACAGCATGCTAAGTATGTTTAACCTGTTGACCAGTTTCATCACAAATGTGACAGAGTAGCTAAGTTCTGGAAAGTGCTGTGGAAATAGACATCTGGTTGAGGAGATTACCCTTATTAATTTTGCCTGCAGGGGTGAGTAAGAAGAGGGAGAAGTTAGTACCAGGGGACATCAGGGAATCTACTCAGGTGGGCGTGTGCCTTCTCTGGATTCTCTGCCTAGTGTAATGCAAAGTCAAACAAAGCTTCTCCTATTGCTAAGGGATTCCTATCTCTCTTCTCTTACTGGATCCACCTGCACCTGAAGGCACGTGTCCCATTTCAGAGTGTGATGTATCTAAGAAGTCAAGCATCCATCCTACACAATGGATTGAGCTGTGCAAAAGCCCATGCCACCATTATTCTGTTCATGGAAATATTGACAACAGTCTCAAGTATTATAGCCCCCTTCCTTGCCATGTTGGATCCTATCTTAAAATGGTTACTGCCATAAAAGTCCCAGTCCCAGGGCAATATTAGATTGTTTACCATTATGTTGATATTTGTGGCTGTGCTGGAACACCCTGTTTTTTCCTCACCTGTAAAATCGTTTTTTTTCCTGTAATAACCATTATTTACTCAGTATACCTCTGCTTTGCTAAAGATGCCAGTCTTTGTGGTCTTGCAGTCACATTTTGCAAGCAAAATAAATATTATGTAGGCTAAGAGCAAGCTTCTTTTCATTGTGTTTACTCTGAAGGCTATATTTGAGGGAATGCTGTGTGAGGAAACTTGTCATGTGTTTCTCATGCACTGACTATAAATCTATTGACCTATCTCCATAGTTGCTGTGTTCATCCACTGTTTAAGTAGGGGTGTAACTTGTGCCTTTTGCACATGCTTTTGGTGTCTCTGGTGGGGTGTGTCAAAGCAGGGTTCTAGGAACAGCAGACTGGTCAGTCTTAGTAGAATTTCCTTTGAAGTAGGTATTTTCTGGATCCAGATGTTGCATGTTTTCTGTGGGTCTTTTTCAGGACAATGCCAGTGTAAAATCTTCTAGCAGCTTGGAGCCAAACTTGTTTTGTGATGAGGAAATCCCCATTAAATCAGAGGAAGTGGTAACACACATGTGGACTGCTCCCTCATTCTGTGCTGAACACGCATATTCGTCTGCTTCTAAAAGCTGCTCTCAAGGTACTTATTTTTGTATACATTGAAATAAAATTGAACAGATAGCTGGGATGAGCAGTCAGTAAGGAGGGCAAGCTACTCTGTTAACTGTACTAGTTGTAGAGGATATGTTGTCTGTAAGAAGGTATGGTAGTTACATTGCAGTGTCTCCTCATGGCTGATACGTAAACCCGTGTCAATGTTTTTGGCTTGGGATTGTCTCCCTCCTTGGATTGTTGTTGTAAAAAGTTTGTAATCTGTTTTGGTTTTGATCTCTTCCTTTTATCCTTGTATGACTTGTCTCCTGTCTGAAAGGTTCTAGCACTCCAAGGAAGCAGCCTCGGAAGAGTCCACTGGTACCTCGCAGTTTGGAGCCCCCTGTATTGGAGCTGTCACCTGGAGCAAAAGCTCAGCTAGAAGATCTGATGATGGTAGGAGATCTACTAGAGGTATCACTGGATGAGACTCAGCACATCTGGCGAATTTTACAAGCTACTCATCCACCCTCTGAGGACAGGTTTCTTCATGTCATGGAGGTACGGAACTTGAAGAAATATGCTGGTATAGAGAAAAACCCCATCACATTATTTTGGTGGGGTTTTTTTAATATAGAATCTTCAGTAGTTGAGTGCTTAGTTATTTGATGTGTTTGTCTTTCAACCTGGGAGTGGTAGATTCCAGAAAATAACAGAACAAGAGATCCAAAAATTCACTTCTTGATCACTCATGCCATAGCACTGTCCTCCACAGTTAACCGTATTTAGAACAGTTTTCTCAGGCAGTTCCATATGCAAACCTTATTTTAGAAAATAGAAGGTTAGGGAAGGAAATGCTGTCCTTGGTTATGCAGGCAATTAGAACTGATCTGTGAAAGAATTACAGGATGCAGTCTACACTTAGCTTGTATAACTTGGTACTTGTATGCTGCTGAACTCCTGTTGTTACTGGGGAAGAAACACTTTTTTTAATAAAACATGGTTTGGTAATGCAGGTGGTAAGTTTCCTATTCTTCCTCAGAATAACATAGACATAGCACTTTTTTTACTAATATACTTGAAGATGTGCTGATCGCTTTGCTCAGCTAACAATGAATGAGGCACCTTTATCTGCTAATGCTGAGGTCTAGTCCAAATCACTCAGCCTCATTCATGCAGTGGAGAAGGGATGTGTGCTGGAAGAGAAGGTGAACTCTTGTGTTGAAGAGCTGTACTGGCAGCCATCCTTTATCATCTGTCAGCTGAAGTTGGGGGTCAGTTTGACTGTGTGTAGTTACAGAGTTGTATGATTATTTTTTGGGTTACTGAACTGCACAGGGAATATATTGAAGATAGTTCTTCCTTGACTTTTTGGTAGTGTACAGTAACATAAGAGGGAAAGTTACATGCTGTGAACAGTGAGGTTAGATAGGCTTATTAATCAGTTGTTGCATTTTCTAAGTGCCGTCCGTATGAATGGATAAGTCAAAGTGTTGCCAAACTGCCATCAGTTAGGACAGTAGTATAAAGCAGACCCATCCTCCAAAGTACTTCTTTACCGTGTTTTGACCCAAGTAATTAATTTCATGAGCTTAATGTTCTTTTAATGTAATGGTTTGGCATGGAGTTGATTGAAGAACAGTTTGAATGCCAGCAAATAGCAATTTATAAGTAGTATGTCAGGCTGTTATATTAATAGTTAAACACGGGGGTTTTTTGGGGGGGAAGGGCAAGGTAAGAGGGTTTGTGTGTTACAACATTTTCTGGTTAACTCTTATGAATACTTGTTTGACCAGAACTACTAATTTAGAATCAAATACCTTTCTACAACTGTTTACATGCAAAATAGGTAAACTTTTGTAAAATAATTTTCAGAGGATTTGGTTTTGTGTGGAGTAGCTATATTAAGTAATTAAGTAAACAGTCTTTTACTGGCTTATAGTGTGTCCTTAATCTATTAATAATTATTAAGGGTAAAGTATATAGCTGGATTAACTGAAATTGAGTCAGTCCTGTTTGTACAAAGGAGCTATATATGTGAATCTTTCAGATATAAGTAGGCCTTGTCACTGTGGATACTGCCTGCAGTGACGGAGTTTGCTAATTTTAAGCTTCACTTCTGATCTGAATCTGCTATTTCAGATTTGTTAATGACACCAGGATATTTACAGTGTGTCAGTTTGGAAGCTATTCAAATAATGGATCTGTTACTTTCTTCTCTTGTTTGAGTTGATGATACATTTTAAGAATTCACCAATTGTTCTTTCTTAATCTCCAGAATTCCAATTGCTTTCTCTCAAAAATAATTACAGGCAAGACTGACTTAGGATGAAAAATGAGTAAGAGCATCTAACAAATTATTAGTCTCTTCAACTTTTGTTAATAAGCAATGTGAGAAGAGAGTTGTAATTATTGCTATTCTGCCTCCTTATCCTTGCTGATTATTCACTTTTTCCATGGGACTTTTTTGATTCACTGTACTTTGACACAAGTTGATACCACTTTTTTTTTCTAGTATGGTGAAAATAAAGTTGAATCCCTTTTTGTTTAGAATTTGTTACAGTATGAATGTTGAATAGGTTTCTTCATACCATGTCAGGGTAGTGGTGGAGGTAAGTACATCTCAAACCACAGGTTTGCAGTATATGAAAACTTGCATTTGAAAAAAAATAATATTTTTTCATCCTTTCTATGAAGGATGACAGCATGGACGAGAAACCACTGAAAATGAGAGGGAGAGACTCTTCTGAGAGGAAGCGGAAACGAAAGCTGGAGAGAGCAGAGCAGTTCTTTGGAGATATGAAGCAAAAATCTAAAGAGCTGAAAAAACTGGAAAAACCCAAGAAGAAGAAGCTAAAGCTCACCATGGACAAGACAAAGGAGCTAAACAAGCTGGCAAAGAAACTGGCTAAGGAAGAGGAGCGGAAGAAGAAGCGAGAGAAAGCAGTTGTTGCAAAGGTGGAACTAGTAAAGGAGAGCACAGAGAAAAAAAGAGAGAAGAAGGTTCTAGATATTCCTTCTAAGTATGACTGGTCAGGAGCAGAAGAGTCGGACGATGAGAATGCTGTATGTGCTGCACAAAACTGCCAGAGGCCCTGCAAGGACAAAGTGAGTTTTCGTTTAGTTCCGTCACAGGCAATTCCACACTAAGTCAAAAACCTCAGTGCAGTTTAATAATTAGATTGAACAGCATGAGCAACAAAAGTGGTTTGATGGGAAACGAGAGAGGATTGCATAGTACTTGGGTAGATACACAAGTGTAGTAGATAAAACTATTAGAACTTCCATATTCTCTTAGATACTTTACCACAGGAGAAGATGATGGAAAATTAGAATTTGGGAAAAGGTACTCTGTCTTGGTTGGGAAGTTCAACCTCTTCAAGCTGTGTCATTTTTTACTGGCTATGTGCAACACGCATGGTCTCATTCAAGGGATTCATTCTTTGACTCAGCTGGAAATGTTCCTGACTTCAGTGTGTTTGTGAGCAGAAGTGAGATGTGCAATGTTCCTAAACGAAGTAAATTTTCTGTATTTCTTGCATACAGTGGTGTTGCAGGCTGAGGGATCTGCAAACTGCAGTGCTACACTTTTCTTGTTGGAGACAAATAATCCATGATTTTAGACCTGATTGGATTATTACAAAAGCAACTTGATCTGCCTCTCCCTATGGCACTGCCTGTCCTGATTGTCAGCTTTTAACACTGACTAATTGATGATAAAAAAAATGGGTTTTTAGGAATGCATTTTTCTGCTTTTTAGAAAAAAGAAAAAAAAACCTCATTCCCAATAATAATTGTGGGATTAGCACTGTTCTGCACTGTCTTGCACAAGAGAGAGTAGGGATAAATATGAATACCAAGAACTTATTTCTTGTTTCACAGAATTGAAACATGGACTGCAAGTGTTCATTTGAACACTTAAAATGACTAGTTAAAGACAAGTTTTGAAGTCTTAAACTTAGACCAAGGTTAGAAATTGTACTCAATCACTCAAAAGATTATACAGTGTTTGTACCTCTCTCTTTATTTCACGGGTGATAATTAGCTGATATTAGTACATTTTTACAGAAATTAAGATTGCAAGAGGGAGGAGAGTGCCTTAAAGTTCATACTATAAAGAAGGTTGTACAAAATTTGTCAAACTTCCATGAATTAAATTGAGTAAAATTTCTGGTTGTAAAATCAGAGCTTTTAATGGAATGACTGCCTTTCCATAGGGATGAGCATGTGTTTTACATTCAGCAGGTGAATGCCATACAAGTAAAAAATGGCAGATACAGAAATGTGACTGAAGCTGCAGCTGTTAGTGCCCATTACTAGTCACTTAAAAATTTGTTCAGGAATCATTTTCCTACAAACTAAAGTAGAATCTTGAGCTGATAGTGTTTCATAATTTCAAATAGGTTGCCACTACTGTTATTTTCCTGATATATTTTCATTTTCACTTTCCCCTGTAAGGTGAAAACAGAACTACAGCAGTAACAATTTTTATAGCTGCACCAGTGCATGCCATTCCAATTAAGAGTCTGTGTTCCTTATCCTGCAGATCTCAGTTTCTGTCCGCTGACTCAAATTAATACATACTTTTACTCAGGGAATTACAGAAATCTAATAATTCATCTTTTTTCCCCTTCCTAAGTTTCAATTTGCTTTTTGATGCCTTTTCCTAATTGTTTTATAGGAAGTTCAGCTCAAAGTTTGAAATATTTTAGCTTAGATGTTCTCACACTTTGGAGTTCCAGTTTGTGTGCGTTTTTTGGCATTTGGTGGCCAGCTGTATACCCCTTACCTAGCTGGTAGAAAAGTTAGTCACCTGCTGATGTTTTGGGTTTTTTTTTAGCCAAAAGCAGTAATCAAGTCCTTCTGTTTTCTGTAGTTTTTGTGTTGCAAAAGCTACCACTTGATAATGCAGTCTTAGGGGATATATATAATTTATGATGTGTATTTGTAGGCTCTCCTCTATGGTGAAGTAACTGTCCTTGAGCACGCTCTTATTTTAAATGTGTTCTAGCATACTTGTCTTTCATTTGAGGAGAGCTGAATGTCATCTTCCTCAGCAGTGGTAGTATGTGTTTGTATTGTGGTGCCCTAAGGATACAAGAGGGGCAAGGTTTGTTGGAAGAGTGTTATTTTTTATTAAACTGAAGCAGCTTGTTTAAACAAGCTCCTATAGGGTATTAATTTGTGCCCAAAAGCTTTTGTGTTCTAGGTGTATCAGGTGGGTTTAGTGGGAGATACTTTCTTCATAGAAACTATGCCTATCTGTCTTTCCTTGTAATGTGCTATGTGTTGCTGATCTGATCTCTTGCAGGTAGATTGGGTGCAGTGTGATGGTGGCTGCGATGAGTGGTTTCATCAAATTTGTGTTGGCGTCTCTCCGGAAATGGCTGAGAATGAGGATTACATCTGTATAAACTGTGCAAAGAAGTCAATGCAGGGACCAAGTAGCCCTGCTCATGCACCACCTCCTCCTTTCTTATTGAGCTACAAACTACCAATGGAAGATCTTAAAGAGACAAGTTAGCAACTAACTACTCGATGCCTGGAACTTATTGGGAAATGGACCACTGAAACCCTACAGCAAGAGGGGGTTTGGAGCTAATGTAGCCACTGAGCTTCACTTCCAAGGATGTACAGACCTGCAGCAGAGTTGGTCCCTTCCTTACAGCTGGCTTCCTTCATACAATGGGGACGTCAAGGCACAGCGGTACCGACTCATCTATGCAGACACCACCTGATTAGGAGCTCCAGCCACTGTTTTTTGACTTGAGTATTTCCATCTTCGAGTGTGGCTGTTGCTCTTAGAGACTGAGCAAACCTGAGGCTGTTAGATTAGACACTTCAGGGTGTTAGAAGTATGTGTTGGCAGTGGAGCTGGTCTGGAATTGGTGGGCATAGGCTGGAGCTCTTAGGGCTACCATATTACCCTAAGGAGGTAATTATCTTTGGAAATTATCTTTTGCCTCCCCATGGCAAGCCGGTGAGTAGAGCAATGTCTGGGGAGAGTTAAGTTGCCTCCATATCCAGCCAGCTAACACTACACTATGAGGATGGGAGCAAGTGGATGAATTTATTTTAATTTCTCTTTTGTAGCTAAAGGGCAGAGGAGCTCATGATCTCAGAAATCAGCAAAGGTTCTGTTTACCAAAAATGAAACCCAACTCTTCCCCACTAGGCAAGATTTTTACCTTAGTGGGGAACAGCATCTTCCTGTCCTGAGGAGGGCCAGAAAACACTGATGAAGATGTCTAGCTAGACCAGAGCTTGGGAAAAGCAGAGTGCTTCCCTTTCCACAGGGGTGCCCTCTCCTGTTCTAGGCTTTGCTTAGAATTCTGCACTCCTGCACATTAAAGTTGTCTCATGCAGGATGGAGCTGGCAATGAGGTACAGCACCCAGGGCGCCAGCTTCTGTGATCTGTACCCAGGGATGGGAAGGAAAGACGACAGCCCATTTACCTCAGAGGTTACACTGACATGTGCTTCTGTGAAAAGTTTCACTCACAACTATTTCCAGTATCACCAGGCTCCGGGCATGGCCTCAAGCGATACCAGCAAGCAGTCTGCAGATACTGTTCACAGTGCAAATCCCCCTCCCTGCTGGCTTTGCTGGATGTGTACCAGTGAACAATCAGCAACAGTTCTTGTTTGAAATTGCCCCTGGCTTTGCCAGAGGACCAGAGGGTTTGGGGTCATCCTGGGTGACAGTTGTTTTAGTAAATCCATTTTTAAAGAAGGACTTGTTTTTACTTTTTTCTAAATGTCTCAGACTACTGACTTGTTCTATAAATAGATTATTTTTCTTTGATTTTTTTATACTTACCACTGTTAACCAGCAGCACAGACAGAGGTTCACAAAGCAAAAACCTGCCCGTGGGCTTGGGTTTTTTTACTCCATTCCTTCCTTGTAGTACAAGGAATTAGCAGTTACCTTCCCCATTCTAGCCTGACCAGCTGCCTGTGTTTAAATAGGTAAATACATTTCATGTGCTACCTTTGTGTTTGGGTTTGTTCCTATTAGTGGGGCATCTGGGCCTTAACGACTCCAGTGGATGCTGGCTTTGTGTATGTGAATGTCTGAAGCCAGCCACTGGGCTGTCTTGTCCCCCTCTCCACTCGCTCCCTATTGTGTTTCCATTCTTCTGCAGTTCTAGGAGTGTTGTAAGTAGTGTCCAGTCTTACTAGGAGCTGGATTGGGATTTAAAGAAATATTGACAAAAAAAGAAAGTGTTCTGTCTTGACTGTTCTGTGTCCCTTCTCTTGTTCTCTAATATTTGGAAGTTTATTTATCATTTATCTGGCAGAATTATCCATCCAAAAAAGAAAAAAAAAGAAAAAGAAAATTCAGCTCAGGTAGACGAACTTTATCAGTTTGTTTCATTTGTGCCTGCTACCTGGGAAGAGGAAGATGTGCAAAAGAAAAAGAAGATGGAGGAGGGCAGATGATACAGGGTCTTGGGAGCTTTTGAGTGCAAATGGGGCACAGACTTCTAATTCCTACTCCTTAAAGACTAATAATGGTGTTACAAGCAAAAGCAAGCTGTGGTTAAGCATGTGGCTGAACGGGCACTCTAGCAAACTTAAGAGTATTATTTGTTTACTTATTTATGAAGGAGTCTATGCTATAGCTAGACATACCCTCTTTTTGCCTCCAGTTACATTTGTTTCTTCTCAATGTACACTTAGTTTTGGTAAGCTGGTTTAAACAGATGTTATTTTCCTTCAAGCTTTAACTGATGGTACTACATAAATGTTTCCCTATATGGAGTGGATAGAGTATCTGTCACAGATGTTTAATTGTTCCAGAAGTAGACTAGTACAAGATTTCTTAAAGAATCCCAGTGTTCTGTATTGTTTCCTGACTCCTAGAATCCGTGACACAACAGGGAAAATATGGTTAGTGTATCCTGTTAGCCACTGAGCGTATCCTCTTAACCATTCCTACAGTTTCTGTTGCGATAAAATCATTGTTATATGTAATTACCATCAACTGGAAAAGAGAGCTTTTAGTAAATCTGCATTGAATGTTCCTGTTTCTCTGAGAAGAAGGTTTGGTGAAGAATGTTAACCATAGCACTAGTTAACACGAGATGGAAACCAGCAGCTGTATGATGCAATGATCAATCATTCTGCTTGTAGCAGGCATAGAAAAGAGTTAACAACAGAAAGAAACGTGTAAATAATGTGCAGAAGGTCACATTTTTAGTAGCTGTTTTTCGTATTACCGCACAGAGAGGTCTTTATTACACTGTCGAAAAGAGGTTGCCACACTTTTTCTAGTTATGGATGTCTCATCTGCTTTTGGGTAAGGTGTTCATAAACAGAAGACCATTATTAGCTTTACATCTTATTGTTTAAGCTTATTTTTTAAGAGCATAATTGCTCTCAAAGGATTGCTGATAGTATGAACTTACGAATAAATGTTAACTTTTGGAAAAATCCGTAGATATGTAGTTAGTGGTTGAAAAGCTACAGCTGTGGTGTTGTCTCCAGATCTTAGGGTTGTGAATTTTTATAAAAACCCATGTGAAGAAGCAAGTTAAGCTACAGAAATAATTTTCTTACACGACTGCTACAGCTGTAGGAAAAATCTCTGATGCTTTGGGGACAAAATCTCGGTATACACAAAATCTTGGCTTGTGTATCTAGAAAGGTACATGTCTTAATGCTGTATTCTGCAAAGGATACTGGCCACTGTTCGTGTTACTTCTCTTCATGTGTCCGAGACAAAAGGTCAAAGAAATTACTTGAGCTGTTGTGAGGAACTACAGATGGCCAGGACTTCAGTAGTGTATCTTAGCCAAACCATTGTGGTTTCAAGAGGGTTTTTTTAAGAACCAGGGCCTGGAATTGGGCAGCTTTACTTGCATAGAGATGAATGTCACCCCTGAACTTCAGTACCGTTACATTTAGGATTTATGCTGTTGACAGATCATCTGTACCTGAATGCTTGTGCAGCCTGGGCTATTTGATAATGAGTGCTTAAGGTAAAATTGAGGATATTATGAAAATTATCTTAAGGGATTGGAATACAGTCACACTGCATAAGATAAGAGGCCTGTGTGTTTTGTTAGCCACGCTATGAAACTTGCATTGATAATTTCCGTTTTTAGAATCAGAGTAATTTAGGTTGGGAGGACTTCTGGAGATAACCTGGGTCAACCTCCTGACTGAAGCAGGGGTGACTTTGAAAGGAGGTCAAGTCTTTCAGGGCTCTGTCAAATCAAGTTTTGAGTATTGCCAGGCATGGATATTTTAACAACTACTTGGGCTTCCTGTTCCAGTTTTGTAGCACCTTCAATACAAACTTTTGTGTAATGTGCAATCAGAGATTGACTTGCTGTAGCTTGCCTGTTGCCTCTTGAAGAGCCTGGCTCCATTGTAACCATCTGTTAGGTAGCTGAACACTGCGGGTCCTGCAGCCTTAGTTTACAAGCCTAACAAATCCAGCTCAACCTCCTTTGAGCTATGCTGCAGCCTTCTAACAGTCTTGGAGGTCCTCTGCTGGACTTGCTTCAGGTTTGTCAACACCTGGTTTTGTACTGAGGAACCCAAAACTCTACATGGTACTCCAGATGCGGCTTACAAGTGTTCTGTACAGGGGGAAAATCACTTCCTTTGACCTGCTGGCTGTGCTTTTACTATTAAGCTTGGTATGGGCTTGACCTTGATAGCTGCAAGGGGACACGCTGCTGACTCCTATTTAGTGTGTCCACCATTAGCCCCAGGTCTCTTGGTTTATCGTTTCTCAGGGGCAACACTGATGAACTTAATTTTCCATCAGCTCATCGCTCCAGGCAGTCAAGATTCAACTGAATGGGAGCCCTCTCCTCCCATGTTTTGGGTTGTCCCGCTCCTGTTCTCCACCAACATTGTTTGGTGTCATCTGCAAACTTGGGTACTCTCTATCCCAGGTGGGTAAGACACAAAACAGTATTGTCTCCAGCACCAACCCCTGAGGTTCTCCACTTGCAGCTGGCTACCTGCTAGATTTCAAATTGTTGACTACTAAATCTGAGCACAGGAGGCCACCATGTTTTTCATCCACATTGTAGCTCCGTCCACTCTGTAAGCGTGTTTTTGCTCTAAGGGTAAGCATCCACTGCTCTTGCCTTACCCACAGGGCTCCTCACCGAAGACAACCAGATTGGGCTAACACTATAGTGGTGACTATTTACCATCACCTTGTCCCTCATGGGCTTTGAGGAGGATTTGTTCTGTAATTTTCCCAGAGACCAGGGTGAGGCTAGCTGCTCTGTAGTTGCCTGCATCCTCCTTATTTCCTCCTCTTCATGGAATGGGTGTGACACACAGAATGGTTCCTCACAATCCATCAAGAAAATGATCCTCCACACAGACGAGGCTTCGTTCATCATTGTGGCATATAAGATCAAAGAAAAAAAAAGGATATATTTTAATTTTGAAAAATAAAGTATTTAATTGCTGGTTTTAAGGTGCACAGAAAACTCTGGCAGAACCAGTCAGTGCTGCTTCAAGCACTGCTCATACCTAAACTCCATGTGGGCTCATGAGCAGTTGGCCAGTCTCATACATGTGGGTGGAAGTCCAAGCTGGTCTGGTTGAAATCGATGCAGTTGATCCATGGTTTTGTACACACTGGAAGGAAGGCATAACACAAATGAGTGTGAATGGGGGCCTCTGATCTAGGAGAAAGGGGACAGTCTACAGCCTTCTTCATTCAACAGTAGGCTGTTTACTAGGCAGCTTCCAAGGGTAGCTATCACCTTTATTTTATGATGTTCTAGTAACTACTAGGATAAGCATAACACAGACTTGTAGCAAAGTAAGGCAAAAACTCTTTGGATACTCATCATTTGCTTATCAGAGATGCCTTGCTGGCATTGTAGATGTGTGTTGCATACCTTTAAAAATAAGGACTGATTGAAAGAACAGCTGTACATTAACAGTCACTTTGTATGTTGGAGATGAAAGATATTAAGAGCGGAAAAAGTTTCTTAAAAGCATTCTTCAAATCACTGTTAATGCCCCTGTAAGATACTGAGAACTGTGGTCTGCTAAAAGCAAGACTTGAGGCTTCCTTGAGTCAGATGAAAATGAAAAGCAAGGAACTTCTTCAAATCCTCTCCAGCTGTGTTCCCTAAGAATGTGTTTGGTCAGCCTGCCTGAACCAAACAGGAACTCTGCTTGGAGCACAGAGGCAGTGGGGAGATGCAATAAATCCAGCCCTTATCGAAATTCTAGCCACGCTGGCTTTGGGAAGGTGATGAATGTGTAGGACAGCTGGGAACTGCACAGCAAGAGATTGAGAGCATTGAGCATTTCGTAATGAGATGGCTGGGTACAAATGCATGTTGAGTTGCAAGGTAATGGCAATGAAAGCAGCAAGGATTTACTGAAAAACAGATATTTGTAAGGAGATGTGCTCTGAATGCCTTTGAAACAAAAGTCCTGCTACAGTGAAGACTTTTAATCCTAGATGGGCCGTTTTATCTGAACTGAAGGCTTTTCAGAAGCAAATTTTTAGCAGTCTGTATATTGTCCCCCCACCTCATCAAAAAACGTCATTTCAAGCCAAGTGCCTGAGGTCACTGCTGTGGGTGTTAATACCCGAGGAACGCGCAGCCATCTGAACACGCTGGTCCTGAGGCAGCTGGTGTCTCCAGCCAGCCCAGCATCTGCTTTAATGGATGGGTGATGTGCCAGATCCACCTGCTGCACTGTTTCCAGGTGGATGCAATCTGCCCTTAGTCTTGAAGCAACTCAAGTCACCTGCCAGGCACACTGCTTTCCTCCCTGGAGAAATACGGTGGTTGCTGTTGCATGATAACAGCAGTGGGCCCTACACAAATGCAGATTGTGGATTTGAGAAACAGATTGGGTTTTAGTGGGATGTGAGATGAGTAGCACCTTCTCTTTACGGCTGTCAGCTAATGGTTTTAACTTTTCACAGAAATTCAGCCAGCCTGGTCTTACGTGTGTCCCTGCAATAGCATCGTCAGAGGCAGCACTGTGAAGATCACAATCTAGACCACATCAGTGTATTGATAGCATTGCATCCCATTATTTCCTTGCCAGCTTTCCCGATAGTCTCTTAGGATGGGAGGTGGGAAACAGATGCCTTAGCTTTGCCTGGAAGCATTCTTGGGAGAGAAAATTGCTGCACATCAGTGTATGAGAATACCCAGTAAAGAAGGAATGGAATCATCTGGCAGTGACCTTGCCCATTGCTGCTGAGCCCCCAGGTGAGTGTGTGGTACTTCTGTTCTTCACCTGTTGCTCGAAGGTGGTGATCTACTGGTGCAGCTGCAAACCATTATCCAGGTTTGTATCCCTACTGGTAAGGTTTCAAGACAGCTGGGTTGCTTGTTTTCCAGGCATTGCCTCATGCCATGACCTTTTCTACAGTTCTTAGCCAAGACTGGCAGATCGTCAGCCCTGGCTACTCTTTTTCACGATTACTGTTGTGTGAAAGACCATGGAGTAGTTGCCAGAGGGAGTCCAGAGTCTTTGCCCTGGGGGGTGGACAGACTTGACTGGTAATCCACATGTGTCTGGAGTGCCTGCTGAACGTGAAGGACGGAAGAAGCCAACGTAGTCTAGCGCTGATGCCCAAATTCCTGGACTATCATTCACTGTGTCTACAGGGAATGTAGGTGCAGACGAAAGTGGATTATAAGTGATATTCAGAAGAATTTATGCCAGTGCTTTCCATGATGTTTATGAAGCACTATAGACCTTTCACATCTTCAGTATTTTTGCAAGCTGCATTTGTTAGAAGGGAGTGGATGACGGGTTATGAATTAGATGGTAAAGATGCAATACAGTGCTCTGAAAAGGTCCTGCCCTGTTCCTGAGTGTGTATGTGTGCGCAGGGAGTTGAAGGCTTGGAGCACTGATTGCCCCTGGCCTCTTGTAGGAATACACTTGGAATGGTCACACCCCAGGATTTAGGGATGTTAGAAAATTAGAGAATGCACAAAACTGAACAAGTAACAATGGAAGAGAATACACAGCAATAGGAAAGCTATTCACAACTTCAAGGTTGATTTTTAATTTTTTTCCTTGCTGAGTAAGGCAGTTCTAGGAAGCTGATGGGTCAGATTCCTGCCTGTTGTTTTTTTTTCTTAAACTCCTCTTTACAGAGTGTGCAGACTGTTGGAGTGCTGCTGCACAAGCAATACTTGAGATTTCTGCAAAAAGAAACTTGCTATGTTTTGTCCTAAGAAACAGCTGTTCTGAGTCCCTGTTTCTCTCTCGGCTCTGATGGTCTTGGGGAAACACAATTGTTTTATCTGCTTTTTGCTTTCTTGCCTCTGGCCTTCCCATTACACCTTGGGAAATCCCTGCTCTGAGGGAAGTGAGGCCGAAGGGAACCAGGACAAGTTCCCTTTGCAGTCTGGCTTTGCTCCTCCCCAGCTGCTTTATTTTCCCAGCAGGGGAGATCTCACATCTCCCTTCTAGGGCTGCCTGTCTGTTTCCAGAGAAGCCATGGGACTCTCACTGCCTCTCCGGAGCTTTTTCTACCTTGCAGCTTGGTAATTCCTTACTCCACTGTGGGGAAGTGTGGAGCTGCCATTCACCACCTCCAAGCTGGAGCATCCTCCATGCAGGTTGATCCTCCCTGGCTGAGCCTCCAACTTCTCCATAAGCCGGTTGCTGGAAGCAGAGGAGCTTTGTGGCTCAGCCTTTCAGGCAACCTGGGGCTGAGCTTGGAAACAGCGCGGAGTTATGTGCCTCCTAGCTCACAGCCACTGTCAAAAGCAGGCTATTACCTGTGCTGTCGCGATCAATGGGCTGCATGGTGGCATCACTTGGGTTCCTCCTCACTGTGGCTGCACAGTCACAGTCTGGTTTTCTCTCTCCACTACGTTGCTCCCTCCTGAATTCCCTGTTGTTCCTCCTCAGTGGGCAGAGTGCTACATCCATGTCCATTAGCAGAGTTAGGACCGGGTTTGGACTGCAATGAAAAAGGGCTGTTTTCTGGTTTGCTCTCATGTAAATCCACAGCTTCTGTTGTAGCAGTAGGGTGTATGCTGGTACTGCTATGCAGTTCAAACATTGCTGTAGGAAACTTGTAGGGTAAATAAGAATATCAGAGACCAGTCTCATTTTCCCCCTAGATCCCAGTTATGGTGAATACCAAAATTAATGTTTGATTTGCTCCATATTTTTTCATTATTTCCCCCATCTGGCCATGTCACTATGGATACTTGCATTTTTTTCTCTGTTTGCTGTGTAAAACCCACATCTGGGCTGTGATTGACTTAAACTCCATTTCCAACACTTATCAGATGGCTGACAAGCAGTACCTGACCCTCTGCCTTAGCTTGCAGTGGCCAGGAATGGAGTGTCTTCTATCAAAAAGCACAGTGATGCGCTGAGCCCATCTGGCTGAAGGGAAGTAATTAATTACTGTTTGTGGTGGAAATACCTTGCCTTTGGGTGTATTTCTCCCTCGGACCTCTTGGTCAGGTCAGCCCCTGTGTGTTTTATTTCAGGCAGGCATCGGTGTGTGAATTCTTGGTGACAAGAAGGTGACGTGGCTTGGAATTTCATATTCAAAAGTGACAAAGATTGAAGCACATGAGCAGCAGCACCCTTCTTGTTCCCTCTGGAGAAGGCTGCTCTCAAGCAGTGCCAAGGAGCTACCTTCTCCATTGTGTGTGTGTGTGGTGGGTTGACCCAGCCAGACCCAATATGCCTGTGGCTTTGCTAATACCACTGTGCCTGGTGCCTGGGCACCAAGTCCCTGCTCCACTGCCATCCCTCCTTTTGATGGGCAGTTTGTTTTCTTCAGACATCAGCTGGATCTAATTTGAAACTTAGCTGTTTCATCTCTGGCACTCATCAACAGAGAAATAAGATTGCCATAAGTTATCAAAACTCACAAATGACTCTTCACCTACATTTTTTGAGGAAAAAACGTCTTAAGCTTGAAAGAAAGAGACTCAGGGCCATGATATGTTGCAACTGACCACCAGAACAGGAATGACTTGTAGACAGAAGATCAGGCTTGGTGTGAAGCTTGCTTCAGGCAGAATCCCATCCATCCAGGAAGATGTCTGAAGGCTTTAGGTCTTTCTCATGCTATGTCTTAAAGCCCCACCAAGCACTGAGCCAGTTCAGTAGGAGGGGGCACACTTCCAGTACGTGAGCTCCTTTTCTCTGTCTGCAGAGGTAACTGCACTCTGAGGGTCTGCCTACACTGCCTCGCAGGAACCCCAGCAGGGCAGCCAAGGGGAAGGGTAGAGAAGATAGGCTGCAAAGGTCCCTCCACTTCCTCCTGGCCCTGTGTCAGGCTGCCAGCAACCGCAGAAACAAAGACAAGCCACCAACTGGTTCTGATGAGCAGCAGCTTGGGAGCTGGCACGCTCTGCAGAGCCTTGCAGGGGTGCTTGTGACCAGGCAGCGTTTCAGGGGTGGGGTCTGGACTCCCAGGTGGTGTTTCTCCAAGCACAGCATCCCTGTGTGCTGCACTGGCCCGGGAGCGCAGCTGGGGAGCTCCCTGTGCTGAGATGAGGGCTGCCTGGGGCATTTTTAAGAGGTAGTGCTGCCTGATTTTTGGAAGCTGGAAAAACTGAGCCAATGTTTTATTTCTTACTGACCTTTTTTGAAATGCCGAAGTTTTCTCTTTGTTAGAAGAGTTAGAAAGACTTAGAAAACTTATTTCTGGAAACTTTTAAAAACTTTCACTTATTCCATCTACCAGTGACTGCCTGGCTATTGGATTTTCTCCCAGAATGGAAACTTTGTATTCTGAGTAGTTACCAGCCCAGCAGGTCTCCCGAATTTAAAAGTATCCTTTCTTTTTAGAATATGTGAAGAAATAGGAACAGGTGCATTGAGAACACTGCTCAAGCCTTGCCTGTTTAAAATCAGATTATGGGTTTTTTGTGGAAGGATCAGTTAAGCAGGTGCAACTCTGTCTCACCTCTGCGAAAAGCTTTTCCTTTTCCTTGCTGTAACATTCCCCTTGCAGGCAGACGGGGTGCAGGGGCATGTAAATCCCAGCCCTATCAATGGCTCTGATTTAATTCTTTCTGCAGACAGTCTGTTTCAGATTTATATCTTCACCTCAGAGGAGTAGGATGTGCAGAGCACAAGGAAAGACCATCATCCTGATGGTGCCAATATACATTCTTTCCCCCTCAATCTGGCCTGTACTTAATCAATCTGTTTATCTTGTACTTCCCACTCTGGGCTGCTTTGGCAGTGCTGCTGTTGTCACTAGCCTGAAATTCTCATTTCCTTTGGCGTATGGTTCTTGATATGAAAATGTCCTCTAATCAGCTCCTTGGCTGCAAGAACAAACTGGTGAGTTTTATTTTCTTGATGCAAGGTATCGATTTTCATACCAGGCGGTCAATGACCAGTTTTTGGAATTGTGGTGATTCCTGCCCTCTCTCTAAAATGGCCTCAGGCTCTTTTCCTACAGTTACTCTGTGAGGGTTTGTTCAGGCTGTCCAGTTGCTGGCAAAGTGGAACTAGGAAAGAGCCCTGAGGAACTGGTAGTACCTGATGGAGTTAGGGGGCAAAATAGAAGAAGATGCTAAAAAGATTGAAACCACCAGGGTCAAGAGTCTCTGGTTGCTACCCAACTCTTGTTTATATTATATACTATATTATAAGCATATATATAGATATCAATACATACATGCTCATAACTGCATAGTCGTGCAGTGCTTTCGTTTTTGCCCATAAATGAAATGGGGATTTGAGCTGGTCCCTGAGCTCTGGCCAGCGCAGGAGTGTCACCTGTTTATCTCCTGTATGCAGAGCATGGTCTCCACAGGCAGTCATATCTTGCAACACAAGCAGCCTGTGCACAAAAGTGAGGTCTCCACCACTCTGCAGATGTCCAGTGGGGACAGGGTTTTTCATCCCTCGGGATTCTGGCCTTTTTTGGGTCATTATTTGGGAGCGAGTATTCACTAGGGAGGCAGTGGCTGAATGAGGCTGTCCAAATGACTGCAGTGGGATCTCCTGTCACTGAAGTAACTGCAGGCTCTTGCAATGGGTTTGGGCTTCTGCCACTGTAGTTTCTGTATGTGCACTGTATGTGCCTTTCTGGGAGGGAGCTTAGAGGCTCAAGCAGGAGTCAATCCTTTGTGCTTACTTTGGCTTCTTTCTCTGCTGAGCAGTCTCCAGGTTCCTGTAACGTGCCAGCTGGTATCAGCCTCTATTTATCCCCTTTCTGTGCATATTTGTGACAATTTTGCTTGCTACAGCTACGGTCACTTAAGCTGAATAATATTTTCAAGCTGAAAAGGGCAGTAGTGTGGTGGTTATCAGATAGAGGAAATGCATCGTGTTTGCTCTGGCCTTTGGTTCCCAGATAATGTAACGGCAAATTGTGTTCCTGGAAGCTGGGAGGTGGCTTGCAAGATTATGCGGCCCCAAAATGCATGGAGGCAGCTTGTCACGTGTGACAGAGGAGCAGAGGGGAGAGGTGGAAGTGGGGAGCATAGCTGCTCTCAGTGCTCAGCAAAGGTCAGATATGGCTGATGGCTTCTTCACATTGGGAATGCCAAAGCAGAAGCAGCAATTGTTCCCTGGCCATTCTCCTAAAAGTGCTTTGGTGGGTTAGGAGCATAAGTTCATTTAAAAGTCACTGCTACTTGCAGAGCAGTAAGAAATTGTGCAAGTCTTACAGTAACGATTTCCCTCTCCTCTTTTCCCCACATCATTCCTCTGAGTGCCTTTGAATCCCTTCTCCTTTTAGCTTTGAACAGCCTCTCCAAGTGGCTGGAGGTGGCTTGATGCTTTGGTGCAGAGAAATCTAATCAACGCTTGATCCCTGCTCAGCTGGCTGTAAACATGAAGCAAGACCAGACCTTGGGAGTAGGTCCTGTGGTTCCTGCTAGAGCATGCAGGTCCAGAGCTTCTGTGTGTGGGCTGTGCAGAATAGGGTGGGCTGGGGCTGGTTCTTGGGTGTATCTGACCCAGAAAATGCAGAAGTCTCCAGAGGAAGCTCATTCCAGGTTTTCTCTGTTCGGGCTATGAGCTCTTCCCCAGGAACGCATCCTCAGCTGCTGGTGGAAGACTGGGACCAAGCTGAAGATGCAGATTTTGGCAAAAGCTGTAAGGAAAAAAGAGGAGCAAAATGCAACATGAATTTCAAGAGAGGAATCAGTCGTCTGATTTTCCAGCAACAAGGATTTTCCAGCCCTTGTCCTGGCTGAGGTGTGAGGTACACTGACAGATCCCCCTGGTCCCACGCTCTTGCTCTCCCCCAGGATGGGTGTTGGGGAGCAGTGGCTGAGCCAGCCGTGCACCACCTGTGTGTGTCCCGGGCACGGGTGCTGTGCTGCTCTGTGCCAGCACGGGCAGCTTGGCAGCCTGCCCGGCCCTGGACGCTGCTTCAGGAGCTGCTCAAGCACGGGCTGTCCCAATGAACAGTGGGTCACAGCCCAGACGCCTGGGATGGGGCTGTGAGGAGTGTGGCTGCTGTCCTCAGCCCTGGGCTCTGGGGGGTTACTAAGCAGACAGGCTTCCATTTCGTACCTCCAGCAGGGGAGGGCACCCACAAAATAACCCCTGGTGCTATCCTGAGGGTGGTATGAGAGCGATGCACACAGGACAGGCTCCAGCATCAGTGCTGCCACTTGGGAAGAAGATGCTTTGCAGCTGCCTGATGAGGTTCAGCTTGCACAACCCTGGGTGGCAAATGCTGCTGCAAAAGCCCTTTCCTGGTGTCCTCCTCCTATAAATAAAATATATGTATGTGTATCTATCCAAATATTTTTAAGTGGCATTATATCAGTAGATTTCAGGATGAAATTATTTCCTGTTACTACAGCATGCATGGTACCTAGGCTTGTTCTTTCTTTTTCTTTTTTTTTCTTTCCCATCTCTCTTATTTGTTTCTTGCAAATCTGTTTCCTAAGGTTTTTTTTCTGACTGTCCCTATTTTTCCACTTGGCTTAGATATGGATACAGACTCAAAATCTTAGACGTTGAGATTTCCCCCTTTGTACTTTTCCCTTTAGGTTTTTATTGCCTCTGCCATGGCGATTAAAGACCCTCTCAGTTTCTTTGTCTTCTGCAATTTCAAAAATGCATATTGAAAACATCTTTTTCTGTAGTCTTAACTGATCTTTTGTGATATTTGTTGGTTCTCTTTTTTTGTATCTTCGGTAAAAAGATTTATTATTTTTTTTTAATTTCTCAAGTAACATTTCCCAGAACCATATGGGCTTTTTCTTATTTCACCCCAGAAGATGTGTAAAGTGATGCTTTACTTTGAATATCCTTCACTTGGGATTTTCCACCTTGCTTTTTGCGCTTGTAGGTTTAATATTCCCCCTTGCTGCTTATGTTTACACTGAATGTTTACTTTCATTTTCAACTTACTGTTGTGTTCATCGCAGTCTTATCTTGCTGGGCGGAAGTCAAGTAGTTTGTTATTGATTACAATGTTTCCTATCATAGCCTATTAGTTCCTGGCAATTAGCTTGTCACCTTGTTGATAAGATTATTTGCCATTGGTGTGCTGTAGTGATCATGGTTATCCAGGGGTATCGGAGCAGCGATGCTGATGCACACAATAGTTTTGAGAACCTCTACAAATGTTTCCTTATTCTATCACCTCTCTCCTTATCTTGCCTTCTGCAGCAGATTGGTGTATTATTTGACTTTGCTGTTGTTTTTTAATCCCTATATCTGTACTTTAACCATTTAACAACTACACTGGGAGATGTTTTCTGCTTAAGGATGTTCTCCGTTACTCACCATCTCGTGTAATTCCTCCTCTGGAACACCTTCCCTGGTTTCCAGCAATCACTGACTTGAGGACTGGACCTGACTGTTTTATTTGGACCATCCTGTTTAACTGTGGGTGCGGAGTAGCCCTTTGTGAATTTGCCTAGTTCCTTTCTGAACGATATTCTGTGGCAACAGCCATGGGTACCACATTTAATTAGATATGTACAGTGGGAGGAAAAATTATTTCCTTTTGTTTTAAATCTGAATATCTCATTGGATGCCATTAGTTGTTGTACTATGAGATGCAGTGAATGATATATTCATCTTTCCAGTCTTTTCCTTGTTTCCTAGACCCGGTTGTCACCTTATTTTTATCCTAGGCATCTCTTCCTGAGGTGATGAGTTGTCACGTGTTTGATCACTCTTGGTTGAATCTGTTCCTTACCTCTACCTGTCCCTCTTCCCTTTCTGTGTTTCTCCTACAGGAAGCCCAGTGCTGTGTGGGTACACCGTAGATTAATGTGGTGACACTGCAGTGTTTGCTGCTTCATTCCGGTCGTTCTCCTAATACTTTCTCAAACTGCCTGTACAAATCTCAGGTTTTGCTGCTGCTTTGCAGGTCTGATACAAGGACACTGAAACAAAAAGTATGGGCTTTTTTGTTCTTTCTTGCCCCAGATATTCATCAACAGATGTAATAAAAATATTTTGAAGCCTTGCCTTACTTACATCCTTGGACAATCACAGCTGTAACACATCTGCCATGAACAATATCCTGTTCTGTTTGTCTTTTTTATGGCCTCAAAGCACGGAGCTAATGTCATCAGGTAACTACTTGCAGTATTCACAAACCTCCTTCCTGAGCAGGCACAGCTAATTTTGCAGCCCAATATTAGGTGTGCACAACTGGGGCTGTTTTGTCTCCCTGCTGTGTGATTTTTCATCTGCCACTTGATTGCCTGCTCCCATTGAGGCTTCTGGAGTGATGTCCTGGAATGGGGCCGTGCTGCTCCTGGGCAGTGGCAAAGATCCTTGTGTGGTGAGGGAAGAGAGCTGACAACCTGCTGAATTTTTGAATAAGGCTGTTTTGGGCCCTTAGTAAGAAGCAGCAGAGAGTTTAGCAGAGTTTATTTCCAGCTCAGAGCTCTGCTGCCCGCCACTGGACACACCGCCCCCCCGACCGTCCCCCCCAAGGCATTGCAGGTTGGGCTGCCATGCAGGACCTTGCCCTGTGCCCGTGTCCTCCCTGCTGAGAAGGGACCCCATGAAGGGAATTCACCGTGAATTCGTATTTCATCTCTTACCTCTTCCCAGCAGGTCTCAAGGCTTCGGCTCCCTCAGACAGGGCTGTGAGGGCACCTGTGTGTGGTTGTCTCCCGCTCCTCCAGGGACAGCCTTGGACAGAGACGATGGCGAGCGGGAGCCGAGTGGTCCTGGCCCAGGAGGGACAGCACTGGCAGAGGCCGTGAGCCCTTCTGGCAGGCAGGGGGGAACGAGCCCCTTTGCACTGGCCATGAAATCAGTCATGTGTAGGTTTTTGTCCAGCCCTGGGGGGTGGGGGAAGGAATGTGGGTTGGGCAAAGTCTAGGATTACACCACCGCTGAATTTTTTTCTTTCCACACTTTAAATAGCCAGCACCTTTCCGTCCTGCCTTCGTGCTTCCCGTCGGCTCGTGCCCCGGCCGCGCCATCCGCAAGGTAACGCCTCTGCCCCTGCTTTCTGCTGCCCCGCTCCCCCCGTGCCCCACACCCACCCGGGTCTGCCGTGGATGAGAGGTCACGGAGTGCTTTCTGCCTGTTTAATCATTTTCTAGCGTGGACGGGTCCTCTCGATCCTTCCTTGTGGCCGCTGTCAAACGCCTGCCAGTGTTTCTTGCTTGTCTTCACGTCCCAAAGTGTTTTATAGGACTATGTAGGGGGAGGGGAGAGGTTGGAAGTGCTGCTTTGCATTTTTTTTCCTCTCCCCGGATGGAGGAGAGTGTCATTTGCTGCCAGTGCCTTTTCCTGCTCTCCTGGTGCGGGAGTTGCTGGCGGAATGAATGGCAGCGTTAGGCTGCGGCTGGGGGAGCTGCCCCTATGGGACACGAGTGGGGTCAAGGGCCAGTGCTGTGCCGAGGAAGGTGCCCCCCTTGGCATGAGGTCTCCAGAGATCCGGCTTTGACCCTGGGCATTGGTGGGAGCTGCAGTCCTCACCCTTTGCTCCCACAGGGCTTGGTGGCCAGGAGGGAATCCTGCTCATGAAGAAGAGCCTCAGACACCCCCTGAGCCTCCAAAATGCCTGCATTGGTGCAAATGGTGCTGCCCATGCCACCCATGCCTGTCTCCTCGCTGTGCTCTGAGGCACTAGCTATGCACCAGCAGTCACTCTATGCCCTGGCTTTCCTGGGAGGACAGGGGTCCTCAAGGAAGCTTCTGGGGGAAAGTTGGGACAGTGGGAGAGGTGACTACCTACTCTGTGCTAGTCTTCTATCCCTCTTAGCAGAGGTCTGCTTAGAGTCAGGAGAAGCTCTTGCGGTGCCAAAGCTTCCTGAGAGCGGTACCGTGGGGAGCCTCAGCAGGCAATGGACAGATGTTTGAAGGGGCAGACCCTGGGAGAGGAGAGATCCCAGATGGCTGTGGCATCCACACCCTTTCTTTGCCTGCTGCTAGAAGGATAGCACCATCCTGAAAAATCACCTTTTCTCATAGTCTGGTAGATTGCCAGCAACAGTTGCCACCACCAAAACCAGAAAATTGTTTCCCTCTCGTTTCAGTTTCCCTCTTCTCCCATCTGTCATTTCTGCATGGTTTGTGACTTCTGTTACATGATCTGTAAAACCAGACCTTGGTAAGCAGTGACAGGGGAAAAGAGAAACCCTTATAAAATATCTTGTCAAGTGTTTGATCCCACTCTCACCCCCCTCCATCTCTAAGTTTGTTCCCAGTACCTGCGGTGGTGGGACCTCCAGCCTGGCTGAGCCACTGGGTCTTCTGTGTAACACTGTGCTTAGGGGGTGGGCTTCCAGGAGCAGGAGTGTTTTGAGATGAGTCAATTAAAATAATGAAACTGATAATGGCTTTTAAGGGCTAGTTTTGGGCTAAGCAATGAGAGCACGTGCGTGTTCTTAGTGCCTTGCTGCCAGCAGGAATTGGTATAACGAGCAAGGGAGGAATGGTTTGGGGGGTGTGTGTGTGCACGTGTCCTCTCCCCTCACCTCCTGAGCCCCAGATTTCTGCCCCATTGCGTGGCTTGTGCTGAACATAACGGAGGAATTTCCTTCTCAAGGTGGGATGGATTATAGAGTCCCCGGTGCCGTCAGTAATGGCGAAACGGTGCCTGCACACTCCGGCATGGAAAAGGAGAAGGAGGAGGAGGAGGACAAGACCCTGGAGAGAGGGCAGTGGAACAATAAGCTGGAATATGTCCTGTCTGTGGCTGGGGAGATCATTGGCCTGGGAAATGTCTGGCGCTTCCCCTACCTCTGCTACAAGAACGGCGGAGGTAAGTGCAGCTCTGGTCCCGGTTAGCCCCAGGGATGCCTGGTCACCGGCATCCCTCCGTGCTCCATCCTGCCTCTGCTACATCCATGTCCAGCCCTGCTCACCCCTGGCAGCAGCTTCTCAACAATGCCAGAGTCGTGAGTTTGAAGAGAGGATGCCAACTTGCCAGTGTAGTGCCACCATCTGAGCCCCAAGCTGAGGTTTTGACCTGGTGGGACGTGGGTGAGTGAGTGGTAATGTCCCAGGGTTTCTGGTGGCTGTAGCCATGTCTCTCTGAGGTGTGTGGAGCCCTGGTCCTGCTGGTGAGGTGAGTGGCCATTTGCAGGGGGAGGCAGGAGGAGCAAGGTCGGGGCTCAGCTCTCTGAGCAGCATGACTCACTCCTGGTACCTCTTTCTTGAGGAACACCAGACACCCTGTGCAAATAAGGTGGTGGGTCCCGGTGGGATAGCAGGGATTGGTGCAGGAGGCCATGAGGCATCAATGTCTTTTCAGGAGCTGTGATGACCTGCAGCATTTCTTGAAGTCTCAGGAGGCCTCCAAAGGGCTCCTGGCCATGGGTCCTGATCTGGTGTTTGACCATGGAGGGATGTCCTCTGGGTGCTGGAACCAGGTAGCAGGGACAGGGCAGAGTGAGGGGATTTTCTCTGCCTTGGTGCAGAAGCACAGGACCCCTCCTGTGCCCCATGGTGCTCCCTGGAATCCCCTGGAGCTTCGAGCATGTGGGAGAGGGGACTCCTGCGTCTGAGCCACATGGCAGGGCTGTCAGGTGTGCAGATGGATGTGCTGACAGAGAGCCAGGGAGCGAGGTGTTGCTGTTACCAGCGAGGTGTGGCACATGGGTGCTGTTCTGTCTGTGCTCAGCAGAGAACAGTGGGTGATAGCCCACAAGCCTGGACTGCCCCACAGCTCGGCAGAAGAGCTGGGCTTGCTTTTGCAGCTGGAGGGCTGCCGTGGGCTTTTACAGGTGTTTGTGCCTGCTTTTAGTTGGTGGCTGCCTTTTAAGAGAGAAAACAGTTTTTTAAAAACCCAGAATGTTCAAACCTTTTCTTAAGTTTGGCTCAGTGGCACGTGGAGAGAGGGAGCTGCTCTCTCTGTCTGGTGATTAATTGCTAATTGGGCTCTCCGGAAGGGCAGGGGAGAGGGGAAATGGCGCTTGGCTGGGAGCTGGCAGGGAGCGAGCACTGGGGACCTGGGGCTGAAATCCCCTGGCTTGAGCTCGGGGTAGTCTCATGGGCCTCGCTAAACTGCTTTCATCCCAGTGGCATAAAAGAGGATTAACTGCTGTTTAGCTACTTTCATGCCTTGCTTTGCTCAGCACTTGTTTCTTTTCACCAGGTGGTCCGGGATTTTCTCTCCCTGTTGAAAAAGGAGGCTTTTTTGTATTTTCTTTTCCATGGGGAATGTTTCTTGGTTGCTTGCTGAGCTGTGTCTGCTCTCAGTGTTGCACCCTTCCTGGGTGACATCGTGTCAGGGGGAGCAGGACCCAGGACCCTGTCCTGGAACCCCTTTCCCTGATGCTTCCCCCACCATGACCTCTCACTGGGGCCAGGGGAGAGTTCAGGGAGGGGTCTGGGGAAAGGGGAGCTGCCATGCATGGTTGGACAGCAGAGGCAAGATGCAAAAGGGTTTCTCAGTCTTTTTCCCCCTGAGAAATGGGCCTGAAGCAAACCCCTGTGAAGTGACAGAGACTAAGGGGAGTTTGAAGTCTCAGGCAAATTTTTCATACCTAGCCCCCTTCCCACGAGGTCAGAGAAAGGATGGCACATGAGACTCTTGTGCAGAGAGGAAAGCATTTCCCATATGGTTCCTCCTGGGGCAGGGCAGAGCTGTGAGGCTGTGCAGGACCCAAGGCTCCCTCCTGCTTTGTGGAGCCCAGTCTACCCCGACCGGTGCTGTACAAATCCCTTGTAATGCCTCAAGATTAATTTTAAAAGATGCCAGAGGTTTCGTCCTGTACTCCTTGGAGAAGGCTGGCCCAGGCACTTGCTTCTCTGATGCTTCAATAAAGGTGAGGGACCTCTGTTTAATTTCCAGGTCAGTCATGGCCAGCCTACAACCATTAGCTCCTTCTCACTGAACTGTGTGTAGGCAGCAGTGACAAACACGCTCAGCTCTTGCTTTGCTTGGCTTAATAAGGTATCTGCAAAATCTGAGTTATCCAGAGAGGGGTAGCCAGTCACTTTTTCTTTCTTTCTGCATAACAATGCATAACAGAGTAGACCCTTATGTGTTTAGTGCTCAGTGTGTGTTACCAAGGCCCTGAGCAGTGAAGGGAAAACAAAAATAAAAGAGCAAAAAAATGTTCTTTTTGCTCTTGTTCATTCTTGCTTTCTCCTCCCGTGGCGGGGCGAGGCCCTCCTGGGCAGGCTGGCCCCACCGATTGGGAAATACTGGGGCAGCCTGCCTGGTGCTGGGGCTGCTGATGCCGCAAGCCCTCCCAGTGCTCCCCGAACCGACCAGTCCCCAGGGCTCACAGCCACCCCTGGACACGCTCAGGGGAAGGGGCTGTGCTGGGCACACATGTGGCAACACCTCCCCCTTTGCCTTCAGAGGGACCTCTGTTTAATTGGGGGACTGAGGGGTGTCAGCCAGCTGGGGGGTGCCGCAGTGCACTGATGGATCCCTCATCCACACCACAGCCCCCACCAGGCTGCCCTCCCTGCCACCCCCCAGGCCAGCTGGCCGCCCTTCCCTGCCTGGGTGGGTGAGCAGCAGCCCTCTGACAGATGAAATGGGATTGGGGCGGGGGGAGTTGGCATCAGGGTCATCCCACCCTGCCTGTCCCCTCACCTGGGGGATGAGGGGAGCGGGGCAGATCATGGCCCTGGCCCAAACACATGTCTGCACATCCCTCCTTCACCTCACCATAATTTTTCACAGCACCCTCGAGTTCGACTCCCAAACATGCCTGAAACTTGGGATAACCAGAGGTGCTGAGAAAGGTGACAGGCCAGATCATAGCCTGCAAATAAGGGAAACCCAGGCTGGAGAGCTCGATCCTCCACCTCAGAGACCTCCCCTGGGATCCCCTGGCTGCAGTTTAGTTAATTACAAACTTTTATATCAGAATAATCTCTCTTGGAAATAGGCTCCACTTTTATGATAATACGATTGCACGCAATGAGGAGATGGTGTTGATACAACAATTTCCTTTCAAGGCCAGGTTCGATGGGGCTTTGAGCAACTTGATCTCCTGTGAGGTGTCCCTGCCCATGGCAGTAAGGTTGGAACTAGGTGGTCTTTAAGATCTCTTCCAACCTAAACCATTCTGTGATTCTACGGTTCCCCTGCACTTTCCCTCACCAACTTCTATTTGCTGGTAGAGGGAGAGCATGTGGGCAGATGCTTGTTGTTCCCCTGTGGCTGCCAGGTATCAGCATGCTGCTTCTCAGCTGCTGTTTGCCCACAGGGAGCTGCCAAGATGCTCTCCCTCTCTATTTTGTCAATTGGATTATTTTTGCAAGAAGGGGAGGCCTGTGGCTCTGTACCCTGCTGGGATGAGTGTGGGGTGGGACTCCTGGCTGGTCCCTAAAGATCCCCTTCCCTCTCTCTGCCCCTGCATGCTAACTAAGCTTCTTAATGAAATCTGGTTTTTGAGTTCACTTGTGCACTGGGATTGTCATTTCCCATACACTCCCCTGATGCGACCCCAGAGCCAGTTAGCACCTCACTGGCACAGAAAAGACACGGTTAGTGGCTGGCTGGGTTGCCACCTCTGACCCTGCGTGCCCCTCTGAGCCCACGGCAGTCCAGCTGCTGCTCTCCACTCAGGGCCACCCCTTTCCATGCCATCTCCTTGTCCTGCTCCATGTCCCTGTTTGCAGCAGAGCTTGAGCAGCCTCCGTGGTGCAGGAGTGCAGCAGGGAGCGTGGACCATCTTACAGGGCTGTCTCGTGTGCTCTGCGTTACTTCATTTAACATCAGTCTGGGGCAATCAAAAACCTGATGCATTTTATCTCTTCCTGCTTGATTTCATGCCAGGGCTTAAGCAGGAGGGCAGCTTTGGCCCCTGATGTGAGGTGCATACTTTGCTGCACGGCTTGCTTTCCATTTGCTCATCTGCTGCTTTTTGATGAGCAAATGATTGATCAAACCCACAGACTGGGTGAAGGCATCAGCCTCTATGTGCTCCTCAGAGCCTTGGTGTTGTCATCTATGGGCTCATCAGCTTATTCAGTCCTTGTGAAAGGAGTCACAAACCTGATTAACAGTCATAATGTTTTACAGCAGGGTGTTAGTTCTCCTGTGTTTCTGTACAGTTATTGAGAATTCCTTTCTGCACAAAAATCAGGCCTAGAAACTTTCCTTTCCTCTCCATCTTCTCTAAATGTTGAGGTTTTTAGACAATCACATCGCTCCAGGAGATGAAACGTATTGAAAATCCCTTTTTCCTGGCATCCTGTCCGTGGTTTTCCCACCCCTGCAGCCCCCATCCCTCCCAGACTGTCCCCATCCCAGGAGGGACCTGCCTGATGCCAGGTTGGAGGTGGCCTGACCTCAGTCACCCCATGGAGCTTATTTTTCCTGTATGACACTTGAATCTGCCAGGTGCCTTCTTCATCCCCTACCTCATCTTCCTCTTCACCTGTGGGATCCCTGTGTTCTTCCTGGAGACGGCGCTGGGGCAGTACACCAGCCAGGGAGGGGTCACTGCCTGGCGCAGGATCTGCCCCCTCTTTGAAGGTGAGTGGGGTGAGCCCATGAGGGCATGATGAGGTGGGGGGACTGTGGGGCCCGGGGGACAAGCAGTGATGCCTCTCCCCACAGTCTAGGATGTTATGTACCTCCACACATCTGCTGCCCACCCTGGCGATCCCAGCCTGGGAGGGCCACCGGCAGCCACCTTTCCAAAATCATGCTGGAAAAATTGGTTGCTGTTCTCACCAAACAGTTCCTATTGTTGTTTTGCATCCTGGTTTCCTTCCTCATGGCTGTGGTGCTGGCCAGGAGCTTTGCACCCAATCAAGGTTGTCCTCCAAGAGCTAAATGATGAAAATGTTTCTGGTGGTTATGAGGACCCTAAAAAACACTACTATTTTTTTGAGTCAGTGCTATGTCATTTTCCTGAGTTTGCAGGTGGCTTGGTGGTGAAAGAGGTCAACTGTCTTAATAATTCATTAGCAGTCAGATCCACTTCCAACACTCTTTAAGCACAGTCATGAAGCCTCAATCCACTTTGCATGATTTCTCTGAAAGTCTTGGTTGCCTCCTTCCCACGTAGCAAAAGCTTCAGATGCTCCTCCAGCATCTCCCAGAGAAGGTGTGGGGTGTTAATACAAAAGCTTCCCAAACAAGAGTGAAAAGGGACTAGCGAACAAAACACAAAGTGCATTTTTGTAGAAGGGGTGTTATTCAGCAGGTGGTACACTGTCACATGTGTCTGTCCCTTTGGGTGGCTTTCCAACCATAATCTGCTCATCCATGCCCAGACTCCCTCCCATCATCACCCTTTCACTAGAGAAGGCTATGGTGGGACAGCAGGAAGAGGGAGTCTCTGGGGTCCCTGCTTGGACCCCCACTAATGTGGCACAGTGGGATTTGGGGAGGGGGTGATGACTCTGGTGACCACCCCACTGGCATTCATCTGGCAGTGCAGGCAAAAAGCAGAGCAGCAGATGAAAGTGTTGGGTGAGCACCTCCCAAGGGGAGTCCTGTTCCTGTCCCCTGGCATGTGGGTCACTTGCCTTCGGGGCTCGCTTTCTGCAGGAATTGGCTACGCCTCACAAGTCATCGTCATACTGCTAAACTTCTACTACATCATTGTCCTGGCCTGGGCCTTGTTTTATCTCTTCAGTTCCTTCACCATTGACCTCCCCTGGGGCAGCTGCGACCATGAGTGGAACACAGGTGGGTATAGGGCCCGCTCCCAATCCTCCATCGGATCCTGGCTGAGGGAAACGTTGTTGCTCAGAGTCAAACCTCAGGAGAGCAGCTTGCCTCTACTTGGGTGGGACTGCGGGTCACTGCAGTGCTGCTTGCACTTCTGGGGAAGAGGCTCAGTTGGTCTGGGTCTTTGCATTACTTGCAGCACCCAACGACTGCTGTGTAGTGGTGGCCTCCCTGGTGGGTCCTGCTCTGGGCTCCAGCCACTGTGGACACCTTCCTTTTTGGCATCTTCCAGTCACCCTGAGTTGTGTGTTAGCCATATACCCAGTGTTGGTTGGGACTGCTCACTATGCCCACTGGAAGGAAAAGTGAAATGCCATCACCTCAACTGGCCTAGGTTTCTTGCCAGCCTTAGCCTGGAGGGGACTCCTTTTGTGCAGCTTTGGAATTATACAAAATTTGTCTCAGAGTCAATATTAATGAGTGTTGACACTGTGGATGGAAAGGGATCCTCTGGTATTCTGGCCACTGCTACTAGCTCTGCCTTTCACTCTGGGCCTCTCCAACAGGGAACTGCATGGAGCTCCAGAAGGCGAACTCAACACTCAACATGACCAGTGAAAACGCCACCTCCCCCGTCATCGAGTTCTGGGAGTAAGTAAAGGACAAGCCTGTACCCCCTTTTCCTCCAGGACATACCTTCCCTAGGCAAGGAACAAACCCTGCAGCGGCACATCCTGTTAACACATCCTTACTAGAAGAAGACACGAGAGGAAGCTGGGCAGGTCAGACTGAAGGCTCTCAGGGGCAGTCAAGGGTAACATTGCTGGGCTTGTGGTTTGTCTGGAGCTGTGCTGGCATGCCTCAGAGTCATCTGACTTTGTCTTTCTCTGATGCCATATTCCTATCCCTCTGGACCTTTAGGGCTTCTCAATCGCACTGACCTCAGTGATGACCAGCTGCCTGTGCAAGACCTTACCTCACCAACGCTTTACCTTCTCTGGTCCTTGATATTTTGCTTATTGTCCTTTTTCCTCATTTCTTTCTTTCTCCATTTGTGTTGCTCCTCTCCCTGCCTCCTCCCTTGTTCTTCAGTACCAGCTGTGAACTTCCTTATACCATTGTTTCTTCCTGCAACATAGGTGAATTGGTTGCATGTTCCCCTTCCTGAAGCTTTGGTTCAGACCTACCCAGGGTGCAAACCCCAATAAAATTAGTGGCACTCCTCAGGGTCTAGTAGTCATTACCCTATGGTTTGGATTACAGTTTATATATCTGGATTATCCAGTGCCCTTATTCTGTTTGGACCAGTCTGCCCCACGCAAGTCCTTTACCTGCTAGGTGGCTGCATCAAGTGCAACTGCTCAGGACTCGAGTGTCAAGACTATAGGTGGGAGGGGGGTGAGATCTGTGGTGATCCACAAAGCAACAGCTCTGTGATGGGTTTTTGTCTGCATGTTTTGCAAGCTATAGCATGTTGAGCTGTAGAAGAGGAGACCTTAATGCCTTGTGACCTTCTGTGGGAGTCCATGCTGGTGATGCAGTAGGCTATCTCTTTACTTTGAATCCGTGGTGCTCTGGGATACCAGCATATTCCCAGGAGGCTCTGGCATGGTGGGTGGTGACCTTTGTATGAAGGCTAGTCTTCATTTTAAAAATGCAAAAAGAGGTGATGTTTTCACTTTAGAGTGACTAACGTGCAACCTATCCTCGGGAGAGAAGCTCACCAAGATCAAAATGAAGTGCTAGGATCAGCTTTCTTTATGCTGAAATTTGCTCCCTTGTTTTCATAGTTTTCTCCCCTTGTGTCAGTTACCCTGAGATACACAGTAGCTTTATGTCTGGCATGAAGGCATAGGCCTGTTGCCTTGGGATCTCTGAAGATCCTCAGCATCTCCTGGGAGTACAGACCCAGTTAAGCACTGAGCCCTGGCTAACAGACTGTGCAAGTTACTCCTCTGCTGCCACCATGAATTTCCCTTGGATGGTTGGAGGGCTCTGCCCTCAGCAGCGCTGCAGGATGCTGTCAGCACACGGAGGGCACAGCACCTCCAAGCATCCCTGGCTCAGCACGGGGATGCTGGTTTTAAACTTCAAAGTTTTCAAATTTTCTTTGTCTCCTGTGTGCTTCCTGAGCCTGCGCTCTCCCTCTGCCTGCTGCTCACATGTGATTAGATAGTGGCTGCTTTTCCTGAGGCTGGCTCCTAGAAAAGTAGATGTTCTCATCACTGCTGTGACCATCCCTGTGTAACGGGAGAATAAGCACAGGGGACTGGAAATTTCCAGTTACTTCTGATGCAGCATCTGTTCCTGTCCTCCCTGGGCAGGGAGGTAGGAGGCCACTGCTTCCTTGAGAAGCACTGACTTGCCAGTGGGCTGGTGGCATGTTCCTGAGGCCTCTTCTGGCTGCATTACAGTGCCCAGTTAGTCATGGTTTGCTGGTTACCCTTTCCCCACCAGTTACAGAGTCCACATCCTTAGAAGGAGGCAAAGAGCAACATTATGAAACAGAGCAGCATGATTTTTCTGACCCCTCTCATCCTCTCAATCCGCTGTGAGGCTGTAGAGCAGGAAAGGAGGCAGTGTGTCTTTGAGGCCATCAGAGTTCTCCAGGAGCGTGGTTCGTCAGGAGTGTGACCTTTATTTTGGGATGATGGCTGTCTTTTACAGCAGGGCGGGCATTGCTCCTAGGCTCCAGAGTAGTGCACATCCCTCTCTGCCTGTCTCAGGCTTGGGGTTTTGGGACTGCACCATGGTGTTTCACACTCAGATCCCTCTGTGTGGTGTAGGAGGTGGAGGAGGGTGAATCCTTATTTCTGTAAGTGATGAGGAAGATTTGACATACACATGACATGGAAAGCTGCTACATGGCCGGGGTGAGACCATAAGACCTTAGCTGAACCAGGGTTCATTCTATCTCCATACTGGCTGAAAGAGGATACCCAAGCTGGCCTCTTTTTGACTGTGCAATGGGGATTATTGTGGTCTTTGTTGGGTCTTAGTCATGGTATGGGATGCTGTGCTGCTCTGGGTCCTGAGTCGAAATACGTAGCTGCTCCTAAAGGCAGAAGTGTGCTATGGAGAAGGGGTTGGACAGCATAGCTTCTTGAGTGGTCCTGATGAATTCTGCATGGTAAGTGCCATGTATCATTCCCTTTGAGGTTTGAAGCATGTCAAAAATATAGGTGAACTTTGTAATGCGCATGAAAAAGACCTGGCCAGATCTTATGTGTGCTAAGTACTGCATGTTCTTGCAGAGACAGAGCTCTTGCCCTAGGGGACGAGACAGATGAAGAGTGGGAGGAGGAAAGGAGAAGAAATATCTTGGCCCAACAGGCCAGCACTGGAGTGAGTGCAGAAGCAAGTGTCCATGTGTGATCTACCAGGATGGTAGTGCTTTTAAGAGGGGTGTGCTGCTTGATTCCTCTGAGGCTTGCAGCTCAGACCTGGGCCTTGTTAGTAAGACAGCTCTTCTCCCCGAAGTCATCAGATGCTGTGGAGGTCTGGTGTGAGGACCAGCATGGTGTTGAGAACATTAATGGCCAACATCAGTGACACTTGGATGTTCTTTTACTTTGCCCAATGCAGGAGGAGAGTACTAAAGATTTCTGATGGCATCCAGCACCTGGGCAGCCTGCGCTGGGAGCTGGCTCTGTGTCTCTTGCTGGCATGGATCATCTGTTACTTCTGCATTTGGAAAGGGGTCAAATCCACAGGCAAGGTGAGTCCTTGGTTCAGATCAAGCTCTTCCTCTGAATAAGCTGGCAGGAGCCTGTGGGGCTTAACTTGCAGCAGGAGTGTGAGCCAGGCTCTGTGTTTTGGGTAGGAAAGGACAGGAGCGCTGAGACGTCCCAAAGCATTAACTTCCGAGATGTGTATCTCCATCTGATAGCTGGAGATATTTTTTTTTTACCAGGGCTTGTAGTGATAGGATGAGGGGTAACGGTTTTAAGCTAAAAGAGAATAGATTTAGATCGGATATTAGGAAGAAATTCTTCCCTGTGAAGGTGGTGAGACACTGGCACAGGTTGCCCAGAGAAGCCGTGGCTGTCCCCTCCCTGGCAGTGTTCAAGGCCAGGTTGGATGGGGCTTGACGCAACCTGGTCTGGTGAGAGGTGTCCCTGCCCATGGCAGGGGGTTGGAACTGGATGAGCTTTAAAGTCCTTTCCAATGCAAACCACTTGATGATCTGGTCCCTGTTTGTCCACAGGCCCAGGAGACCCTTCAGTCTTCCTATTTATGTGGTGGTTGCATGTTCCTTTCCCTCCCACCAAAATATGAGCAAGCAGCATGTTTTTGCCACTGGTGTTAAGTGCTGCTGGAAAAATCTTCAAATTCATTAGATAGTAGTGAAGGTAACTCTGATGGCCTCAAAGTCCTCCCTGCTTCATCGCTATGAGGATCTTTTTGTCCCAACTCTTCCTATGGTTACTTGCATTCCCCAGCAATAAAGATCAAGTCATCACAGAAATATTTCTTTGAATGCTTCTGGGAAGGGTTGGTGTGATTATCCAGCTCCATCCTATGCTCCCTCTGTTGCAGCGTGTGCCACTATCATTTGTACTGACCACATTACTTAGTTTCTTCTGTTGCCTCTTGACCCCTTCCCAGCCAGCTCTGTCTGGAGCCAGCAAGAACAGATGGAAATGAAAAAGTTTAGTACGTTGTCGAAATGGTGTCTTCTCTGCCTGCTTTGAATAAGACATCCTGTGTGACAGGGTGTACGTTTTAGCTGCATCCATTTCCATCAAGTTGATGGCATGGATGTTAGCAGTTTCTCCTGCTTCCAAAATGGTCTGGCATTATGAAACATGACAGGGAAATCAAGCAGCTTGCAGAGATGATGTTTTCTGGTTTCCATGGAGTAAAATTAGAAGAAAAGAGCAACTACTTGCTCTGGTGGCCTGGTAAAAGAAAGCAGAGGCAGTCTAATAACAGCAAGTATGATACTAAGATACAGCAAACATAGTGTGGGAAGTACTGAGAACAAATTCAATCTATTTTAGACACAAGTTCTAGGTTAAGCACAAGTGCTTTTTAGCAAAAAGGACTAGCAATTGTGAGATTTCAACTTCTGGAAAACAGAAACCTTCTTTCAGAAAAGCAACAGTGTCCATAAGTTTATCAACTCTTCGTAGATTTAATAATCCAGCTAAAATGATGGCAATGGGAATACAATCCCATTGGGGAAGAGATATACCTTAGTCCTGGGAATTTGCCTGTGGAGGGGCGAACACTTTGAGCTGAGATTACCCTACTCAGAACAGCAGTGGTTCACATCCTCCTACAGGGAGGGGACTGTCTGTCCCAAAGAAGCACTCACAGATGCAGGAGGTTGTCACAGATGGAACCACTTTGCTGAGGCATGTGGATCAGATTCAAATAAAACCCTGGATATTGTTGACCAGCATGTGACAGAACGATCACACTGATCCCGGCAAGGTTCCTAGTGCTGTAGTTAGTGCTAACAATGCCCCAGAAATAAAAAGGTTGGGTCTGAGCCAAACACTGAGTAATATCTCATTGGATCCAGATGTTCCTGTTGTTAGATAGAAGTTTGGCACTCTTGATCCAGCAAAATATTCTCCAAATTCAGGTCTCTGATCTCAGTGCAGATGTGAGCGACTGTTGAGTGAAAAGCTTAACACACTGGTTTGCACACACTGTAAACTGTATAGAATGTTACCAAAATGTGAATCCAAATCATATGCCAGACTACTATCAGTTTGTATTCTGAGCTCCTAAAACTGGTGTCATTTAGAGATCCAGCTGAGAATGTGCAACCTGGCATCCTTGAAGAACGCACACTAGGGTTCAAAGGCAATGGGTTGTTTTTATGATTTTTTATTTTAATCTTGCTTTCACGAGCTGAGAAAGATTAGAAGCATTTCCTGAAGCAAGAATTTGGTTATGTGGTAAATACTGGGATGTTTGTTACACTCACAGGACCTGCAGACTTGATTAACTGTCACTGAAAAGCTCTAAATCAGACACTCCCTGAAAATTTGAGAATGAACTAAATGATGAATGAACTAAATGATGGTGCTTGCCTGTGTTGAAGGATGCTGTCCCTGGGTTCCTTCAATGTTCAGGATGCAGATTCAGAGGGACAGGGATGGATCTGCTTGCACAGACATCTCAGGCAATCATGAGCCCCAGCAAGGAGATGTTTTTCACTGACCTCTGTGGTGTTACCCAAGACTGTCATGATATATAGAGCAGGGCACATGAAATGCATAGAAAACCTGGAACATCAGACAGAGATGATGATCTAGTAGTATGGTTTTTCAAGGATGGGCTATCTTTCAAATTCTTCTGTCCTTCCGAGTTACAAAACTGAATCACCAAAAAGCGTGTATCTTGACTTGGAGGAGGACTTGCACTGCAGCATCAGGTGCTTTGGGTGTTGATTTATTCAGATGGAGCACATTGCAGTTGATCCAGAAAAACTGTTTGAATCACTACTCAGACCATAAGGATTACCCAGGGGCAGAGCAAAAGTGGTCACACTGTCCAGGGAAATCATATGCTTGTTCTTAGTAGGACCTCCTCTAATGCAGAAACGGCTATAGCTGTGGCAGAGCCTGTGACCCCTGCTTAAGGATGGTGGCTTTAGGTGGATTTGGAAACAGCTCATTCAGGATGGATGGACAGGTGTGAGAAAAAGATCATTTCACATCATTACATTTTGTGGTTCCTTCATAATTACACTTTGTGGTTCCTTCCTCTGGTGCATGACTGTCAAAGCTGAGAAAAGAGCTGTAAGGTAGTGTTCAGGTCAAGTGTGCTGATGTGAATCCTCACTCAGCACGTCCACACAGGAAAAACCTGAAGGAGCAACATTTTTTTTGTTTGGCCTAGCATGATACAACAGAATGAACAGCTTTTTTTTCATGGTGGTCAATAAGTCTTGAAGGTGTGGGAGCAATGCAAAGGGATTGGTGACACTACTTGAATTGCTGGGGAGACTGCATGAGCCCTCGATATCTGTTTGTGTGGGAAACACAGCCTACATCGTGTTGTTGTTGTGGCATGCTGCAGCAATTAGCTTGAACAGTCCTAAAAGTACCCTGATAATCCCCAAATTGAATGTTATATCTACCAGATGTGGAGTCCCTGAAAGGATAGTGGCCTGCAGCATTCCCCCAAGGGACGTGGCTCCTTTGCTAGAGGAAGGGAAGTCAACCCTACGAGTACATCTGCATTGTTCATGGGGCAAAGGTTGTAAAAAGCAAGAGGACAGGGGTTAAAGGTCCTGTTTGGGTCTGCATCCTTGGTGGCGAGTCTGAGACTTGCTGCTCTGCTCTCCCTGCAATGCCCACATTGGGTATTTGAACAGGAGTCAGTCAGAGGCAGCGGCTGAGAGACGCTGCAGGGGGGAGCGGTGGGCACAAGCCAGTTGCTGGTGCCAGCCCTGAGTGAGGGACCCCAGTGTCATCCCTGGTGGTCCTTCAGTAGCAATCACGTTTCAGGGTGTATCTCTTATCTGCACACCCCTTCAGCTTTGCCACTAAATGCTGCGGACAAGAGACTTTCTGTGTGTGACTCAGACTCTATTTGGGGAAGGGGTGTGCAGATGCATACTGGGGGCAGGTCCTTCTCAGATGCACGTAGATATTACATGACTGGCTTCAGTAGAGCTACTCTGACTCCAGCCTAGTGACAGCCTGGCCCAGGGTCTGGATTGCTCTTAGGACTAGAAAGGTTTTCTCTGGCTCCAGACACACCATGGCACAGCACAAGTTTCCTGGGTACATTTTAAAATACATTTCTTTCTACCACAGATGACAGCAAGGTGCTCGGCAAGGCATCCTGACCCATCCCTGCCCATATTCCCCAGCATGGGGGTCGGTGCTGTGCTGCCAGCTGGCACTGTGTGCTTTGGACCCTGCTGCTTGCTCACGCTTGTCCTTTCACCCTCCTCTCAGGTGGTGTATTTCACGGCCACGTTCCCATACCTCATGCTGGTCGTTCTGCTGATCAGGGGAGTCTCCCTGCCCGGGGCATCCCAGGGAATCCTGTTTTACCTTTATCCAGACCTCAGTCGCCTCGGGGATCCCCAGGTAAGGTGGAGGGGAGTTCGAATGGCTGAGCTGTGCTTCCATGGATGCCTGTGGCTGTCCTCTCTCCCTCCTTTTTCTTTGCTCATTCTCATTCTTCCAATTCTTTTTTCCGTCTCCTCTTTTTCCCCTCTGTGGACGTAAGGCAGGGCTGTGATATCGGTGTGTTCTCTGGCAGTTGGTGCTTTCTTGCCCTCAGCCTTCACCTGTGCTCTTGCCTATTTTCTAGTAAGTTGAGTCTGAATTGCCCAGGAGTATGGGCAGTGGGATTTAACCCCTCATCACAAGTGGCACCAGCCATCACCCAGTTCCCTGGGGAGACTGCTGTGCTGGAGAGGCAGCCTGTGCATGGGGTGCCACTCTGCACTCTGCCAGCAGCTCATGGGGACAAGCCCAGCTCCCGGCATGCTTGCTCTGGCTTCCCTGAGAAGCATGTCGGATGCATGGATGGCAGGAGCCATGGCATGCTGCAGGAGTTCCCCGGGACCTGGCTGCCCTCCTCAACTCCCTGCCCTGGTGAAAAATTCCTTCCCGTCTGACGGGAGGGTGAGTGCCTGACTGCTGCTTTTAATCTCTCTGGGACAAGTTCTTCCATGTTAAATCCTGGCTCCAGCTGAGCTACTGTACCAGCCTTTGTGTGAAGGTGTTTCCAAAGGAGATTAAAGGGTGCCTGCCCGGAAAATAGGCCAGCAAGACCCTTTGTAACCCCATTAACTCCTTCTGGTCTAGCCATGGCACTGCCTTGGTTATTAGTTTTGCAAAGGGGGGCATAAGTGTTGGGGGAGGAACAGCTCCAGCTGATCCTGCCCTACCTGATGGAGGAGAGAGGATCTCTGTGGATGGGGGCAGCAGTGTCTCGGGGGCTGCTGGATGGCATTCCCAGCTCCTGCCTGCGCCACCGGCGTGGTGTGGCTCTGTGCAAGTCGAACTGACTTACGGCTTCCGATCCGGGGAGCTAAACACGAGCATCTGGTTTCCAGCTCTAGCCAGTCTGGTTTTTATCTTGGGAAGCACTCTGAGATCCTGCTCAGCATTCTGGAAGTCACTCTCTGGTTAAGTCTGTGCCTGAACAGGGGGTGAAAATCTTCATTTTACAATGTTGGCTGCTCTCTTGCTCTCAGTTTGACTGTGGACAGGAAGTGGGTAGGACAGCTGCTCCTTGGTGTGAAGGTGCAGCAAGGCTTGGAAGGGGGTGTGGACAAGTGTGCATTTGCAGTGTTTGTGGTTCCATTTGTGCCAATGAGGTGTGAGAGGCCTCTGAAATAAAGTCACACTTTCAAATGGTGTTCATTCAGCTAAGAAAAGTCCTGTTGTTACTGTGGCTATGTCGCCCAGGGGACTGAATTAAACCACTTCAAGCATGGCATGGTTTTGCTGGTACTTGCTGTGTCCTCATTAGGTCCGTCCTGGCAAACTTTTCTAATTACAGTCTGAGTTTTAGAAGCACAGCTTCCTTTCAGCCTGGAAACGCTAATGCGCTGGAGGAGAGGCAGAGTAACCCTTCAGAGCAAGAGGATGGCTTATCCTTGGCTGGGGGAGGAAAATTTGCACCTCCCTCCCTGACTCCATCATTCCCTGATGAACACTTCGCTTCTGTGGGAGAAAAGCAGGAGTCGGTACCAGTGGTTGCCTTCCCCAAGCATGCTTTGTCATCCTACTGAACCAAGTAACAGGGCTTGGGGTTTCTCTTGCATTTTCCCATCAGAGAGGGAAGGGAAGGGTTAGTGTCCCACATTTAAGTGGCTGTCCCCCCCTCTCTCCATGCAGGGACAGCGTGAGTCCTGCCAGCCCGTCGGGGCCAAGTCGATTATAATTGATTTGTGCTCAGAGGATGGTGAGCTCTAATTGTTTACCCGCAATCCTGCACTGCCCCTAAACCCAGAAGATTCTTTAGTGCCTGGGAAGGGATTCTGGAAATTGAAAAAAAAAATAAAATTAAAATACCCTCTCCAATGTGAGCCTATGATAAAGCATCTCAAGGGGAGGTTTAAACAAAGGGCAAACAATATATAGGGGGACAAAATCAAAAGTCCTTTAAAGTATATGAAAAACTAGGTGAAAAGAGGGGATGAATTATTTAGCAGATTCTACCAGGGGAGCAGAAGCGGCTGAGTTGTGATTAAGTGTCAGAATATCAGACTGGTGTATGGAAATCATTCCTTTTCACCTGCCAAATCACCTTGGACACAATTGGGAAATCCTGCCTATGAGAGCTCAGGCTAGCTGATTGATGGTGGCCTTTTCTGGCCAGAGTGTCTACAATGTCCTACATCTTCCTGCACCTTCATTTTCTAAATCTATGAAACACTTATAATTAAAATGGTAAATTAAATGCATTTGGTATATAGATCAGGCTATACAGAGAAACTGCCAAGCAAAAGTTCTGAAGAATGAAGCCCAGTTCTGCTCAAATACCAGCAAGTAACAGCAAAACTGCCAAAGAGACTCCTTATTTTGAAGTGTATTGCCCCCAAGCTAAAAAAATCCAAAAAAGCAACCCCATAGTTTGTTTTTTATTTGTATAATATTTAGTATTATGATATTAGCATGCCAGCCATTAGTAGGCCAAATGTTTTTTCCCCTCCTTGATTGTACTTTCTGTGCTCCAGAATATACAGAATATAGTAAGCTCCTACTTACTTCACAGCAGAGGTTGTGTTTTAGCCAAAAGGGAGTCTTGGTCGCCATTTCCACTTTCAATCAGTCCACCCTTTGCAATTAACTTTGTGGCAACTTTATCAACCGTTTATTTCAGTAGATAACGCTGGGATTTATGGATGTGATTAAGGAGGGGAATGCACAGTGTGATCCACTAGAAGGAAGCTGAAATTAGAGGAATCCAGAGTAGAAATACTGTTTAAGTGTGGGGAAACTTGTCATTAGAAGAGTTTTTCTCACGTACTTGCAGACTCTCCATTGCTTCATTCTTTCATGCTACAACCAAATATCATTTTAATAGACATACTTAAGGAGATGACTGGTGGGCTTGATGCAGAAAATGCCAGCAGTGTGTTTTGTTTTGCTTTAAAAAGAAGAAATGTAATGGTCTCCTTTTACTCTGCTATCAAGTTTCAAGCAATTTTAGCTGAATTTCATTACATTTAGTAAGTAAAAATGAAGGAGTGACTTCAGCAGTCTCTGAGCCTTTCCTTCTCTGGAAAAGGAGCAAATGTTTCTTGAAGGATCCCACTCTTGTTTTCCTCTTGAAACTTCCAGAAAAAACACCACTTTGCTGTATAGAGTACAAGCTTATGTGCTTGTACTTTATCCAGTCTTTATATAGAGGAAGAACTTTCTGTGATGAGCTGCTCTCCATCCAGCCCAGCTCTGCCAAAGGCCCCGCTGGGGCCTGTGCTCCTGCTCCTGGGGGCAGGGAAGCTTCAGTGGTGCTGAGGACCTGCAGAGGACCCACAGCTCTGCAGACACCCCATAAGCAGTGCCCACTGCGACACCAGGCACCCAGCCCTGCACTGCGCTGTGCCAGGATGCCCTGACTTGCTCTGTGCAGCTAGATTCAGAGCATTGCCTTCATCCAACCTCTGCTTCTCCTTGTCTTTCCCTGCACGACCCCTGTGGAGTGCCCACAGGCTCCTGCTTCCCAACAGATGCAGCAGGAAGGGGAGGCAAGGGATGAAGATGCTCCCAGCAATTTCGGGGGCTGCCCGCTGTACCTGTGGCCAGAGGGGAGGCTGCTGGGGTCCTGCTCACAGTTTGCACCAGAGCATCTCTCACTGCTGAGGCTGTGCTGAGGATAAGCCCTTTGGGCTGCCACATGGAGGACATGAGGTCCATGCATCTTGCAGGGCTGTCATCTGCTGGGTTAACCATGGGCCCCTGTAGCCATGCTGGGGAAGGGGTCAGAGACCCCAGATGCCCTCCAAATTCAGGCCCCTCCTGCTGCTGCTCCATGGACAGCAAGAGCTGCTGCTTCTCAGCAAGAGGGGAGAGTGGCTGTGAGCCTGCTAAATATTATTTGTTCCCCTTATTTATTTTTTTCCCAGCAAGCCTTTAACTTGACCCCAGTTTGTGCTGTTGCTGGCCCCCCGCTTCCCCTTTGTGAAGGCGAGCGTGTTTGTTTTCGTGCCGGAGGGTGACCTGCTGTGCCTGTACGTGGATGCATGCACCGACAGGGCTGCTGCTGGCACCATGCACTCACCCTGTGACCCCCAGCCCCACAGACGGGTCTGCAGAGGGTCTGTGAGCCTGGGCACCGCTGCTGCTCTTGCCTGGGGGGCAGAGGGCAGGTATGGGCAGCAGGGAGGGAGGGCTTGTGGTTCCCTCAGTGTGCTGGAGGGGCTCAGGGCTGGTGTCATCTCCTCTGCCTTTCCTGGAGCAATGCATTGGGCGTGGGGTGAACCACAGCTGTATTTACCTTGTGGAGCTTCCTTCTCCTCCTCCCATGACTCTCGCCAGCCCTGACAGCATGGGACCCAGGTGGCCAGCCGGCCACATAGCCCTGCTGAGTCTGATCTCAGTGCTGACCTAGCAGAAAGGAATAAAGCCGTCTTTCTGTCCGCCCACAAGCAGCGGGGCAGGGAGGGCCATAAAGCCCTGCTTCCCAGGCAGCAAGGAGCATCCCTCGGAGCATCCCTCACCCCTCTGCAACACCCTGGGGCAGGCAGCTGTGCTCCTGGGGATGAACCAGAAACCTGTTTGTTTTCTTGTGGTGTTTAAAGAAACTGAAGCAGCAGGATGGCCCCCCTGGTGTAAAACATCCCTGTGGGTCTGCAGGTACCCTGAGGTGTGGGGGTTACATGAGGTCAGTGCTTGCTGGTGGGGCATTGTGGGGGCGTTGAGTGCCAGCACAGGGAGCTTAACTGGCGAGCAAAGCCCCTGTCCCCCACTCCCAAGGAGTCCAAGGATGTATTTTCCAAGCAGCTGGGGTTTGGGGCTGGGAATACGATGGTTGGCCAGGCATAGGGTGGGCAGAAGGAACAGGAACACTTTATAGAAATGACGGTGACTTGTTCCCTGCCTTCTCTCTCCTGGGGTGAATGAGGATGAGGGAAAGCAGAGCCTGGGCTGTGCAGCACAGCAGTGGGCTCTCTGCAGCATAGCCCTTAGGCTGCACAGCCCTATGCCGATGCAGTGCTGTGGGACATGGACTGGGTCTTTGGACTGGAGCCTGTGCACCACTCCTGATTAAAGGGGGAAGGACAATAATCTGGAAATGGTGCTCTGGGTGTCTTGAGGTGAGATCTTTGGAATCAAAATCTCTCCTTTTAAGGAGAGCATTATGCTGTGCCTGACCCTCTATGCAGCACGTACCCACTCTGTGCTATATCATCTCTTCTTGCTGGTGGGGACAGTTCAACTCTCAGTGTGACACCTGGATTTGATGTATGACATCCACTGGGGTTCAATAACATTTTTCTCAAAAATGGTCTTTACTGTTATTTGTAAGTGCTTTGAGAATCTTCCTAAGGAAGGATCTATTTCAGTACAGGGGGCTATTAAATTCCAGTACATGTAATAAAGCGAATATTGCTGAGAAAATTAAGGGGCAAAGGAATATTTCCTCTTATAGGCCATAACCATCTTGGATAACTGCAGCTCAGGTGGTGGGAAGGCTTTGGCTAAAAGCAGAGTGTAGGAGGTTATTACAAACTGGAGTAAACAGCATGTTCAAGGAAATTGAATTATGAATTAAATAAACTGGATGGCTTAGGAAAATGCAGACAGCAATCAAATCAAAATACCCATGCTGCCAATGTGCCAGCAAAATCTGAACAGGATAAACTTTACCAATCTCTTTGGGAGCAGTGGACAAGGAACAGCAGCACATTTTCATCTGCAGGGGAAAGAGCCCTGCCTGACCCAAGAGAGCCCTTTTAGTCAGAGTGGAAATATTAAAATAATGAGAGGCTGTTGATCAGCAGCACAGGAGGGAAAGAGGGGTCTTGGAAAGGCTGAAAAAAAACATTTCTCTGAGTCACTGCAGGGAGAAAAATGAGCACAGGCAGCAGGTTGGGGAGGGAAGATTTGGGTTGCTGTTTTCTGAAGCGAGTGGTCTGTGTAACCCCTGTGGGCCCACAGGACTTGGTGAGCAGCGATGCTTCTTGTGAGGTGCTTGAGGAGAGACTAGACCACAGATGGGCTGAGGCCCCTTCTGACCCCAGTGACCCTGCAGTCCTGGGACTTACTGCCGCTGCTCAGCTCTGTCACTAGTGGGTGAGGAGCACCCAAGGCATCAATCTTGTTGCAGTCTGTTGACCCTCAAGCAATCTGGGAACTGCCAGGGGGTTGGGAAGGATGCAAAGGTAGCATGGTCTTTGACCCATGAGCTGCAGTAACCTTTTAAAATGGGAAATAAAGTGCATGCAGCCCAAGCTCGTCCTCACAGTCATGCTGGCTAAGTAGGGTCATGAGATCTGCAAGCCAAGCTTAGCTTTATTTACAGTTTCGGTCACAGGTTGCCTTGTTTCTAATGGGAGCATATGCTAAGGAAGGTGCTAAAGACATCTCTTTGGGGCTGGGTTCCCACACAGCCCAGTGTGCACCCCACAGGTACTGTGTTGGGCAGAGCAGGCAGCAGAGTGAGGAGCCTACAGATCCCACGCTGGTATCTGCTACACAGTCAAGGGTATCACTGGGTTTTAGAAATAAGCCACTCCATAAGCCACAGAGCTAATGAAACTTGGTGTCTTGACACTTGGCTTCTACAATTGGTGGTAAAGCACCAGTTCTTTTGCTGCCCCTGGGATACTTCTTATGTCTCTTGCTTATGTGATTTATTTGATATTTAATACTGGTTGACTCTTCCTCCCTGTAGCTTTCTGCCCACTGGAGGTGCCGAGTCCCAGGTTTTTTTCCTGTTTCTTGGCTGTTGTGAAATTCACAGGTAGTTGATGTCCTTGAGGGTTCTACCAACTGTTAAATCTGGTTGAAACTTCTCAACTAGGTCCAATGTTATTGCAAGTGTGAGGCAGACACTTTGATAGCAAAAGTCTTGTTATCTAGACTAATTGAAATACAAGGGCTCTAAAACCCATGAGAGGGTGTGATTCAAGCTCAAATTTGATGAAAAACCAGAGCTCTAGCAATGAACAGAAAAATAAAAAGCAAACCTAACAAAACATTTTACCCTAATGTGTACAAAGATGCTTAAATTATTGATGCAAAGGTGTCAGCTGGTCCAGCACACCTCAGTGCCTTGCTGTGCCTAAAAAGTAGCTGAAAAGCAAAGGCTGTACCCTTACTGCCCACATGCACAATGATGTTTTAGGAATCAATTATTAAAAGGGCTTTGATTTTTTTCTAATCTTTTTGAAATGCAAAAATGAACTAATACCCTGTTCTCTAAATTCACCTCTCCATGCAGCTCCTCCAAAAAAGAGTAAAATACACCAAGGTCAATTACCTTTTCAACATCCTAGTGCTTCAAACTAGCTGTCCCAGTCCCACCTCATCATCTGTCCCTTCCCATTTTATAAAGCAGAGATTTGATCTGACTCTCTGTGAAATTGTGAACAGGGTTTCCATGGACCAAACAGAAGGTGACATTAGCAGAGTTGCTTGCAGGACACTCAGGGAGAGCATTTTCACCAAATCTAGCCCTAGCAGCACTTTGCTTTCTCTCCCTGCAGACTGCACTGCTGGGTTTTGCAGCAGTGGGCAGGGAGGGGATTCATTCTGTGAAGCTGTCTCTTGACCTAAAATCAGAATTTCCTTCAGAAAATCACACCTAATGGAATCATAACATCCCTTCATAAGGCCCATCAGCCTAGGAAGGAGAAAGAAAGGTAAATACGGAACAAAACCTCTTTCCACATGATTGCTCTTTGGCCAGGATGGAGGAGGAAAGGCAGAACCATGCAATGGTGAAGGTGGCCTGAGCAACAGGGGTGGTTTGGCAGGTGCTGCCCAGCTGGCCATTGACTCAGGATGTGGGGTCTTGGCTGACAGGTAAAGGTGTGATTCAGAGTCATCAAAGCCACTGTGGTGTTTTCCATTGACTTCTGCTCTTCTCAGAGGGGGTCCTGGGGCAAGGCTGGTGTTTGTCAGAGAAATTCTACTCTGGGGAAGGAGGGTATAGCCTAACAGACTTTCTAACAGACTTTTCTCATTAAAGTTGTCCCAGTAACACACTTCTTCTCCTTTTTTTTCCTGACTAGCTTCTCTTTTGTCTCTAGAATGTGGCTGCCATTCAGCATTGGTTGAATGATCATCTATCTCTATTTCATAAACCCCTTAGGAATAAAGATCTTAGAAAACAGAGTTTAATTAATAATCTTTGTCATTGCTTCATTCCTTGCTGTTGGCTCTGCTTTTGCTGTTCTCTGCAGAGGCAGTGATGGTGTTTGCATTGGTGACTGCACACAGCTAGGTTTTCACATCAAATTTGGCATTGACAAATGTCAGCCTCAGAGCACTGGAACATGGTATTGACAGTGAGAGCAAAGCAGAGTTCAAAGGCGCCTTGTGGGACTAACAGCATTCTTTTATTTTCTTCTAGGAACTGCCTTTTCCAAACAACTGTTTATTTCTAATAGTCCTCTCCTCCCCAGTTAATTTTCTTTTAAGTTTTGAAGCCTTTAAATTAGGTATTGGAGAGAAGGGCCACCACCAGAAGTTGTATGTACCTGTGCCACCCAGTGGGAGGCCAAGCTTGCCCAAATCAAGTCCCCTTCCTCTGCTAGCAGGGGGCTCCTTCAGCTCTTGTGAAAGATGCTCATCTGGTCTTGCTGCTAGGAGGCTCTGGAGAGTCACAAGCTCTACAGATTTGTCCGAGGAAGAAAGAGATAATGATGAAGAGCTATACATGCTGTGGGTTTGCAAGGCTCCTGGTGCATCCCTTCTCTTTGGCACTCATAGCACCCCCTGTGTGCCTCACTGAGCACTTTAATTCCTGGCACTGTATAACCTGCCCCTCAAAAAAGCTTGTGTAAACGCTGGGTATTGTTGACCTCAAGATCACTGGCCTTTCTGCTGGTTATGGCAGCCCCTGGGCCTCTGCCTGTTCACATCCATGCAGTGCCTGTGCTCCATGCTGGCTTTGTCTTCTCACCTGTGTTTGCATCTCCCTTGCAGGTCTGGATGGATGCAGGCACTCAAATCTTCTTTTCGTATGCAATTTGTCTGGGATGTCTGACAGCTCTGGGCAGCTATAACAAATACCATAACAACTGCTACAGGTAACTGGAGCATGGCTCTGCTTCCTAGAGCCTTCCCCTCCCTGAACATCAGTGCACACAGGCTGGTGAACTGCTGAAGGCTACTGGTGTTGTATTTTCTGTTTCTACTCAAGGCATAAGAAAACTCTTTCCAGGTGTTTTCTCCTCAAATCCAGGTGTCTGTGCTTTCTACCCAAGGGAACTTTCTGTCCATGCCATGGATGATGAAGTCCCCTCTTCCACACCAGCTGAGACCCAGTAAAGTCAGATCCTCTTCGCTAGCTCTGTGACCCCAGTCCACATCCCAACCTCACCTATTACATGGGTGCACAAGTAGCCATAGGGGAAGCAGAGCTGTGAGATCTAATAGCTCTAGACTGGAGTCCTTTCACCTTGTGAGTTATCTTTCTAGGTTCATTTTGACCTAACATCTTGCACAGCTGTCAGTGTTCTAGGTTCCTACGTGCTATCTATCATCTACATATAAACCTGCAGATATGACTTCTGTTTCTTGTGTGCTCTCCACTTGCTGGACTGCCCTTGAATGGAGATGGGTTAGGGTGCCAACTAGAATCAGGCTGTCAAGTTGAAGTGGTCAGGTGAAAATAAACTCATTTTGCTTTAACGTATCTAGTACCTGGAGCTGCATCCCCAGGAGTAAAAAGCTAGTGTGAGTGGAAGAGACCACCTCTAGGTAAAACTACTCACCTCCCTTCCTACCCTTTCTCTGCTGACTGTGTTGCTACTGGCACTGGGTTCTCCCTCATCTTTTAAATTCAAAATTGTGGTTGTTGCCATGGAAAGTCCAGGTAGATCACTGGCTACACGGTCCTTGCTTGACATCTTTCTCTCTCTTCATCTTATAAGTTCATTCCTGTAGGGATGTCCCTCCAACAGCAGCTGGGCTGGGACTCCTCTTCATTTTCATGTCCCTTCTCCCAGATGCAGTTTTGAGAGAAAAACTGGTAGGAAAAGAAGAGATAATGGGTCTGTCTCTGGTCTGCTGCATGCCCTCGGGCATTAGCCCTTTGCATCTCCAGTCTAGATGTGTAGCATGGAGATGACAGGGTGGTTAGCAGCAAGGTTGTAAAGAGCTTCTGTAACTGCAGCTGGCAGATGTTATAGAAAGGAGAGAGTCTGTTTGCAGACAGACCCTTTATGCTAATTGGCTTTGATAGGGAAATTTTTCTTAGTTTTGGTGTCAAACCTTCAACCAGCCTGTTCCCAGACATGGACCCAGTTTTAATGAGTCAGTCCTGTGCTCTGCAGCCTCGGTTTGCATGGGAAGACAGGATCAGTCTTAAACAGGGCAGAAGGACACCAGCATGGTGCCCCACTCAGTTATCCCAGGACAGGCATAACCTTTGGTGACCTGGAAGAGAAAAGGATGTGGCCAGGAGGGACCATTGTTCGTATGATGGCAGTCCAAGATGGCATCAAACAGCACAGAATATTTCTTGTTTTCGGAGGCAGTAGGGATATCATCAGGGCTCCCTGGCTCCCTTTTGGGTGAAATTCTGGAGACTCCCCTTTGCTCTGACAATTCCCTGTGTCTTACTCTCCACCATGACACCGCTTTCCACCTGCCAGGTGACTGGAGAGCACCTCCCAGCTCATGCCTTTTCAAGGAGGGTTTGAGCTGTCATGCACATATCTGGGGGAAAGAAAGAGAAACACTGGGGAGGAAGAGGAGCTATTTGAAATAAATGGAAATTTTTTATAAAATGGCTGAGAACGTAATTTGGGTGGGGAGCAGGCGGTTTATAACAACCAGAGAAATGAGTTTCTGGTGCAGGCTCCCCACTGGGTTAGCTGAGCTTGGCAGATCATGACCCTCCTTACCAGCTGGGAGATTCAAGGGAGGTCACTCTGCAGGCCTCTTTCAGTCTCTCCTGCCTTAGAAACCAAGTGCAAAGGCAGAGCAATGGTGTTAGGTGCTGTGCAGTCCTTGACAATGCAAAGAGCTGTGCTTTGGAAGGAATAATCTGAATTTGTATGGCATAGCGGCTCTGCACAAAGTGTACTTTCTTTCTAGAAATGGTTGCAGACCATGAATAGATGTAGTTAACATGCAGGGAGGAGCACAAAGCACCAAAAATGCTAGATTCCTAGAGACTGGTACAGAAAATCACACTGGATTTGTACAGTAGCATTTAATAAAGTCAGAGTGGTCCATGAAATGCCAGAAGGGGTGCGTTCAGTTTGGTTCAGAATATCTCAGAAAGATGCTGCAAATGTTATTGTTGTCCCCAGGGATGCAGTCACAAGAAGACTAGGGAGACTGGAGCATGAAAAGGAATTGGATAGATAGGAGAAATTTAGTTTAAAGAGTAGATAGATGAGAATGAGATGAAACAGAGACAAAGGGAATAGATCAGAGAAAATAAATTGTCTGGCTCTGTTCATCTTTTTTCTCATAAAGTGAGGACCAGGAGATACCCAATAGTGCTGAGGACCAAGAAGATTGTAACTGGTCTGAGAAACATATTAAGGAAAAAACCCATGACCCCTTCTCAGCCAAAAATAATGTCTGGTACTCTCTGCTACAGGAGGGACCAGGGGAGAGTGAGGAAAAAAAAGAAAAATATCAGGCCTTTAAATGTGTAGCAACATTATCTCATGAGCAAGCAACTTAGGTGAGGATTGCATCTTTATGTTGTCCTTGGAGGCTTTGTCTGGGGGGGCTTCTGCTCGCCCACCCCCAGGCATCCTCCTGCAGCTCCTGGTGCTGAGGGCACAGTGGCTGGGACAGGAGTGTGGGTGCTGCCCTATGGGGCTGCCATGGGGTGTGGGTCATGTCTGGACCCCCACCTGGCTGATGATGTGCCCCTTCCTCCCAGGGACTGCGTGGCCCTCTGCTTCCTCAACAGTGGCACCAGCTTCGTGGCCGGCTTTGCCATCTTCTCCATCCTGGGCTTCATGGCGAAGGAGCAGGGTGTGCCCATCGCCGAGGTGGCCGAGTCGGGTGAGTGGGGCTGCTGTGGGCCGGGACTGTGGGGGTGCTGCCATTTGGGCCCCCTCAGCAAGGGGAGTTTGCCCACGGGATGCCCACCGGGGACAAACGGCATTGCAGCTGCAGGTTCCCATCCTGGCAGCAGCTCTGCTTCCTGCCTTCAAAACCCAGGGAGAAACAAATGCACGCTCGTGAAATATTAAAACACAGTGACCATGTCTTGGGGTCAGCACCAGCTGCCTGTGAGGGTCAGGCAGCTGCTGTCTCTGTGTGGGGGTGAGGCGCCTGCATGGCATACGGCCAGGCTTGTGCTCAGAGACTTCCCCTGCACTCGCGGCGGGGATGGAGCTGGAGCTTGCTGTGTCCTCCTGCTCTCCCTTCCTGTGGTTTCCCACACAGCACTGGGCTGACTGGAGCAGGAGGCTGCGTGGCCGCGGGCTGTGCCTCAGCTGGGCGGCTGCCCCCCATGTGTCTGCCTGCTCTGAAAGCCCTTCTCCCTGCAGGGCCTGGCCTGGCATTCATCGCCTACCCTCGGGCTGTGGTCATGCTGCCCTTCTCCCCGCTCTGGGCGTGCTTCTTCTTCCTGATGGTTGTTCTGCTGGGACTGGACAGCCAGGTAAAGGCACGGGGGCAGGGCAATCTCCTTGCCAGACAGAAGCCACCGTCCCTTAGGGACAGGCTTGAATTTGACTGAGGAGAGGACAGTGGAACTGGGGACAGGCTGACAGAGGTGGGATCTCTGCTCTTTGCAGTTTGTCTGTGTGGAGAGCCTCGTCACAGCTCTTGTGGACATGTACCCCACCATCTTCCGTAAGAAGAACCGCCGGGAGGCCCTCATCCTGCTGGTCTCCATCCTCTCCTATCTGGTTGGGTTGTTGATGCTCACAGAGGTATTTTGGGCTCTGACCACCTGCGTGATGCTTGCTGGGTCTGAGTGCGCCCCTGGCAGAGCAGGGCCTGGCGGGTGGTGGGATTCAGGCTGGGGCCAGGAGCTTGCTGGTGAGCCCCATCCTGCTGCACAGTGCCTGGGGGAGGCTGCTCTCCACTCCCCGTGGCGTTTGCATTTTCCCTTCCAACCCTCACCCCTTGTGCCAGTCACAATCGTGACACCTCTCCTGCCAAGACTGCTAACTGGAGCTCTGGACAGCCCACATTTGGGTTGTAGATGTATCTCTACGTGAGCCAAACCTTTACAACTGTAGCCTGTGCATGCTGAGGGAACCATCCTCATCCTCTTTCCTCCTGGACAGAGCTATGTGAACACTTGGTGTATGGAAACTTAGTGGGCCTGAGTGTGCCCCATACCTGTTACGCTGATATCCTAAGTATTCCCCTTGTTATGATTAATTGCCTGAGGGTTAAACTGTTCTGGTTTAAAACCTTTAACTCCTCCTAGCAATGTGTGTGGGGGGATAGAAGCTGCCATGATGCTCCTTGCATCTTCTGTTTTCATTTGGGCACAATTTTGAAAAAGCTGCCTTTGATGTTGCATCTTCGTGCCTGGGCTTACCTGTGGGTCCATTTTGAGGACAGGCTTGCAGACCTGGGCAGTGAAGCTGCCAACCTCTGGGCCCACAGTGACAGGTACCTGCAAAACTGCATGCACTGCTACTTCCCCGGGCAAATTAGGAGGCTGAGGGAATAAAGATGTGTTGTGTCTCTTAAGGGGTTTCCACCCTCACTTCCAGCTACAAGAGTTGCTTTGTTTTTGCCTTGTCCTAAAATATCCTCACGATCCCTGGCAGTCACTTGCCCTGCCCTGCACGGGAATGCAGGGTTGCAGAGACTCCTGAGAGCAGGGCTGCTGCATGTCTCCAGCAGGCTTTAAGCACAAGAGGCGTGGCCTTTGCTGTTGGCTAAAACCATGCCCCAGGGAGGAGAAGGTGCCCCCAGCTCTGGGGAAGATGTTGAGTTTGTTTTCTGCTCTGGCTGGAGCTCTTTGCCTGTGCCTGATTCCTCTCCCCTCTCTCCCTTTCCACCTCACCTTGCTGCCCGCTTGGCCCTTCCCAGGGTGGGATGTATGTCTTCCAGCTCTTTGATTACTATGCTGCCAGTGGCATGTGCCTGCTCTTTGTGGCCATCTTCGAGACTCTCTGCATCGGCTGGGTCTATGGTGAGTACGAACCAGAGGGTGGGTCCCCAGCTCTGGTCTCTCAGGCGCTCGCTTGATCCATCCTCAAAATGCTGGTCTGTAACTCATCTTGGCAATCGCTTCGCAGTGCAAGGCAGACCTATGAACCCTTGTTTTGGTGCCCCTGGACTCAGCTGGCGGGGGCTTCCTCACAGTAACGTCCTAGAGGATCTGCTTGGCAGATATCCCCAGCATGTTCCTATGTGCCCCTGCTTTTGAGGACCTCCTTCCTTGGGGACTTGGAGCTGGCTGAGAAATCTTTTTCCAACCTGTGTATAGAGGAGACTGAGACCCTCAAACATTTTTGAGAGCCCTCTCTTGGCCTTGACATTCACAAGGGGTGGGTAAAACCTGGGTTCAGGTCCTAGCCTGTGAGATGTGGAGGGACTGGTCCTGCTGACTCACTGGGCTGTTCTGAGGTGGCAGAATGTTAATCCAGGACAAAGACTGAAGCTGGCCACACTCCTGGTGAGCTCCCCAGCAGGGCTGCCTGCTACTCTGAGGTTACTGCCTCATCTCCTGGGAAGTGCCCAAACAGTGGTGAAGCAGAGCCCCGAACATGCAGACCTTGCTGCCCTCCTTCCCTGGTAGCAGCAAGACATCCTTCCCCTCTTGTGCAGGTGCTGAGCGTTTCTACGATAACATCGAAGATATGATCGGCTACCGGCCATGGCCCATCATCAAATACTGCTGGCTTTTCATCACCCCGGCAGTCTGCATGGTGAGGGCTCACAGAAAGAGGAGCTTCTGAGATACAGATACCTACAGAGGGATGTGCATACGTATAGGGGGTTATGCTGCCTGTACTATGGGAGCCTGTTTGTCTATGTGCTTGTGGCTTTGGGGGCCAGGCATGGGGTTAAACAATGGGGAGAGGGGCCTGGTTCAGCAGTGATATCGGTGTCTGCTGGTGGGGTGAGCTCCTTGTTGCTGTGCCCAGTGGCTGCACATGGGGCTGTCCCAGCAGAGTTTGCTTGACTGGTGTCTCCTCTGTCACTGTCCTGGGGAGCTCTTTGTCACCATGAGACTGTGCAGGTGTGGCCTCACCAGGAAGACCCCTCCTGGCTAATGAAGTTGATTTTCTTGCTCTTTTTCTTTTGGTCTCTTTCACCTTGCCAGGCAACCTTCCTGTTTTCTCTGATCAAATACACCCCACTGACCTACAACAAGAAGTACGTGTACCCGTGGTGGGGAGACACCCTGGGCTGGCTGCTGGCTCTCTCCTCCATGGTGTGCATCCCTCTCTGGATCGTCTACAAACTCTCCACCATCAAAGGCTCCCTTAGAGAGGTGAGGCTGGTGCTGTGGGACCAGAGCATGGGCTGTGCTTCTGGGTTGAATACCAGCCTTGCAGGGGGATCATTTGTGTGTTGCAGGTTAATTAGCAGGGAGCCTAGAATAAATAGATTGAGTGAGTCCATTGCTGTAACTGACTGTTGGTTTTATTAAGTTCTGCCTGGCTGGAGAGCTGCTCCAAGCTGGTTATTGATTCTTGGTTCTTGGTGCCCTTTGTTTGTTGCTTCTGTTTCTTTGCAAGCGCTCTTAGGAAAAAGTTCTCTAGATGGAGAGGATAAAGATGATCTCCAGTGCCTCCAGTCAGTTTGGAGGCTGCCCTTGACTGAGGCTTGGGAACTTGCTCTGAGAAAGCTCCAGATCCTATGAGCATTGCAGGCAGCTGAGTTTCAGTGGCCTGGCCTTGCCCAGCCCCTGGAGATGCTGTGACCCATTGCTGGCTGTCCTGAATGTGCCTTGGGAGAGCCAGGGACCTGGCAAAGCAGACCTTGCTCCAGGCAGGCATCCCATCCCTGCCCTGGCTGACTGGAGGTTTCATAGACATCCTGATACCCCAGGATCCCACCCGTTCTCTGCCTTCTGCAATGACTCAAGAATGGGTTGTGACAGCAACAGGCCCCTCATCCCTGTGTCCAGGATAGACCGAGAGCAGCGGGCACAGATGCAGGAGCATAGCAAGGGCCACAGTGCATGATGTAGAGTGTAGCCCCTTTCGCACTTGCTGCCCCATTGGAGCCAAAGCTCTCCCTTTCAGTCTGTGCTGATGGAGGGGATGGCCTGGAGGCACTTGGGAATCAGCCTTTCTTTGGACTGCTTTTTAGACCTGGCGTGGAGCAAATGGAGGACAGAGCTTTACTACTGTGTCTGTGGTCTCTCATGTGCTCAGTGCTTGTCTTGGGACAAGTGGCTCAAAGATGAGTTTATCTCCTCAGTTACTGAAGCACTTACTGTCCTTATGTGGGACCATGCTGGTATTTAGGAACAAGCCCTGCAGCCCTGCCTGGCTGGCTGAATGATACCCATGAGTGGAAGGGGCGGGACCAGGGCACCTTTTGTCCTCGTGGCTGTGTTCAATGCCTGCCTTTGCCTTCCAGAGATTCCGCCAACTCATCTGCCCACTTGAGGACTTGTCTTCCAGGCCAGGCACAGGACAGCCCCTTACTTCCACCAGAGCTGGCCTCCTGATGCTGACAGAGCTTGAATCTCATTGCTAGGACCAGTGTGGCTCTCCCTCCCTGCCCCCAGGAAGGTTTCTATACAGCCTTTACCATCTGTTGGATAATGCAAGGATTCTGCACTCGCCAAGGAGAGAAGGATTTCTGGGCTGAGCTCCCTTCCTTGGAAGATTTGAAGGGCTGAGGAAGAGGCTGCTGTGGAGATGGTCTGCAAGGAGTTAGCAATGCACCTTAATCCTCCCTCTGGAGAGGGCTGTGAAGGGGCAGATCAAGCACCGGTGTTCCTGAGCATCCCCAGCCTTCCGGTGCACAGAAAGGGAGGACTGATCCTGGAGTTGAGAGTGTCAGAGAGTCTCAGAGGTGTGGCTCCACTGTGGACTTTGGGAGTTTCTCCGTTCACTCCATTAAATCTTTGTTTTTCCCTTCTAGATCCGTTCTGTCTCAGTTTTGTCTCACCAGTGTCTGTTGCTGACAGCATGGTAGGTGGGATGCATGTGAGTGAAGCTGTGCTGGATATTCAGGCCTGGATCCCTGCTGCACTGGCACATTAGGATGAGCGGGTGGCCAGACGAGAGGGAGCTTGGTTAGGGTAGGAAGGAAAACAGGGAACACCATTTTGGTGGTCCCCGCAAGAAGTAGGCCTGGGGTACCTAGGTGAAGTGGAGGGTGCAATGCCACCTTCTGCTGGAGCCATTGCCAGCACCCATCTGAAAGAGTCATCTGGCTGGTGAGTCGCTGGGCTGCTCCCTGGCTCTGAGAGAAGCACCTGGGTTTGTGTTTTCTTCATGCAAGTGAAGGCTCATGGGAAGCTCTCCCTCATCTCTGCAGGTCTATGCCTTTCTTATGCTGACAGCCTTCCGAGGTGCTCGTGAGCCAGCCATTTGGGTTCTCCTGTGGAAGAAGGGCTGTGTGGTTGAAGTGGGATTTGCATGTTATGTCAACAAACAGGGCCCCTGGTTTCCAGGCTGTTTGAGTAAAAAATATTGAAATCAAAGCGCATGTGTTTGAAGGCTGTAGCCCCAGCATCCGACGAGGGCAGCCAGAGGACACGTAGCCCCGGGGAACTGGATGGCTCCCAGGAAGCCCCGAGGAAGCTGGAGCGCGGGCAGAGCCGAAGGAGCCGCCGGAGGCTCCCGGAATGCACACGGACACGGGTGGGCACTGCGCCACGGCCAAGAGCCGTGGTGCCGCGGGGGGGAGGAGGCGAATGGGAGCAGTCCACGCCATTAGCCACAAGGTGGCCCCAGGACCTCGCCCACCGCACGGCGCGGGGCCCCGGCCCGGCGGGCGGGGGCAGCGCGGCCGCGGTCCTCTGGGGCTTCACTGGGTCTGCTCCAGACAGGCTGTGGAAACCTCTTGTCAATTCCAGCCTGTTTTCCCTTTTCCCAGCTTGTTTTCCATGGGCACTCTGGGGTGGGCGGGTTCTTTCGCTAGGCTGCGTGTGCAACCACGGGTGAACCCCTTGTGGTCAGGTCTGCACCTCCCTTATCAAAATGTCAGCCACTGCATTTCTGTCCCCGCCCCTTCCCTGCCTCTGGAGGACGCTGGGGATGCTGAAGGCATAGGGCTGGTGAGCAGGAGATCAGGGCTGAACTGGCTGTCACAGTTTTCCCGGGCAGCCTCAGTCTCAGAGCTCCAGATGCCCCAGCTGCCATGGTGCTCATGGCAGGGCTGAGGGTAGGAAAGGGCTCAGAAATCCAGGGAAAGCTCCTTTTGGAGGAGACCACTGGTGTGATGAGGATGGAGCCAGCTAGCTGACTACTGGATGGTAGAAATTACTTCTAGAAATGAGTGAACGGGGTTCAATACAGAAGCGTCTTTGGGTTGGCTTTTTGTGTGAATCACATTAGATGCTTCAGCAACAGATACTTTTATTCATGTAAATGTAGTCTTAAATGGAATTATAATTCCATTTTCCAGTAATATCTTATAGATATTATAGATACAGAGGTTTCGCCCACTGGGAAGATTTTAACTCTAATAGAAAACAGTAATTTTCCACAGCTATGTCCAAAATATGGCTGATGTAGAAAGTCTGCTCAGCTGCATGTAGGCAAAGTGGGAGTCTGCTGAAAGGCTTGTGACTTGCTTTGTTTCAAAACAGTCTGGTGTCCAGTGAATTGGGCATGTGGTTTATTGATCTGGTTATATATGAGCCAGGAAACCTCCCAGGCTTGTGTTCTTACATCACCCAATTCTGTAAAGCTTTGGATGAGCTAGGCAGGTCAGGTAAGCAAGAAAACCAAAAGTTTTGTTGGACATTCTTAAATAAATGTCTTATTTCTGATAGTACTTTAAGACAAAGTGTTGGAACATGGGACGCCTGACTTGAAATATCAATCAAGTATATTCTGTATTGCTCACTAAGAAGGTTGATGGACACAATCTGAGATTAATATATTGGAAACATGCAGACATGCCATTTTCCCCAGCACTTTTTAAGACCCCATGGTTAGAAGGAATTTTGGTGAAATTTGGAATGTTGTGATTTTGGCATGTGGTGATTGTTCATGATTTGGAACGTGGTGAAAGGGATTTTAATTGCATTTAAGATCAGCCTGATACTCTTCTTCTTGCAGTCTGTGGAATATATTCCTAATCATACCTTCTCCAGCTGGGGAGATGCTGATGTCCCTTTAGACAGCAGATGAGTGTTTGTTGGAAATTTCCCACCTTCAGAATCTGAAATCTGCTACTTAGCCAGAGAACTCAACCCATCGTTATTGGGAAAATGGGGATGAGATTAAAGACCCAGCTTTTTTCATGGGTCTGTTTTGTTTTGTTTCAAATGAGAAGTTTACATAAAAATAAAGAAGTCCCTGAGATTTTGCCCCAGGTCGTTAGTGCTTGGAGAGGATGACTGAACTTTCCATCTATCTGTCCATGAAAAACAGGCTCTGCTTTTCCCGTACTGTGGTGTTTGCTTCAGGGGTGCCTCGGGAAGAGTCTCAGCTCTCTAATCGGGCAAAGAGATACTGTTGACCCTGCTGTCCTCCTCCATGGATGGAGATGCCCACATAAGGCAGGGTAGAGACTTGAGATCTCGGGGACAGACCTGTGGACCTGTGGAGCAATCCTGAACCCGGGGGGCTCACAGTGTGTCCGAACAAATGCCTTGAGAGATCCTCCTTTTGCCACTAGTGATATACAAGACTGTTTTCTGTGGCTATTGAGGGATCACATAGTGTGAGTCATGTAGCACATTTCAGTGACAAGACAGGTGGATGTTTTGGGAGAAGACAGGCCATGGTGCATAAATGGAGAGAACAGAGCAAGATTAACATTTTAACATGTGGGATGTGTAATCCTGTGAAGCAGAGATCCCTAAATAATCTGTTAAGTGTGTCCTACAGGCCAGTGCAAATGAGCATATCCCTCAGAGCAGGGTGCTTGGCTGAGCCCTTGTCTGCTAATGTGGTTAGCAGCCTGCAGGATGGGAATCTGCATGGCACAGATAAGGGAAGCGCGCGTGGGGGAGCACAAAGACGGATTTGGGAAGTCATTACTTCTGAGAAGTTACCATTCACTTGGTTACCCCCTTGTCCATCTGACCTGTCCAGAGTCACATCCCTTTGGGCAGCAACATGCACTTCTTGTCCCTGCAGACCGACCTTATCCTTTGTATCCTCGTGCTTCAGAGGTGTTTGCTGTCACATCACACATCCCATGGCAACAGGCTCAGCTGCTCTGAAAAAGCAGGGAGGGAAAGCAGGAGCAAATAAGCATGTACCCATGTGTCCTCTGCCTACCTTTTTTCTGTGGTTCTCCTTGGTCTCTGGTCAACAGCAAGCATTGATGTTAGAGAGGTTGCTAGACCACAGATGTCTCCCCAGCATCACTAATCCTCCCTCCCAACCACTTTTACTGCTGACATTGGGCTCCTAAGATGTTTGCTCTTGCCTCATCCTCTCCCCCACCAGGCATGCTGTGAAATAAAGGGCGTTTCACCCAGCCTGTACTTCCAAAGATGGAGGCTCCTGACAGTCGCCTCTTCTCTGGGAGCCCAGTGCAGGAGTGGTGCTGCGGCTGCCAGAGCCCATCACAGTTCTGCGGGGCCTTGTTAGTGCTTGTTACTTCAATTATGTTCACTTGTGATCAGTTACAGTGAAACTGTTGTATGAAGTAACAGGCTTACTTAAGCAGAAATTAGCCATAAACATAAAAAATAAATTCTATGAATGCCTAGGGGAATCTGCTCTGCAAACGTTCAGTCAGCTAGGCAACTTCCTGACCAAAGAAGCAGCAGCGCTGTGCCCATGGGAGAACCAGTGTCTCTCCCATTTTGTTAGCAAAAGTGTCAAAATGTGGGATTAGTCTGGACAAGCGAGGACAGTGGTGGCTCCCCCTGCTGATAGCCCAGCGAGGGGGGCAACCAGGGCTTCAGTCTCCTCTGCCTCCAACACAAAAAGCAGCACCCACCTCCCCCAGCCTCGAGCGCTGGGAAAGCAGGAGCACGTTTGGGATGCACCCGTAGGGTGTCGTGCTGACAGACTTCTCCCAGCAGCTGGGCTGGGGGGAAACAGACTTGCTTTGGAGGGAAGCACCATGGGGCCTGGGGCTCCGTGCTGCCGGGGAGCATGGCCCAGATGTGGGCTGCTCTGGGCTGGCTCTTTGGCAGGCATGTTAGAGCCATCCAAAAGAGAGGAAACAGTGTAGGGATCCAAATCATAGAATCATTGAGGTTGGAAGAGACCTTCAAGATCATCCAGTTTAAGTGAACTGCCTACCTACATCACCACTAAAAAAGCCAACATGTACTCTGAGGAAAGAAAAGAGAAGGTAAAAAGCGAGGCCAGGGTGCAATGCCAGCTGGCAGGTGGTGAGTGGGGTGGTGAGTAGACCTTTGTGGAGGTGCAGGATGTCTCTGAGGTTGGGGTTAGCCATCTGTCAGGGCACAGACTGGTGCAGTAGGCTGAGCCTTGGTACCCAGCCACCCTGAACCTGGCAGGCTGAGGGAATCAGGTCACTTTGAGGCAAGTTTCCCCCTCTGCTGATGAGAGGGGATGGAAACCCCTGCCGCTGGCCCTGGGCTGGCAGCTGCAGAGGGAGCAGGTCCCTCTGTGTGGTGGGACAGCAGTGCTTTCCCCCTCCTCCTGTGCACTTTGCGTGTACTCGGGGCAGTCCCCTCCTATGAGGGCCACTCAGTCCTGCTGACCTGAGGTATCTCTCAGGGAGCTCAGTGGTGTGTGGAAGCCCATCCCCATCAGGGCAGTGAGTTCAAAATGGCTGATGATGGCAAAGGCAGCCGAATCTCAGACAGTGGGCAGGGTGGGACCAGCCATGGGGCGAGCCCATTGACTCCCAGGCAGGGGAGTATCCTACTGCTTGAGGACCTACCGATGAGAAGCCTGCTGCCCCTCGGGCACAGCAATGGGGCTGCTTCTTGTCTTGGTTTTTCTGCCTGCAAAATTGGATGCTGCCACCCCTTCCTATGCAAAGCCCCTTGGGATGCACCATGGGGAGGGCTACAGAGAGCTGGGTGCTGCCAGTGTCAGAGCCACACACGGTGGGGGGGGGTCCCAGCTCTGAGAGGGATTCATGCTGCCTGGTGAGGGGCTGGGGAGAGGGGTGCTTTGAATGTTTTGCAGGATTTATTGCAAACAGTGCTTCCCTTTTGGGGACGGAGTGATTAAGAGCTGCCTCAGCCACACTTTCCCCATCCCTGCTGCCAGCAGGGCTGCTTCTCCCACCCCCCAATTCCCTCTGTATCCCTGTGTCAAGACACCTTTCCTGGGGCGGGCATATTTCCTCCTGCTAGAAATTCCCGGGCTCATTCCTGCTGGTGTCTGTCCCCTGTGCCAGCTGAGCCTTGGCTGTGGCCCCTCTCGTTGGGCTTTCTTGCAAATCTGCATCTTGCCACATAATCCCTCTGCTAGCCCCTGGGGGAAGCTGCTTCTGCCTATGGCAATGGCGAGGGGGAACCCATTCTGTGGGGAGACCCGCAGTCAGATTGTCGTGTCCTTTAGCAGCCCTGTCCTACATACACAGCTGCACAGCCCCAGGTACCAGCTCAGGGGCTGTCTCTGCCAGTGAGGGTGGCAATTAGTGGTCAGGGAGTGCCTCACCCCTTCCTGTGCCTTCTCCCAGGACAGGGCTGAGCACAGTCTGTATCCCCACACCTGAGCTGGTCAGAAGGTGATTTCTGGGTTTCAGTCGGGGCCACCACACTAGTGCAATCCTTCATATCGGGGCTGCTGTGGTGGCATAAATGTGCCCCATGCCCATAGCAGGGTTTAAAAAACAGTGAATTATTTCCTGGTGGGAAACTCTGAGGCCTGAGTATAACGTCTGATACATTCTGGGCTGGAAAGCAGAAATAACAGCCTTTTTTCCTGCTGTAGAATGATTTTCACACATTGCTGGATAAAGTTTTAATTTAGATTGACTTTCTTCTTGTTTTACCTTAATGTCACAGGTCATTCCGCATCTACAGTTTCACAAAAAAACGTGGTGAAACACTTCAGTGTGGATAAATCAAGTTTTTAGGTCAGCTCTGCTTACCTAGGCTTATCTCAATCCCCTTTTCATATCTGGATAACCTCTATTGCACATTTTCCCTAGCTGTGCTGGGTCACACCAGTCCTCTGTGGCAGGACAGGCAGCAGCACTGTCCTTCATTCGCGGGGGTGGGGGAAATGCAGTGCCCCTGTTGTGTAGTCAGCACATGATGTTCACCTTGCAGTCTCCCAGGACTTCAGAAACAGCCCCCAGAAGGCAGAAGATGGAGCCGGGCCCCTCCAACACTGATCCCAGGCCATGGAAGGGAAGAAGCGGCCTGTGTTTCTTTGGGTGTGGGACCAACATTCAACCAGCCCAAATGGTAGGTGAAAGCCAGGGCTTTGAAAAAGTGCATGCTTGGAAAGTTTAATCCTGGAAACAGGTACTGCACGTTGTATTGGCTGCCCTTGAAGAGGCATCACCTGCTCCATCTGCCACCCCAGCCCTCTGCCCTCATGGCCCCATTACCTGACTGGGGCCTCTGGGACAGGGCTGGCTCAGAGCTTCCCAACCCTGTGGATGTCCCCCAGCACTTGCCCCAAGCTGCCCTGCCCCCTCTTTGCACTGCCCAGCAGTGTGGGCTCAGACCGGCTGCGCCCAGTGACAGCTGAAGTAGTAAATAGACACCCCAAAAGCAGATGGAGACATCTTTCCATCTGCTGGCAGCACTGGGCTCAGTGGTTTACGCTGAGGATCCTGCCAGGCAAAAGGGTGACTCCCTTCACGCATGTCTCCAGCATTGCCTGTCCCCAGGGCCACCCGGTATGCTCTGATGCGATCTGATTCACTGGCTTCTGGCACCCGTGGAGGATTTTTCTGAGACAACATTACGAACAACCTCTGTAGATTGTGTAGGCACATAAGCCTACCACTTCCCCACTCTGCGGTGGCTGAGGGCTTTTGCCAGCTCCCAGATTTCTCTGGGGGATGCTTGTCTACTGAGCTCTGACACAGGCGAGCAGATCAGATCATGTGCTGGATGTGTCCTAGCTTCCATCCCGCGTGCTGCTGTGGTTTGAGCACATGGGTACATGAAAAGGTCAACAGGAATTTGGCAGGCACATTAACAAACAAAGCAAAAGACAAAACAGCAATAGTGTTAAACATATCATTACAAAAAATTAAAATCTGACCTGAACTATCTTGAGAAAAATGGCATAGCCAGATTGCCTGATGCTGGTGTTGGTCACGAGAAGCCCTGGAAAAGTGGCTGTAGTGAATGCAAAGAAACCTGCCAGGACAAAGGCACAGAGGGATTACTCACCTCTGTCAGGCACACAGACACTAAAAATAAAGACTCTGGCAGTATCTCTCCCTGCTGACAGACCTCACTCCTATGAGCTGTGTCTGCACTTGCAGCATACGACATAGGTATGGAAGGGTCTGTGTGAGCCTGGGACAACGTTCCACCTCCACCCGCTCTCTGCCTTCTGCTCCATCTGCCTGGTGGTTTTGGTGAGCCTTGAGCTTAGTGGCTGAATCAGGTTTAGTGTAGTGGTGCTTGGATATGGAGACGATTTGTTCTGTACATTTGCAGGATGATTTTAAGGGATACCACAATCCCACTAAAGTGCTGGAGCCCCAGAGCAGTGGGAACGCGTGGCAGCCAGCCTGGGCCATGGCGCAGTGTCTTGCAAGGGGAGAGCCTCATCCAGCCGAGGTTGAGAGGACCTGGAGTAACTCCAGTGACTGCTGCGGTTGGTCTTTGCAAGCTCTGAGCCTCTACCCTGCCAACCATGGCTGCTTTCTTTTCTTGCTTTCCTGTCAGGGCCTCAGTTCAAGGTCTGGAGAGGTGTATGTTGTAAGGGAGCTGGGGAGAAAGTTCTCCCGACCTGATGCACCTCCCTTCCGACCACGCACACATGAGCTGGGTGACAATTTGGTGGGGGGAGCCCGTGGAGGGGGAGGGATGGGAGGAGGAGAGAGAGAAGTCTTTGCCTTAACTCTTGCTGTATCTCTTTGGCACTCTGTGGATTCCCTGTCTGGGTTCCAGCAGGACGGGACAGGACAGGACGGAACCGGCTAGCCGGGCAGAGACCTGCACTGAGTTCAGGTGAGTTGTGTGTTTGCTCATTGAGCAGATCTGGCTGGATGTGCATGTGATGCCAGTGTCTCTGGTCTTCCTGCAGCAAGCTGCTGTGTGCCAGCTGCCTGCCATGCTTTAGCGAGTGGGCCAGCAAATCTGCAAGGGGAGACGCTTCCCAACGTTAAGCAAAGGAAGAGAGAGCTGTAGGATGGGGACCAAATAATCAGTTTGGATCAATGCAGGGAAGTTTTTCTTTCAATGGTTCTGGTAAGAGAGGACAGGCAGCGATGCTGCTGCGGGGCTGCCAGGAAGCTGCAGAGTAAAGGGATGCCTGAAGGATGGGTAATCGGTACTGGCGGTTGCTACAGCAGAGAGAGAGAGAAAAGGACTCAGCTGAAAGATTGATCAGGGAGATGAGAGTGGGCCAAACAGGGACAGGGATGAAGGACAGTGACAGCTAAGTGATAATAGAAAGGTGATAATACAGGAGAAAAGGTGCTAGGCGTGAGGTGGGCTATGAGTATTTCAGCTCCTGGAAACACAAGACAGTGAGTCCCTCTCCTCCTGAGCTGCACTACAGAGGTGCTGGCCCTGACTTGGGGGCTGCAGCTCTGAAAGATATGCCTGGGAATGTGCTCCTGTACCTCATGCCTCAAAGGCTTAATCAAATTTGTTCCCATGTAGTGATGAGGCAGGGAGAGAGCACAGTTTGTGCGTATGTTAAACTCTGGGGACCTGTGGGTGTATTAGTGAACAAACCCAGGCAGAACACATGGGGGTTTCATAACACCTGATCTGTGTCTCCTTAAATCAACAGTGCAAATCACTACTAATCAGGGCTTTCATCCAATGCCATTGGAAATGCCATTGCCCTAGTTTTTCCTCTTTGACAGCTGCTGATACGAAAGGCTGAACCTTGGACCTGACCTTTGCAGCTCTGCCACAGCCCAACTTTGCTGGATTCAAGGGTGCAGAAGTGGTCCTTGCAGAGGGCAGGCTAATAAGCCCTGCACCATATCTCCACCTGCCCGTGCTCCTGGGCAGGGTTATAGGAAATTTTTGGTGCCCCAAGTTGAAGAGCAGACACTTTGCTTCTCTTGGGGGGTGCAGGTGGGATGCAGCCCCATCCTATTGCAACAGATTACAGCAGGCACTCCCAGGAAGGGGTTACAGCACTGCTAGAGTTATAGTCTGCACACGCCTTTGCCTGTCCCAGTTTCACCTGATGTGCCTTGTCCTGCGCACCAACTGGAGATGGCTGAGCCTGCCCAGGGTCAGCCAGGTAGATCCCCAGCCTGCGCCTGAGCAGGATGCACGGTGCTGGGCTCCCTGTGCAGGGCTGAACCCCTTCAGCTCGGTGCAGGGACAATCATGGCGGGGAGCCCACGTGGCACTGCTCTGTGATGCCGGCACACACACCTGTGCCAAAGCTGCTGGATCTTCCCACCCTCTGCACTGGGAGGCATAGGGTAAAGTGTCATGCCATAAGCTCACCTGCCTTTTGGAAGAGTTTTGCATGAGTGCTCTTCCCGGTGCTCCCCGTTTCTCATCACTCTGATGGTGCCTCCGGGCTGTGCTTTCTGGAGGTTAGGCAGGCTGTGCCTGCCTGGAGGAGTTTAGCTAGAAATGTCCATAGCAGTGTGCTGCCAAATCCCCTTCACTGCTCTCCTGCCTCCAAACTGCTGTCTTTTGGAAATGCTCTGGTCCCTCTGCTCTCCAGGCCCAAAGTGACAGCCCCGGGGAAGCAAGGTTCAGATTTTAGGCACTGCAGAGGTCAGGATGTTTTTGCAGGCCTGCAGTGCTTGCAGAGGGTAGCTGCTTCACTGCCCACCCTTCCCTAACCCCTTGGCCTCCGGCTTCAGGCTGACCTGGGTCAGCAGCAGGCAGCCAAGCTGCAGCACTGGGGTCTGGCAGCCCCCCTTCCTTCACCCGACCTGCCCAGGACTGCTGGTGGCATGCCTTGCGCCATGAATTTGCTGCTTCGGTGAGGTGGCAGCCCTGGAGCCACAGTGTCCCCTCCCTCAGACTCTGTCCTGTCCCTGTGGGGCACCTCAGGGCTGCACCACAGGTCAGTGCCCCACCGTGGCCCTGTGGCCCCTGTTTGCGGAGCGGGTGCTGAAGCAGCGTGGCTTTCACCCTCTGTGCCATTCCCCTGTGCCACTCCTCCAGCCAGTGGCCGGAGCCATGCTGTCTCCACACTTCACCTGTGCACAGGGACCTCTGAGCGTGCCTCGTGCAGCTGCAGGACTTCAGCCAGACACCTCCAGCTCTAGGGAGTGGGTGGCTCTAGGGGTTCCCCTGGGGCCAGGCACTGTCTATAGACCTGTTGCTGTGGTGCTCTGTAAGAAAGATGGATCCTGCCGTGCTTGCATGCTGCTGGGCCTCCTGCTACGTGGCAGTGGATGAAACCAGGCTGAGTGGAGGTCTTGAGAGTATCTGGTTTGATGCAAAGGCTGGCTTCTGGTCGTGTTTACAACCCAATGATGGACTTAATAAGTTAGTTTTGATTCTTTTCTGAAGTAAGAAACCACCTCTGTATCTCTGTAGCCCAGAGCAGGAATGGTGAGCCACAGACACTGGACAGGGACAGAACCAAGTGAGACCAACAGCTTACACTGCTTTTAGCAAGGAATTTGCCATTGAACCTCAGGAAAGTCCAACTGCCGTTAGGTACCCGGGAGGCTCTCCTGTCCTGGCAGCACAGGACAGGGCAGGAGCCATTTGAACCCCTCCTGAGCTGAGGGTGTGTGCTCTGAAAGGTGGTGCTCTATAATTGTGCTTGTATCACAGCTGTACACGTCATTAGTAAACTCACAGTTGCTTCTTATCTCACTCTTGCTGGTGTCAGTAAGCAGCACACTGACTGCAGAAGCATTGCTTTTCTTTCATGTTGGAGAAAACATAAATAGGATCTGATCCTTGTGACAGCTTCCTCTGCCCCACGAACCTTGCTGAACAGATGCTTTGAGAATGCCCTGCAGCCCACACAACCTGGAAATTAATTGGAAGGTGTAAAGAAGCAAACTAGCTTTCAGCAGCTTTAAACGAAAGGCATTTTAATTTCGGCTGCTGTCCTGGAGTTGATCAGGTTTTTCTCTTGCTACATCTTTCCTTGCCTTTCTCTGTTTTTGTAGCTGGAGTGAGCCGTCCTCCAGCAGCATTCAGGTTTGGAAGCAGCCGTGGCTGAAGCAGCCATCCCCGCTCATGTAGCTGCTCTTAGATTGGCTGGAATCATTTACATCTACTGCTAGTATTTTCCTGTCCATCTTGCAGATATGACCTATTCCAGCAGCAGCCCCCACACATTAATCTAACTGGGTTTGTTCCTTGAGCTATAGCTTGGCACTGCTGCTCCTCACTGAGCCCTGATTTTCTGCCTCTGCCCCCGCCTCCTGCCATCGAAATGCAACACAGGATTTCAGCTGCCGACTAACTGCTGGCTCGTATTGTGCAATAAGATAATTTTCTGTGTCCTCCTGCTCCTCCTTTTGTAACACAGCCCAGCCTGCTTGCTTTCTGATTCCTCCCTCCCCACCTTAAATTGCAGTTTATATGCTGGGTTGCTGCTTGTTTGGAAATGAAACTGGGAAATATAAATGCAGCTGTCTGCAGCGTCACTTGTGATTCTGCCTTCTGCGGCTCAGGCACCACCTGCAAGTGTCCAAAGGTACTTTAAAACTGTGCTTTCTCTAATAAATGTTACTAGCTGCTTCTTAATGACATCTTTGTTTGCTCTTGAGATTGTCCTCCTCTCATTTGCCTTAAGATTAAACAGCAGAAGAGGTCAAGTGGAGGATCTTAACTTCCCAGCAGTAGAAACTCCTCTGTGATGGCAGTTGGGAACAAGCAGATAGTTTGCAGGAGGAAAAGCTTGAGGAGAGTTTCTAACTGTTTCTTCCTCCGGTGCCGAAACCCCAGGCAGCTTCTCTCTAGTCTTTCTCATCTCTTGTTTGTTATCTCACCTGAGCAGCCCTGAATAAGCCCTTTTTGCCCTGGGAGAGACTGAAGATGCCACCATGTTTTACTTTCAAAGGACACTTCCATTTTCCTCTTTTTCTGATTCCTGCCTCCCCCTTCTAGTTGCAGCTTGTTCCCAAATTGAGCCAACAAATGCTGTTCTCCTGCATCTCTGCATTGTGCGTTCAGCACGTCAGACCCAAGCAGTGAGTGTTCTCAGTGCTCCAGAGGTGTCCTTGGCTTTCCTTGTCTTTTGTGGCCATACTTGAAGGATCACATGGTGAAAGATGTGGGACAAACAGAGCCCAAAATTTGTGACCAAGGGGATACTGGGCTACCTCCTTCAAATACTGAAGAAGGGAACTAGTTGATGTGCTCTGTGTTTATGGCTGCCTGCATGCTGCCTGCTCCTCTTCCAGTGCCTGGATGAATTCAGGTGTATTCTTATTTTCTCAGCAATAAATCCCACGGGTAAAAATGTGGCTGCCTCCATACATCGAGCCCAGTAGCAATTCCAGTACCATTTCATACAGAGCTGCCTGTTGCAGTGGGCACAGAGCAAGTCCCCTCTTCTCTGTGAGAGATGACAAGCTGGGGGTCATGTCTGCAAAGGGTAGTCCAGGCCTGGAAAAAGGCACCTCCTCAAAGTTCTGAGGGTTGACAATACAGCAGGCACCTCTAGAAGAGACTGGCAAGGTCAGAGGGAGCTGAGGAGAGAAGATGGTGGTGGTGGTGGTGGTGGCTGAGTGGGTCCAGGTAGCCTATAGACTGTATCAGGTGGAATCTTAACAGTTGGAAAAACTTTATGGCAGAGGGAAAAAAGAGTCTGGGGGCGAAGGAGTCAGAGGATTTTTCTCCAAAGTTTGGTGAAGAAACAGTAGAAAAAGTTCAGGCAAGCAGTGAGGGGCAAAGTCTTTTCTCTGAACTTCTGTATTAAGGACAGGGGTATCCAGAGGGAGAAGAAAATATCTGCCTGGTGGGGAGGATGTAACACAGTGGGTGGCTGTGGCTGCTGTGGGTGAGCCAAATTGTTCCTAGCAGGAAACAAAAAGTTATGAGTCCCCATCTGGCCTGAAAACATATAGGGCAGGAGCACAGTAGGATTAAATGTGCAGGAAAAGGGCCAGGAGGTGTGTGAATAAGCTTTCTCAGAAAAACAGCAGGCAAGGCAGAGAGGGAAATAGTGGGGACGTGTAATGTCGTGTGTTGCTTTGGGAAAGGAGAAGCTGAAGCTCGCGGCATAAAGGGCCAAAACTTTGGGCACTGGTTTAATCTACCACCTGTTCCCAGTTGAAAAGGTTCAATTCTATAACTGGTGTGCTTTCCTCCTCTTTAAAATAGGAAAATGAAGCCACAAGTGCTGCATCTCCCCTGCTGGTCTGTGTTTGTCCCAGCCCTGTTCCCCATTGCAGTGTCTCAGCTTCTGTCCTTGTGTTGGCTTATTCAGGAGTCAGAGGACAGCTGCAGATGAAAGCCCTGATCCAGGCATCCCTGAGATGGAGGCTGGTGGCAGAGCTGAGGGCTCTGGGTTATTATTCAGGGGATTCCCTTCCTGCGGTTAGATGAGAGGAGGTGACTCCCTGATTGTGATCTTCCCCCACACCACGTGTGAAATGGTCTAATGCAAAAATGGGTAAACCACAGATATTAGTAGAAATAGGCTGGCTCTTGGGGCCACCTTGCATTAAAAGAGTAAAAGCAAAGAATTAGCTAAGTCCTCTCCTGTCAGCTTCTCATGACATCCTCAATAAGCCCAGGCTTAAGCATCATTGTACTTGATAATGTGCCCTGGACTGCAGCAAATTGGAACGTGCCAAGAACTGTGACAGATCAAACACGTTTCATTAAGTACGTGTTATTTTTTCTTTCACATTTGACAGTGCGTGGAGCTCTGATCCTCTCAAAGATGAGGAGGCCATGCTGCAGCATCTGAGTGAACTGATTAGCCAGCTGGCAGGCCTTGCTGCTAGCAGGCAGTGGGAAAGGGGCCTTGCCTGGACTTCAGGAGCTGAGAAATACCTGGTGGGAGGACCTGGTGTTTTCACCTCCCAATCCAACCCATCAGGAAAGCTAAGTGGGGCTGGGAGGACCTCTATGATGGTGAGCTGTTGGTGGGTTGCAGAGGTGCCAGCTCTGCACCAACCAGCATTTAGGGTACGTGCCTTGATTTCTGGGTTGCACCACCTTCTTTAAACGTGGGGTTAGATGTTCATATGAGCCTGCTAGAGGACTGATTCAGCTTCACACTCAAGTGCAGATCCACATGTATTGTAATTCTTGGTGAGTTCGGGGCAGTGGAAGTTATACCAGTAAAAAGGTGTTTTCCAGCATATGGACTAAGGGCAAGGGCTGGGCAAAAAAGGAAGATTGTTTCCTTAGTGACCTGGTGCAGCTGCATTTAACACTGCAACTGGTTGTACTTGCTGCAGTACTGCCCATATATAAGCCCTTATCGGAAACAACTCTAAAAAACTCTCAGATTTAATAGGGGACCTGAATTTTTCTGTTTTTGAAGAGGTCAGTCTTCACTGACCCCTGACTGACCTCCTCCGTGGTTTATGTTCCCTGTTCTTGCTGCAGTCCCTCTTGCTGAAGGCAGTGTTACTGCTTTGCCCAGGATTCACAGTCCTCTGCATTGAGTCCGTGGAAATCTGCTGCTGAATTCAAAGGAAATAGGATGGGCCCTTCAGCACTAAGGCAGTTGGGGGAACAAAAGCTGTTGTTGCCCTGGGCATTTAGAAATTTGTGTATTACACTGTGAGATCTGATTTCCTTTCTTTATTTGAGTGACAGAGGGAGGAATCGTGCCTTGTGCCAAAAAACTTCTTGCTTTGCTATGAACATTCAGTAGAAGTTATCTTTTCATATGCAAGCATCTTTCTTTGCCCCGGGGCCTGATGTATCCAGAGAGTTAGCATTTAGGAAATCATTTCATTTGCTGTGGGCAACTTACAGCAGCAATCGAGACACGGTGATAAAATGATGCTGTCTTGTGTGGAGTAAGTGCAAGCATGGCCAACCAGTTCCTGTTCGTGCTTCCCCCTTGCCTCATTGAAAACTACACCAAAACAAGTGCCATGGTATTTTCTAGGCTGCTGGGTCAATTTGATGTTAGGACTACACTTGCTCTTATTCCCAGTTAGACCAGACTCCCTGGTAGTCCCTGATCCCCATGAGATGGCTCATACTCTGATGCTAGCCCAGGGGGAGATGACTGGAGAGAGACTAGGCACAACGAGGGAGGGAATAGTTTGCCCTCATAGTCCTGGTGCACCATTCTGGTGCAAAAGGTTGATGGATAGGTTTGGTGGTCCTATCAAGTAGAGGACATCAAGGTTGATGATGTCTTGCTCATCACTGACTTGCTGACTGGGAGAGGTCCCCAACCTGAGACGCCTCCAGAACCGTGCTTGGACTTTGCCTGGGAGAGAACAAGCTGAAGTGGTTCAGAGCAGATCCAAGGTCAGTGGAAGAATTAAGTAGTGTGGGAAATATAGATTTCTATCCCTGCTGCTCCCTGGAGATGGGGATGTCCCCTTAGGAGATATAGAAAGAATAATAGATGTGTTATTTAAAAAAACTATCAAACCACCAGCAAATCAGATCTATAAGTTAATGTGAAGGAGCAAAGCCCTGATTTCTTAGGACTCTCAGCTGGTGCAAATGGAAGCAGAGATGCTGCTGCTTTGGAGAGGCTTGTTTCCAGTGTAGTTTCCTAATCCCAACATGGGAATGTGTATCCCTTGCTGATGCAAATCACCCTCTCAAAGGCCAACTTCTGCTCAGTAATGTCGCCAGTAAGATGTAGCTAGAGTTAGGACATCCCTGACACAGTTCATCAGCTGGCCTGCTTGTGTTCTCTCTGTGCTTTCTGGCTGGACTCGTGTGTGCATCCCTCAGGTAACTCATTAGAGCAAGCTTTTGAGGGGAATTTTTTTAGCTAGGTCAAAGGGAGCTTTCTCTCTTCACGCTTCCATTTCTTCTCATAATCAAATGCCTGTAAACAATATGAAAATGTCAGAAAGAAGATTCAGTCTGGTCTGTGTGAATGTTGACTGGGTTTAAATTAACTAGTCAATTGAAGGACTTCGTGTATGATAGAAAATTGTCTCTTGTAATAAGCAGCCACTAACTTTGCTTAATTAAGATGATTCTAAATATAATTCAGGATTTAGTACAATGTGCCTCCTCCAACAGTGACTTCACCCCATGTTTCCATGGCTGGGCTTTTTCCTACTAACATTTTCACTGCAATAACTGAGCTTGTCTAATCTCAGTACTCCCTTGCCCAAACCTGAAACATCTCACAGGTATGAGGTTTTTTTGCTCATCTCAGGGGCTTTGTGTCCTTGCTCTGTATTCTTTCCAGAGTTGAGCAAATGTGGAGGATTGGTGCCCATTCCTGTTCGTCACTGAAAGGAGCCTAGGTCAAATAAGCATGTGTGTGTTTTGCTGAGGTGGGAGGCTGTATGGTAGTGTAACAGGGTGTCCAGAGAGTCAAAGACAGCACTCCTGAAATGTCTTGAAGTAAGATTGTATCACAGAATCATAGAATGGTTTGGGTTGGTAGGGAACTTACAGGTCATCTAGTTTCAACCCCTCTGCCATGGGCAGGGACATCTCCCACTAGACCAAGTTGCTCAAAGCCTCATCCAGCCTGGCCTTGAACACTTCCAAGGATGGGGCAGCCACAGCTTCTCTGGGCAACCTGTGCCAGTGTCTCACCACTCTCAGAGGAAAGGATTTCTTCCTAATATCCAATCTAAATCTCCCCTCTTTCAGTCTGAGACTGTTTCCCCCTTGCCCTATCACTCCATGTCCTTGTAAACAGTTCCTTTCCAACTTTCCTGTAGGCCCCCTTCAGGTACTTGAAGGTCTTCTGTTTTCCAGGCTGAACCATCCCAACTCTCTCAGCCTGTATGGTAGATCATTCATTCTTGTTCAGACGCTTTATTCATAACATTTCTATCCTGCCCTCTGAAACCACTCCAGAAGGAGGTATTTGTGGTATAAATCACCCGGGGAAGGGAAACTCCTTCTGTCTCTTTGCCCTGCTTCAGCTCCAGCTCCTTTTTCCTTCCTCTAAACTGCTGTTTCCAAAGTCCAAGTTTCCAGCAGTGATAGAGATGCAGAGCATGTAGGGTGTGGAGGGGCAGGTGGAGGTACACTAAGGCTGGTGGTCTGGAAAGGGTAAGCAGGGGGCTGTGGGGGGAGGAAGGGTGAATTCAGGGGTAAGTCCAGTGATGGAGTGGTGCAGGTGGGCCCAGCTTACCTGACCAGTGACCTTCTCTCTGTCCCTTCAACACAGACTTTCTGTCCCACAGACATAACCTGGGGAAAATGCTTTAGGCTGATGCTAAAGAAGCTGTTTTTCATAGGATGAGGGAACCTCATAGTGATACTAGGATTACATCTGTTGTGGTGACTGGTCCCCTCCCTCCTCTTCCCACCAGTGTGTCTGGCAACAACTCCCTATGTCCCATGCTCTCTTTTTCCTCTATCCCACAGAGCCATGACAAGAGCTGTGGCTAAGGAAGGAGAGCCCAATGAGGCCATTGCAGTCCCTGAAGAGGTAAAAAAGAAGAAAATGGAAGAGAGAGGCCAGTGGAGTAGCAAAATGGAGTTTGTGCTGTCTGTGGCTGGAGAGATCATTGGTCTGGGTAATGTGTGGAGGTTCCCTTACCTCTGCTACAAGAACGGCGGTGGTAAGTTCACAGTATGCATGAGTTGTCCTAGATCTGTAGACAAGACAAGGGATATGTGCATGTCTGGACTCATTTGTCTTATGTCTCATGTACCTCCACATGAACTCCCTTATTCTCTCCTCTGGCAAGTTAGCTCCTGCCAAAACCAGGAGGATTAAACACTGAGGGGTGAATCCAGCTCCCCAGTGAATGCTGTTTCTCAAAGCAGCTCTCCCAGGTTTGGATGCCAAATTGAACTTCAGCAACTCTTTAAGGCTGTTGGGCATCAAATGCTGTGAGTGGTCATCATGCCATTAGCAACCTCCTTTCACATACTTCCCTTTTCCAACTCTCTGTGTCACCCCCAACTCTTCCTGGCCCTTGTTACAGAGGAGGAAAGGTTCTGATGGTGCTGATATCCTTGCCAAGGCCCGGTACTCCCTAGGAGGACATTGCTACCTCGTTCCTAGGAACAGTTCTCCCAGTGGTCAACCCACTGCTAGGGAAACTTGTCCCCAGGATGTGTTCGTTCCCCTTACCTTTTGTTTCTCGCACGACTCTCATTTTCTAGTAACACTGCAACAAGATCACTACATGGTTAAAAATCAAAATTTCTCATAACAAAATGAAACTGGGAAAGAGGAAGAGAATAATTGACTGTCACTAACTTTTCTTGGTGAATCAAAATCTAACTTCATAAAAGAAAAGGAGGAATAATAAATTACATGTCAAATGCAGCAATAACATCTCTTTTGTTCTTGTTCTATAGAGACATCTTGAAACAACACTTTGGGACTTGCATGTTCCCCCCACTTTAAACTTCCTTTCTCTGCAGACCATGCCCCAAAAGTCCTTCTTTCCCAAAATGCTGTGAGCTTTCACTCACGGATGAGTGATTCAGCCATAGTTCATCCCAGGACTACCAAATTCCTATCCCCTGTGCTGTTACTGGAATTTATCCAAATAAAGCAGGAGCCAATACGACATCTCCTCTGAACCAAATGGGAGTTGGATAAGAGGATAGTTAAAGAAAATGGAATTGAGTTTTCTTGAACCTGGGATGGTTTTCAGCAGATCCTCCAGTCTCCTTCTCTGAGGTTTTGATGGTAGGTACTGAAGGCACCAAAAGCAAGTCAGACCAGCATGGGTTAGTAAACACTAGTGGTGCATCTGATTGAGCAGTCCAGTCTGCAGTGAAGCTGTGAGAGAGAATTCTTGGTTTTTGCATGGAAAATTTCTTCCTGAGCTCAGATGATATCTTGCATAGTTTATGCCTGTGGTATCTGGTTCAGCAGTCCTTGCAATATGTATGCTAATTAATGTAAGTGAAAAGGCTACTTTTCTTTTGTTCATTTTAGATATCCATTGAAGAACTTTTCCTTTTTTTTTTTTTGTTTAATTAAACTACTCTGGAACATCTAAGGCTATGATTCAGAGGCCAACAAGGCCAGGTTTGGGAAAGATTAGGAAGGGAGAGTCATTCCCTCACAGCTCACACACTGCCTTTGCAGAAAGTATGCTACTGTTGAGAAGGTACATTTCTTGCTCTAGGGCTCTAGGGAACCAGGTGGCCGACAAGCTCATATGGGAGAAGGCACTGTCTTTCCCATGACACTCAAAGATATTCTCACCATTCAAAAAGTCCTTGAAATTGAAAAAAAAGACATTTTCCACCTATAAATGCCGTTTCCAGGTCCCACACCTCACCCCCCCCCAAATTGGAGACTGCTTTCCTGTCACCTTTTTCCACCTTTGGATGTAGTGAGATGGTTATAAAGCTGTTATAAAGCTGTTATAAAGATGCCATAGAAACAATTGTGCTAAGTTGCTGAAAAGCAACCAACTGTAAACTTATCTATGGTTGCACTTTCAAATTTTATCTAATTCCTCAGCATCCTGAACTTGCTGTTGATTCATAGGGGCAAAGGGTCTGTTTCTGGGGGCGCCTCTCAGGGCTGTCTCCTCCAGTGGATCAGAAAACTGAGGAGGAGATCACAACTGGAATTTTATCTGGTAGCTGCTCTGGGAAGGTTTAGAGAGAGAAGGCAGCAGAGGTGTAAGAAAGCTCTCATTACTCAGAGACCAGAATGGATCAACCTCTGGGACAAATGGTATCAGGGAAGAGGTCCTGGGATCTGCTGAAAGGGTCATCTGTGTGCAGGATAATAAAACTGTCTTGCAGATTTGTCTTGCAGCATGGTAAGCAGCAGCTGTCTCTAGTTCAGCATGCACAGTTCCCATCCCCTGCTCTACAAAGCTGGACTGACACTGTGAACCAGCCTCCCTGCCCCTGGCCCCTGGTCCCCTGCAGCTACGGCACAGCTGTGCTTAGGGGAAACTTGGGTGTAGCTTGTTATTGTAACTTTGCTGGCTTAAAAACAAGGGAAAAGGTTCCTCATTGCTAATTGTCATGGGAAAGAATTTCAGTGTGAATGCCTGTGCTAGCAGGGGAGGAGAGGTCCTGTTGAGCAAGGTCTGGCTTGGCTGAGAGAGGGGTCCTCATCTTGGTTGCAAACAGCCGAGATGCTCTCCAGGTGCTGGCAGTGGGAGGTACTCATGACCAGAAATTTACTGTATGGAATGGCAAGACCTTGACAGTTGTTCCAGTGAGGAAGGCAGTTGCCTTGGCCTGTTTGGAGGGGAGCAAAAGTGTGAGAAACTAAACTAATGATGGAGAAAAAGACTGAGGAGATAGAAAGAAGATCAGCAGTGAAACTGAGATCTCAGGAGCAGTTTTGAGCAGAACAGTGAAAACGCGAGGTGTTTCAGTTTGTCAACAGAACCAAAAAGAAGGGGAAAAAAAGGTTCAGACAGCTGAACAGGGCATGAAACCTTTTTTATTTTTTGTATTTTCTGATACTTTGTTCTTGTTGGTCATTGTTTCTGTAAAAAAACTGCTCTCTCTCCCCTTTCATTTCATCAAGGGTTAAACTGAGGGCTATTTCAGGCTGACTTCTCTTAAAACATTTCTCTATATTTTAATAAAAGATTGATTTTGAAGACAGAAATTAAAATTTTTCATTTTGAAAATAGAGGAAAGGTACTTTGTTGCCCTTTTTCTATCTCCATGCTTTTCATGCAAACTGCTTTCAAATTTGTTGTGAAATATGTCTCAAGCAAATTTATGTCCTGGAAAATCTATTACTTACGGAGAAATGTCACCCGCCTCCAGGTTCGTATCCTCTGGGCAAGCAGGAGTTTTGCTGTGACTCCCAGGAAAGGCAGAACAAATGTGGTTATGTGAAACAAAGGCTCCTTTTGCTTCGCCTGACTCCTGCTGAAAGCTAGAACAAGGTCCGGAGAGTGAAGCAGGGGGAACTTCTCCAGCGCTGTCTTTTTTTATCCCCTTGCCTGGCTACTCCTTACCTCTAAGTTTTGGCCAAGACCAAAAGCAGAAGCACTGCAGTAGCACAAGACAGACCACGCCTGTACTTTTTCCTGAGAAATTATGGTGTTGGAGACCTTGTTTTGTCAGCAGAGTTGCACATTCAGAGAAATGTTTATATTTATCTGATTCCAGCTGTGACGCCAGGTACCTGGCAAAGGGTGGTGGAGATAAAGTTTTAAAGAGCTTTCTGAGGCAGCATCTTACCCCTCTCTGCAGGAGCCTTCCTCATCCCTTACCTCATCTTCCTCTTCACCTGCGGGATCCCCCTCTTCTTCCTGGAGACGGCACTGGGTCAGTACACCAGCCAGGGAGGGGTCACTGCCTGGAGGAAGATTTGTCCCATCCTTGAAGGTCAGTCAAGTTACGGGAATTACTGGCAGCACTTTCTAACAATCAGTGACTCAGAGCCTTTTTTGGAAATGTTTTCTTTATTTTATTCTCCTTTATTCTCCCTCCTTTCCTTTCTCTCCCAACCTTGTTATCCCTCCTGGCAATGTCTGTGTGTGCAGGGACAGTGTCCTGACCCCCCCCCGTAGGTGACTGAGGGTGTGTGGTGCTGTTTGGGGGCTGTGCTGGTCCAGGTGAGCCCCAGTGTCTGCTTTGAGATGCTCAGAGGCTGGGAGAGAGGAGAACCAGCATGGTCAGTGAGCAGGAAGGATGGAAGAGGAGGATGGAAGTGTTGATACACAACACCTGCACATAGTCCGTGACAAATACTGAAGAGAGAAGAGGATGGGGAAGGCTGGCTGGCTGGTTCATGGCACATCCCCTGCCCATCACTGTGCCCAGGGCTGCTGTGGCAGCATTTGCAGGCAGTGTCCTGCAAATTGAGGAGAATAACACTGCACGTGCTGGTCTGACAGCCCAGAGATGGGCTGGGGTTGTGGTTAAGGCACAGGTATAAGAACCAGGACTCCTGGGGCCCTAGGGAAGGTTGTTTAATGGCATTGATATGTTAATGAATCTAATGTCCACAATTCCAGAGAAGAGCTTATTAGTCATGTTTCGCTGACAGAGAAAACTGTGCTAAGGCAGATTAAAGGCCTGGATGGTTTACTCAAACACAGCTGAGCAGTGTTCTTTGAAACTCCCTGGGGAGTCCCGAACCTCCTGCACTGGAGACTCCTGCACATTGGCACAGGGCCTAGAGGTGGACAGCAGCAGCATCTCAAAGTGCACTGGCAACCAGTATTAAGCAAATTAATTGGGCCTTTCTCGCCCAATTACCATTCTGATCTCTCAGTGAGTGATGGGCACAAGCAGGGCCCAAGTCCAGAGCTCAGCTCCTAAGTCTCTACTTTTGCCCCAACACCGTGCTTTATGCATGGTGAAAACCATTTTTGTCCGCATCTTTCCAGAAGGAAGACACTCACCTGCATATATTTTCTTTAAAAACTAGAGCTGGCTTTCCTGCAGGAGAAGCAGTGTAATGCAGTGGCATGGTTGTGGGCAGAAAAAAGTTTTCCTAGCAACAAAAGGTCTTCTCTCTGTTCCACCATAGACCTGTCTAGAGCTACCAACAACGTTTCCTGTCTGTGTGCACAGTCACAAAATCCTTTCTCTTTCCCTGGGGTAGGTTTTACCCTAGTGAGCCATGTGGTTGGTGTTGCACTCTTCTTACCATGGCATGGTCTATGTCTTTGTTTGGGGTTAAGACCAATGTGTTGGGAGTTGGTTGGCAGTCCCATCCTCACCTCCTTTGCTTTCCTTCACAGGAATTGGGTATGCCTCTCAAGTCATCGAGTGGTATCTGAATGTCTACTACATCGTTATCCTGTCCTGGGCACTCTTCTACCTGTTCAGCTCCTTCACCACAGTCCTACCATGGGCCACCTGCAATAACCCCTGGAACACAGGTACACCTTCCCTTGGTCAGCTTCTAGCTCTTTTCCAATTCCCAGAAATTATTTGGGTTTTGTAGAAAATCTTTTTTGTTCAGATAAAAAGCTCTCTCATGAGCTGCAGTGTGGCTAGGGTCTCCTGAAAAAGTGACTGCCTTCATTCACTGTGGGCAAGTGTCAGGAAGGGTGGGTTGTATAACCGTATGCCTAGCAGCAGGGAACATTAAAACTTTTTCCACATGGAGATGTTCTGGACGTTGAGATTTCACTGAAAAATCCGCGTTTTCTTGGCAAGCAGGAGGGATAGGTGGGTCGGGAGAGTTTTTGAGCCAATCTAGAGTCCTCCTTATGTGACAGGAGCTTTTCAATAGTGCTGGTATGACAATTTATCTTACAGTTCCCTTACTCTGCTACACTTCTCTGGAGTTACTGGGACATTTGCTGCCACATATTGAACAGTTTCCCTTGTGCACTCAGCTTTTGGCTAAATCAGGCTAAGCCTGCATTGGAGGATTTCGCTAGTACAGGTCTTCCAATGCAGGAACCAGTAAAACAAAACTCTAAAGACACTGGTTTTCCTTGCTTAATCACATCCATACAAGCCTCTATACCACTACATTGGCCACAGGTCTCACCTCCTCACGCCCATGATTCACACAACTGTGCCCAGCAGGGAGGACTTGCCTTTGGTTTTATTCAAGGCACTTGGGCTGTGCCCAGGAAGATGGGGTAGATGTAAGGTAATCCTCATGGATCTGATGTCCTTGATAGACCTTTTTTACTGTGTTGAACAGGTTGTTTTGCTTTCAGTGGAAAGCCAGGCTGAAAAGAGCTTTGGCAGCAGCTTAGTTCCCTCCCTTTTTCCCTTGGGTCAGATGACTGATTTCTGTGATGTGTTAAATTTCTCCACCCTACGGGCCATTCACTCTCAGTTTCCTCTGCACCTTCATCCCAGCAGAATTGCTCTCTTCTTCCACTCTCCCCTTCCCTAAGCCCTCTGGCTATTACTGGATTTGGATTTGTAGCTGGGGAAAGCCAGAGTTTAATGGGATGCTTAATGAGATGCAAGAGTTTAATGAGATGCTTTATAGCACAGGGTGAAGGGTCTGTGTGCTGCCAGAGGGAGGGTTAGGGTGCAGAGGGGAAGGAGCATCCTTCATGGAGGAGCCCTGGAGAATTTCTCTGGCTCATCAGCTTTTTTTTTCTTTTGGTAGATCTCTGTGTGGACATTCTGAATAGCTCCAGCTTGGACAACAGGACCTTTCCTGCGAATTCCACCTCCCCAGTGATTGAGTTTTGGGAGTACGTGATCGCTTTCCCACTCTTCAGGCTCCTCTGCCATCCAAAGGCTGCAGCTGTAGGAATATCCTGGTGGAGGGCTGTGCATCTCTGTAGGACCAAGCGAGGTGCTACATATCAGATCCGAACATGGGGAGCACAAGGCACTAAGCTGCAAAGGAGATCAGCACAGAGCCCAGGGGCATGCGGACTAGATACACCCCAAAGGCTGCTCGCATTGTGCCTGCCCAGGGGTGCTCATGCGTGCACATGCATGGGCATGTTCCCTTTCTGGCACTAAGGTGCCTGGGTGAGTGTGGCCACAGAAAGAAGTGCCAAAAGAATCACAGAATCACTTGAGTTGGAAGAGGCATTAAAAGTCATCTAGTCCAATTCCCCTGCCATGGGCAGGGACATCCTCCACTAGACCAGATTGCTCAGGGCCCCATCTAACCTGGCCTTGGACATCTCCAGGTTCAGCACCTGGTGATCCACCACCTCTCTGTTCAACCTGTTCCAGAGTTTCACCACACTCATGGTGCAAAACTTCTTCCCTATATCTAACCTAAATCTACCCCTCATCCTGTCACAACAGGCTCTGCTAAAAAGCCTGTCCCCATCCCTCTTACAGGCCCCCTTTAAGTACTGAAAGGTGGCAATGAGGTCTCTTTGGAGCCTTCTCTTCTCCGGGCTGAACAGCCCCAACTCTCTCAGCCTTTCCTCACAGAACAGGTGTTCCAGGCCTCTGATCACTTTTGTGGCCCTTCTCTGGACTTGTTCCAACAAAGCTGGATGCAGTACTCCAGGAGGGGTCTTACCAGAGCAGAGTAGAGGGACAGAATCACTGCCCTTGACCTGCTGCTCATGCTTCTTTTGATGCAGCCCAGGGTACAGTTGGCCTTCTGGGCTGCAAGGACACATTGCCAGTTCATGTCCAGCTTTTCATCTACCAGTACCCCCAAGTCCTTCTCCCTGGGGCTGCTTTCAATCCCTTGATCCCCCAGACAGTATTTATACCAAGGGTTGCCCTGACCTAGGTGCAGGACCTTACACTTCTCCTTGTTGAACCTCATGAGATTCCGTGGGGCCCACTTGTTGAGCTTGTCTAGGTCTCTCTGGATGGCATCCCGTCCTTCAGGTGAAGAAGATGAGGACTTGCTGTAAGCAGGGGATACTTGTGTTGGGTGTTGCAGGCTACTGTTGGGAGACAAGCATGAGAGGCCAGGGCAGACTGAACAGTCCTCTACAGCAAAACAGAAAGGGATAAAACTGCCTTTTCCCTTCTTCTGATCATGTCTTGCTTAGTGCCTAAGGGAAGTGGCCCATCTGGCTGCTCAGGCTTGTGCCTGTAAAGCAGTGATCTGAGGCGCATGTGTGAGATGCCAGAGAGGGACTCAGTGAGGTTTGATCATGGGAGTGGAGGCCATAAAACACCTCTGAAGGAGTGGTCCTGTAGCAGGCCAGACAGTGTCCCAGTGAGGGTCTTCACTGCAGCCTGGAGAGGCTGAAATGGCTGCTGGGGCCACGCTTCCTCTACACACTCAACTGAGTAAAGTCTGACAAAGAAGAGGGGTATCAGGGACTCAGATTCAATAGTATTTTTTTTTCCCCTCCGTTAATGGCTCCTAAGCCTCTGAGAGGGCTGAGTGTCCTTTGTCCCTTGCAGCCACCACAGGGCACATGGGGAATGGTATGTACCCACGTGTGCAGAAAGAGCCTGTACAGTGCTGGACACCCTCTCCTGTCCTATTCTTCGTACAGACTGTTTAGCAAGAGCTGTGACCCCTCTGAAATGATGTCCAGATTTCTACAGAGGTTGCAGTGGCAAGGGGGACCCTGAGGGGACTGGTTTGAAGCTGGATCTGCAGAGGAATCATAAGTGTGGGGTTGGGCTTCTGGGAACTGCATGAGCTGCAGTGCTGAGCGCTCATGTGGTCCACCTTCATGCTGGTTAGTCTTAAAGGAATGAGGCTGAAGGAAGGGCATAGCTTACTTAGAGAGTGTCCATAGTATATGGGGAGGCCAGAGGAAGAACGATAGCCATGGGATGATGATGACATTGGTGGCCTGCTTTGCACTGAGTAGAGTCTGCTGGGCAGCTTCCAGGATTGGGGAGCAGTGTGGGACAGGTGGTGATTTTGTGCTGCATGGGTCTGGTGGGCACAGTGCCATGGGCTTGGAGAATGAGAGGGCTCAGGACAGCTACAGGCCACAGTGGAGTAGCATAACTAGGAACGACAGAGAGGGGATCCCTAGGTTGAGGTGATTCACATGGCTGGGAGCCCTGGGCAGATGCTTTGTGGGTAGTCTGTTAAGTCTTGGGATGGGGTAATATGGGAAAGGTCTGTACGGATGAGTGCGGTCTGGGTGTTAATGCTTCTCTCCCTGTCCCTGGACACTGGCAGGAAGCGAGTCCTGGCGCTCACGGATGGTATTCACAAACTGGGCACTGTGCGCTGGGAGCTGGCTCTGTGTCTCCTGCTGGCGTGGATCATCTGCTACTTCTGCATCTGGAAAGGGGTCAAGTCCACAGGCAAAGTAGGAATGGAGATTGTCCTCCTGGTCCATAAGCCTCCTTATACCCATTCTACATTTCTACCCCAATCTCTTTTCTCTCTTCATGAAGTAGAGGCAGGAAACACATAGCACCAAAGTCAAACCTAAAACCTGGTGGGGCCATACTGATATAACAGTTGTGTTTGACCCGTAAGAGGAAGAATAAAAGAGTAGGTCAAACAGGGAAAGACCTGGGAACTGAGGGTAGTTTTGGGTCACGTTTTCCCTTTCAGATACCCATTCACAGTGGCTGATAGATACTCCCCAGGTGTCCTTGGGAATCATCCACTCAGCAGTGCATTGTCCTAGGGTGACTTGCTGATTTTTTTTAACAAGATTCTCTGCAGTAGCAAACTTCCTATCCTTGGCAATAATTAAACACTTGAGCAAAACAGACAAGCTGCTGCCTGTAACCAGCTCAGTGAATAGATAATGATTCTTTCTTGCTTTTTTATCCTGCAAAACGCTTGGTGTGGAAGAGATGTCTTTGTGCTTTCCTTTGTATTCTCCCTGGCTCTGTGGTTTTTGGCTCAGCAGGTCACTTTCTGCATTTTGCTAGTGAGGCTGGAGCCAATGGTCCCTCCTGATGTTGATCCCGTAGATCAGGTGGACTGGTTATCCGTCTGGGGTGACTAAGTGTGTGAGGCCCTGGGGTAGGTACTAAGGATGCTACTATGGCCTTGACTTGTTCAGGACCTCCTTCCTTCCTGGAGCTGCAATGAAGTGGGTGGGTCGTTAATGATGAGCATTGTGGGCATTGACGGTCTCGTGGGCATTCAGGGAATGTCCCAATAGCAAAGGGAGGGGAACCATTTTCTGCAACAGACTATTTCCTTCAAATCACTGTCCCTAGTATTGGCAGATGTTTCTTGTAATACTGGACACCCGTGTTTCAGTGTCAAATCCCATCTCCCACCTTAAAACTGTACTGGGCACCCATTTTAACAGAGCAAGACAATAGCTTGCTCTGCTCATAGGTTTCTCCCAGTCTTTGCTGGTGATTCTGGCTCTTGCTGGTGCTGACCTGCTGTCCACCATTGTTCAAAGAGGAAGAGCCAGACTCTAGATAAGAGCTCTGAGCTCTAAAGCTTAAATCTCTGATGGTCCCTGGTTTGAATACCACAGTGCCATCTTCACTCAAGGCATCATTCTGATCTTGGGAGATTGGGTCTGAGAGGCTGTTTGATCCACATAGAAGTGTAATTTAGTCATCCCAGGTTCCCTTCAGCTCTCAGCTCTCTACACTGAGTCTCTCATCTGTCTGGCACTGCCCTGGTGTGCAGAGCTTGCATGCACAAGGAAAAAGCTAAAGAAGTTCAGTCAAGCTGGTTGGACCAATTGGGTTTGGCAAAGTCAGACCAGAAAGTGAGAGGAAACAGTGAGCACAAGTAGCAGCTAGAATGATTTTCCTGGGACCACAGGAGATTTTTACATCACAAACTTTAGAATACAGGGCTTACTTTTTACCAGGCAGATATTATGGACATGGTGCAGCAATACAGGATGGGTTTTTCTGTCCCAAGACATGTCACAGGTCAGACATGCCAGTTGTCTTCACTGAAGGTAGTAATTTTGAGTTTTACAGGGGCACTGTAGAAAAAACAGTCCCTTCCTTCTTTTTCCTCACTGACTATGTGTTAGGATAAGCGTCAGGGAGGTCCCAGGAATTCTGAGGAGGTGCCTAATTTTGTTTAACAGCTGCAAAGTAAACATGATGTTGTGCTTTACTGAGAGGCTGCTCTAATTGGATAACTCTGACAGACCCTTTTATTTATGCTTCTGTGACTTAAGGAGTCCAAACTTAAAGAAACAATAGCAACCTCAGGAAAATAATTTCAAATAACTCTGTGAAGACTCATTTTCTTTAAAAGCCTTTTTCTTTTATTTATTTTGCCCCCCCTTGTGCTCTTTCCATGTTTACTTTCCTTATGCATTCAGCTGGTGTGTATAAATGTTTCCCAGAAGCAATTTCTGAAGGTAGATTTTAGTAGTTGTGCCAAAAGTTGCTTGCATTCTCACCCAATTGGGGAACAGCAAAAGTGTCACGTACTGTGACTTATGTGACCAATTATCACTAAGCAGAAAAAAACGTCATTTTAGGCCCCTCACTATGAAGCCATAGAGTAAACAAGCCTTAGATGAATTTTAATAATGAATAAATGTTAGGAAGTTGCAAATTGCTCATGGATACTTTGCAAATAGAAAAAACCAATATATTACATTAGGCAATGGATTAGAGATTATTAATTCTACTGTAATAATTATTTACATCACACGCAAGAAAAAGTGAAAAGAAAGTGTTAAAAAAATAATGATCTACATTTTTTAAAAGGCTTTGAGGTGCCCTCATTTTTTACCTGTGAGCTCAGAGGTATTGAAGAGATGAGAGAGCTGCATGAGCACCCCCTGGAAATGAGACCCCTCAGAGTTGTCTCAAATTGGGCAGTGAAACTTGCTATTTAATTTGGAAAACTCTTGCTGGGAATATGACCATTTTAATAACTCCTCATTAAAACTCAGTGACAGGAAGAGATCTGGGTTCCTTCTGCAGCTCTAGAAAGATGAAGAGAACAGCTGGAGAGCAAGGAAATTATACTGACTGGAAAGAGAAAATAAAGCAGAGCAAACAGTGGCAGAGCATTGGGTGAGGAACAAAGTTGCTGGTGAGGTGTAACCTTGACTAATTTCTTCCCCACCTCTTTCCTATGCTAGCAGTAGCAGCTATAGCAAACAGCAGAGTCCAGGGACATTTGCTGGGATGAGGGGCTGCAGATGAGATGAAACGAGATGAGATGATGCCTGCACCTTTCTCCTCCTGTTTTCCTGCACTCACAGGTTGTTTACTTCACTGCCACCTTTCCATACGCAATGCTTATCATCCTGCTGGTGCGAGGAGTCACGCTGCCGGGTGCTACTGAGGGGATCATCTTCTACCTGAAGCCGGACATTTCCAGGCTGGCAGACCCGCAGGTGGGTGGGCCTCAGGCAAGTGCTGGCCACAGGAAGATTTCCAGTGTTCTGGCCCTTAGATTTACTGCTAGCTGAGGATCTAGCTGTCTCCTCTGAAAGGAGACTAGTGAACCAGTGAGACCTCCTTAAAAGAGCTGAGAGGGGGTCTAGTCACAGAATCACAGAATTCTAGGGTTGGAAGGGACCTCGAAAGATCATCTAGTCCAACCCCCCTGCCAGAGCAGGGTCACCTAGAGTACATCACACAGGAACGCATCCAGGCGGGGTTTGAATGTCTCCAGCCAAGGAGACTCCACAACCTCTCTGGGCAGCCTGTTCCAGTGCTCCGTCACTCGCACAGTGAAAAAGTTTCTCCTTATATTCACATGGAACCTCCTGTGCTCCAGTTTGCAACCATTGCCCCTTGTCCTATCATTGGTCATTACTGTAAAAAGCTTTGCTCCATCGNCCCTGTCCTTCTTGAACTGTGGGGCCCAGAACTGGACACAATACTCCAGGTGTGGCCTCACTAAGGCACAGCACAGCCTTTTTGCTTGTGCATCTGCATCTGCAGCATATGGGCAAATTAGGTCATTTCCACTCATGGGCTCAGCAGAATCAGAAAAGTATATGAAATATTCAGCATTCAACAGATGGTTTTGCTGGGTCTTAAATACAAATAATTAAGAAAAGGAGTAGGGGGAAATAATCTACTGCTTTTCCATTTTTTTGGCCTGGTTAGCACTTTGGCTCCAACAGGGCCCTCCCAGGGAGTGCAGGGCCGCTGTGCTTGCAGAGACCAAATGCACACAGGTGACGCAGGCTGTGCCCCAGGTGGGCAGCAGGTTCCCTTCACCTGCCCCAGGCACTAGTCCCACCTGCCCGGGTCAGGGGCTGGCCAAAAGGTTAGCCCCTGTGACCACCCTTTGGAGCTCCTGGCAGGGAGGATGCTGTGTACACAGGAGGACAAGTCCAGGTTAGGGTAGAGAGTGCATCCAAACCCAGGACCTGCGAGGTAGCCCAAGTTGGCAGGAGGTAGGCAACACCCTTGGGGGCTGCACAGGGCAGGCAGCAGAACCCTCCCTTGGAGGATCCCCCTGGGGTGTCTGCTCCAGCACCTTTCTGTAGTAGCGGTTTGCTTCCCTTCCCCACGTGGGCTCGACAGCACCGTTCGGGCTGCCTCCGCCATCCCAGGGAGGTGTTAATGCAGACCCATTCCAGAAGAGCATTTAAATGACACTGCTGCTAATTATTCCACCGCTGAGGCTTTTCATGGAGGCAGCCAAGCAATATGCTTAGCCCACAGTCTCAGCTTACCTCCTGCATCTTCCCAGATGGCCAAAGCCCCAACTGCTCCCAAACCAGCTGCCAAACACACTGGCTTCCCCCAAATGGCTCTCAGATGCAATTATGTGTTGTCAATACAAAATCTGTGGTGAGCTGAATGCAAAGAGCCAGCTGAATCTAAATGACATTTTAATATCAAAATAAATAACAGGGGGGTGGCTGGGGCCGAGTGTGTTTTATTTATGGTCAGAGCTTATTCACTGAAAACCTCCTTATCTTTCACAGCCTAACTAAAGCTGGCGTGGTCTTTCCAGGCTGCTGCAACCCAGCATAGCAGGAGTGAGAGATCCTGCTACTGAATTTAGGCAGAATGTGGGGCCTTGGTGTCAAGCGGGATGTGTGCCCGTGCCCGAAGGGCTCCCATGTATATGCCTGTCTGTGAGAGACCTGTGTGAATTTAAACAGCAATACCTAGGCTGGGATTTTTTGAAGGCTGCCAAATTGAAGCTGCCTGGATGTTTGCAGCTGGGGGCTGCTCAGACGAAAAAGAGAGTAAGAGGGAACACACAGACAGACAGAAAGGTGGGCTGTTTTGCTGCCTGCCTGCTAACTCGCAGCTCAGGGCTTTCCCTGGGCGGCTGTGAGAGCAGAGCTGCAGTTCAGCCCACAGCACACGGAGTGAAGGGACAGGGTTAGCACGGGGGAGAGGGCTGGAGCAGCGGTGAACAAGCCCTCTCTGCTTTTCCCATGCAATGCCAGAGCAAAGGGGAACCTGGGTGTACGACGCCCCACTGGACTGACATCTCTCAGTCTGGCAATTTTCAGCCCTTCACCCTGCACCACGACCTCAGAGATGTCAGAAACTGGACTGGGGAGCAGGGAGAGGAGTACATTGATCATGCCCAGGACTAGCTGGGCCTCATTTGGGATGATTCACCAGTGGCTCTGTGAACCCTGAGACACGTAGGGACCACAGACTTAGGGAACCCTGAGACACGTAGGGACCACTACATCAGTAGTGTCAACTTCAGCCAGAGCCATGCTATCAGGCCTGCCATCTCCACCCAGAATGCGAAGGCACGGGATGGAGAAATGGTGTCACCTTGAGTGGGATGTGAAAATACGGTCCCCTCAGGAAACATTCCCTAGAGGACTTTCTGTCCTATAGGTCAGTTTTCCTGTAGAGGTATCCCAGTTTCTACATCCACTGAACCCCTCTCTATCTCATGGCGTTTGTTCTACATGGATGGAGAGGTCGTTGCTAGACAGGGCACAGCCATTTGTTTATTTTGTTGCCAGGTCTGGAGACCACTGACCTTCTCTGTTCCAGGTCTGGATGGATGCAGGCACTCAGATCTTATTCTCTTACGCCATCTGCCAGGGGTGCCTGACAGCTCTGGGCAGCTACAACAAATATACCAACAACTGTTACAGGTAAGAGGAGCCTGGACTCCTTGTATCCTTCTGGAGATTTGCTCAGAGACAAACAGCACAGAGCTGCATCTAAGGCAGGCTCTGTCCCCAGGGGAGACCTTGGGACATGCTGCTTTGACTAGCAAGCTGCTTTGACTAGCAAGCTGCTCAGAGCATGGAAGCTGCAGAGGACTCAACATAAGGATAGAGAGTGGCTGAGGGAACACAGAGCTCCAGAAAATGGTTTTAGTAATGCTGTCCTGAGTGAGTCAGCTTGGAAACGGGAGAGACTGGAGAAGGGGGAGGAAAGAAAATGGAGAGTGTCTCCAGCCATGGTGGAGGCACCATGGGCTATTTTGAAAGGGTGAACAAGCAGGGGTGGCCTGGTCAGCTCTGCTGTCACTTGCTAGGCAGGGAAGCCGATACAAAGAACATGGCTGGGTCCCCTGTCTTCAGTCCTTTGCTATCAGCAGGGTAACATACTGCCACTGGCATTTTGATCCTACCAAGGAGATTAATCCAGTCTGTCTGGCCTCCTCCTTGTCCTTGGACTACAGATTTATTTTATCCATGGCCTGGCGTGGAGCTCAGTGAAGCCAACAGGACCATTTCTGACACCTTCCACAGAGCCCTGAGGATCGGGGGCTTGGTTTTTCCTTCATGTATTGCTCCAGCATGTGCTGCCACAGCTGTTGGTCAGGCAATTAATACTTTCCCTTGGCTCTTCCAAAATGTATCTGTCATCAGTGGAGTGCTGCACTGATGCCTTCCTCTAACGCCTTAGGTGCCTGGGACTGGCAGCTTAGCTCTGGGTGGCCCAAATGTGCCGGCTGACCACATTGCCCCACAGCAGCTGACGCTGTGGGTCAGCTCTGGCAGCTGCCCAGGCAGGATCCCGGGCTGTGGGGTTTCCAGATAGCTCTGACTGGTGCCGGGTTTTCGCAGGGAGCAAGTACACAGACATTTCAGCACAAGTGGCAGAGCACATTCCAGCCTCCACCTGAGCACAGGTAGTAAAGACAGTGTAGACACAACTCTTGGCAGGTGAGGATTTTTGTTAACCCATTAATCATTGCTTTACCAGACCTGCTGAAGCTGTACGTGTTCATGCTTTCAGATGCTTCTCTTTCTTGATTATGTTTACTTCTGCAACCTCTTCTCTTTTCTAATGTGCTGTTTTCCTCATTTAATCTGTAGTTTTTATTTTCTTGACTCCTGTCAACTCTTTTGTTGCCATCTCCCTACATATATCATTGTAGGATCCTATTCACAAGCCACTGGTGGTGCCCTCTTTGTGCCACATATAGTCCTATAACTCTTGAACAGCAGGGGGTATAAGGTAGGTAGGCTGATTTTTGGCACTGTTCTGAGCTTTTCACTTCTGAGAGAGTTCAAGAGCAACATTACTGTTCCTTGGTCCACGCTGTCCAACCAGGGAAGCTGAGTACAGACATGATCCCAAGTGGTCCCGTTCTACAGCAGGAAACACCGATTTCTCTCTGGTCTCTCTCCTGCAGGGACTGCATCATGCTCTGCTTCCTGAACAGTGCCACCAGCTTCGTTGCTGGCTTTGCCATTTTCTCTGTGTTGGGCTTCATGGCTCGAGAGCAGGGTGTACCCATTGCAGAAGTGGCTGAATCAGGTAGGTTTTTCCAGGAGACTTCAGAGCCAAGGCAAAACAGAAAGCCTGAAGGGGAGGGGACTTTTCTGAAGTGGAGCCCAGGATGTTATCTACATCCTCTATTCCTATGGATGTCTGCAGCACAGTCTGCAGGACCAGTACTCCCCGACACAGCTTGCAGCCCTGTGTGGGCAAGGAACTGTGGTGATATGAACTTTGAAGCAGCATGTGAGCTCACGCTGTGCTGCAGGGTGTGGCGGGCACACGTGGTCATCCTGTGGTCTGTTGGCAGGTCCTGGCCTGGCTTTCATAGCGTATCCAACAGCAGTAACAATGATGCCTGTGTCTCAGCTCTGGTCCTGCCTCTTCTTCCTCATGCTGATCTTCCTGGGACTGGACAGCCAGGTACAGCAAATGCCCCCTCTTCATCTAACGCCCAGGTGCCTGTCTCCACCCTGAGCGCTCCCCAAGGCCATGGGAAAAGATAAAGTGGTTACGTGCTTTGCTGGTACCTCAGATATGTTCTCCACATTGTCCACAGCTCTTTCACTGTGGGAGCTCAGAGCCAGGGCCAATGGGAGGCCAGTGGTTATATGTGTTGGCATCTCTGTTTGGCGTCCTTCTCCCTGTGTGTACGTGAGGGTGTCCCAGCTACATCCCCTCCCACCTCTGTGCCAGCACTGAAACCGTGTGCACTGCAGAGTGAGGAGGGGAGCAGGGGATGTCCTGGCATGCCTGCCAGGCAGCGTGCTCTGCTCAGGCTCCGCTTTGCAGCACCTCAGCCTCTGCACCTGGTCTCTTTCCCTTGTTTCTCTGGGTTGAGTTCCCCCTTCTGCCTCATCTGACCTAATGGCTCTGGTTCATTCTGGCTGGGCTCTCCTAGCAGTGGCTGATGTTCTCTTATGTAGCCCATGGGTGACGTGCGCTGTGGGACGAAGACCCATGTGGTGATAAGCCTTGTGGCCAGCCCTGAAAGCCAGGAATTCACCCACAAGCCTCCTGGCCATCTGCTCTGCGGGGTTGTCCGAGGTAGCTGTGGCATATTTTGCAGCCAGTCCTGCTGTACGAGGGGTATGCTTGGTGTTAGGGCTGAGCCGTGCCCTCACAGTCACTTGGCTCCTCTTAGCTTCACAGTGGCAAGGGGAAATCTCTTCTGTCACATGGGTTCCTTGTGCCATCTCGGGTGCTTCCTCACTTTGCTCGAGGGGCACAGTCTGCCTCTTGCCTCCCCATCCCTTGTTTTTTCCTGCTGTGCAGCAGCATACTCTGTTGGGTTTGAGACAATTGCTTGTACATCTCACAGTTCATCCCCCCAACATGGGGCTGTACTTTTAACCCCTTTGGTCTGCAGCTCCACAGGAGACCTCACTGGTCTATCAAGTAGTGTTTGGGTCCCTGCAGCTGCAGCTGGCCCTTGGTGGAAGCAAGACAGACAAAAAAAGAAAAAAAAAATAAGGATTTGGGTTGCTGGGGGCAAAAAAGACAGTGAGAGGGAGTGTGTGCTTGGAGAAGGGGAGACACTGATTTTCCTGACCTGCCTTCTCCTGCAGTTCGTCTGTGTGGAAAGCATGGTGACTGCTCTGATTGACATGTTCCCAGTAGTGCTTCGGAGGAAGGGGCATCGGGAGCTGCTGATCCTGGCCATTGCAGTTGTATGCTACCTGCTGGGCTTACTGCTGGTCACTGAGGTGAGAAAGGAGTATCTGGGGTATACAGCCGAGCACCAGAAACCCTGCTATACAGCTCTGGAGGGGTGGGCAGAGGCAGCAAGCTTGTCTTTGATGCTGTTAATTATCCTTCATTTCTAATGCATTAGCTGGTGTCTCTCACAGCCAGTGCTGCTTTTACCCTGTGGGATGCTGGTGTACTCACTGCATAACTGAGCCTTCCAGAGAGATGGTCCCACAGCCCAGAGAGGCTGCCTGACATACAGCTTTGTGCAAATACCAGGTCTCGTGGCTAAAACAAGTTCAGCTTCACAAGCAGAAGCTCTTCAAAGGGCAGTGATCATTTGCTGGCTGTTTTCCACAAGAAGCAGAGCAGCAGGAGGGGAGGCTGGGGGTAATGGCTGCACCGTAACCCTGCCTGAGCCAGTGGGAAGCTTGGGATTCCTGGGACCAGAAGGAGCAAAGAGGTGATGGTGCAATGCCACATGCCCAGTGTTTGCCCTGCTCTGCAGCTAATAGCCAAGCATGTCCAGTGGTGTGCTGTGCTGCACTGTGCATGAGAAACACACACTTGGGCAAGGGCCTTATCACTCCTCTGTGTTGCCTTCGTGTGCTGTATAGTGACAGATAATTCCTGCTAAACCTCTTAGGCACTGCTGAGTGATCCTCCAACAGGATCCTGGCTAAGGATTTGCTGAAGGCAGCTCCCACTGTGACTGAGAGAGCTTTGAGTGAAACTGCATTGAGGGTTCCCATGGCTTTTGCATGCCCCTTTGCATGGAGGCATCTACTCCCATCATTGCAGGGTGTCACCTCATTTGTGGTTGGATGAAGTGCTAACTGCTCTGCCAGCCACTCTGCTTGACTTGTATTGGATGGGCTTTCTCTTTGAGAAAACACATGAAAGTAGAGAGAGGGGTCATCCACTGACCTGTAGAGATAGCTGATGGCAACTATGGAGGCCTCAACTTGAAAGCAGAGGAAGCAGGGAAGCCATATGCCTCTGCCACTGCAAGGCTTGGACATGGAGCAATATGTAAAGATAGATGCAGCTAAAATGAGGTATGAATGTCCTGAACTTCAGGATCCCAATTTCTTAGGTGCAAGGTTCTGCACAGCTACATGGTATGTTGAAATAATGCTGGAAGCTTGCTAACTGATGCAAAACAAGCAACAAACTGGTTCCTGCTCCTATGGACATAGAAACCAGCCTAGCCCAGCAGTATCAAAAAATGGGCATGAAATGCTCCCCTGCTACCAGGCCTGACTGTCTTTTCGTGACAGAGTGAGGGCAGTTCCAAGAGAAGGCTCTTCTCCCACCTCTAGGTGCAGTGTTTCTGCTGCTATTCTTCAGCTTTCCTCAGTCATTTTTTCCTCACATTGGATAGTCTTGTCATGACTCTCTTTTCTACCTCTTCAACAGGGTGGAATGTACATCTTCCAGCTCTTTGACTACTATGCTGCCAGTGGCATGTGCCTGCTCTTCCTGGCCATTTTTGAAGTCATCTGTGTAGGATGGGTGTATGGTAAGTGGAGGACAAAAACCTGTGTTGCTCTTTCTCGAGGCAAGGATGGGGGGTTGAAAAGTGGGAGTGGATAGAAAAGATCCTTAGGAGGCAAAGCAATGCTGTAATTACCCTTTCTTGTCTGGTTTCCACTGTGTTTCCTTGCAATGTTTCTTAATTGCTCCACATTTAGAGTAGGAATGTTTTTTCCCTCTCTGAAGGTTCCTCATTTTGAACTACCTTGCTGCTCTTCCCATCTGCCCTTTAAATTAGAAAACTGGCTATAGAGGAGTGACTGCTGTTCTTTGATCTCTGTTAATGTCTGCTTATGTTGTGCCTTTAGTTTTGTCCTGTCAGTTAATTTAACACAAAGTGCTGTGTGTTACTTCTGCAACGATACACACTTGCTGTTTGCACAGGCTGTGATGGCATTCCTGAAAGAACTGGGAGGGACTGCTTTGGCTCTCGGGTAAGGCTGTAACTATACTACTCAGGAGCAAGATTAAACTGAGCTCCATGAACTATCAGAAGGAAACCAGCTGTTTGTTAGTCTGTGCAGTAAGAAGAGTACCCTGTGATATCCTACGGGACATCTCTTCCCTGCTGGATGGTGCCTGAGCACACACAGGTTGCAGTTCAAAGCCCTGAAGCTTGCATCAAGGCTGGTGGTTTTTGGGCAAAGGGTCTAGTTGTGTGTGATGCAGAGCAGCTGCTCTCTCTCTCCTTAGCTTCACAGAGCTACAGGATTGTGCAAAGTTATAGTAGATGCCAGCTTAGACCAGACCCTCAACACTCCATAATCATGCATCCTAGCTATGCCAAGCAGCATGGCCATCTTAACCTAAGAAAAAGATTTCAAACATGAGCACCATGTTGTGTCTCTTTCAATGACAAGGAGTGGAGGTTCAGGAAGGAGTATAATAGCAGAAAAGTTAGTAATGATACTTTCTGTGAACATTCTTCCAGCTTCTGACAACTTATTATAGAGCCATAGAATGGTTTGAGTTAGAAGGGATTTTTAAGATCATCTAGTCCACCCCCTCTGCCATGGGCAGGGACAGCTTTCACTAGACCAGGTTGCTAAAAGCCCCATCCAACTTGGCCTTGAACACTTGCAATGATGGTGCATTCACAGCTTCTCCGGGCAACATGTTCCAGTGTCTCAGCACCCTCATAGTAAAAAATTTATTCCTTATATGCAATCTAAATCTATCCTTTTTCAGTTTAAAACTGTTAACCCTTGTCCTGTCACTACAAACCCTAGTAAAAATTCCCCCTGTCTTTCTTACAAGTCTCCCTTTATATATTGAAAGGCAGCAACAAGGTCTCCCTGAAGCCTTCTCTTCTCCAGGCCTAACAACCTGAACTCTTTCAGCCTGTCTTCACAGAAGAGGTGCTCCAGCCCTCTGATGATTTTCATGGACCTTTTCTGGACTCACTCTAAACGGTCCATGTCTTTCCTGTGCTGGAGCCAGATGCAATACTCAGCACATTGCTCAGGGATTTGCAGAGCCAGAAGTAAAATCTATTTATTTCTTTTCTCTTATTTTTTCCCATTGAATCAGGTAGGCATTTATCATCCACAAAATGCTGCAACAAGGAGGTCTGTGGCTTGGTCAGATGTTGCGTGAGGAGTCACTTTTCCTTGTTTTCAATCTGCCACCTGGTAATTTCATTTGGTGCCACCTTGGCCTTATTTTAGAAAAAGCAGTGAACGGTCAGTCCCTGTGTGCTCTCTTTGGTGCTTACAGTTTTATAGAGGTTGCATTGGCTGTAGTGCAGTTGCTAATGAAGGGGTTATTGGTTTCTCCAAATGCTTTGCGTGCAGCAGGAGCCAATTATTAGTCTGGAAGGATTCCTCTCTTATTGAAATGGTAGCAGCTCTAGCTGCTTGGGCTGAACCTCTGGGGAAGGCAAGAGATGCAGACCTGTAAGAGAGATTTGTTCTAGAGAGATGTCCTGCAAAAGCAGCTCACCTAAAATCTTGCAATACCAAACCCTGGCCAGATTTTAACTTAGAGTTGCCTTCTACCCAGTCCCAGTGGGATTTACAGGGGGATGGGGATTCCCATCCACCTGTGACAGGGATTTGTCATCACCATGCTCAGTAACATTAAACTGAATTATGCTTTAATGTATAGAACCTCTCTTCCATTTTTACTGTCACACAGGCCACGTGCCTTTTCTGATGTCCTACAGAGAGGAGCAATTGCAGACAATGAGCAGCAGGAGAGGTGATGCTGCCCCAGCAGCCTGGAAGGGAGTCGAAGCAGCTGGGTACTGAGAAATGGCCCTTTCCCTCACCACCATGGGTTCATTTGTTCCCTGCCACACAGTGGGATTTTGCTCTCTTGATGTCCTGCCTTGCATCTATTGGGCTAATTCTGGTCTGAAATGTAGTCGGAGGGCTAAGGTGAGGCATCTTAGTGGGAAAAAAAGTGCCTGATGTTAATTAATGTGTTTTTACAGCCTCAGAATTGGCAGGGCTGAGCCTCTTGCTTACACTGTGAAGAATTACAACATTTTTGCTAACACAAATATATGTTCTGAGTTTCCCCTCTCCCAGCACATACGCCAACCGCCCACCACTTGGCAGCTTCCCTCTGCTGCCAGGCAGCTGCTCTTGCACAGATCTGAGGATTTCCTCTCTGCCTGTGAAAGGATTGTGTGGTGTCAGACCTGCTGATCATGTTCCCTAGAGGGGAGTGCTGGAGGTTTTTGGGTTTTTTTCCCCATTCTCCTCTTTCCCTTCCACTTTGGGACAGGCAGCCCTCATATAAGCAGGCATAGGTTTTGAGCACTGGGATTCACAACGTGACACCACTGAAACATGCTGCAGGGAGGGTATTTTCCAGGCAGTCACAGCGTGCACATTAGGATTAGCTGTTCCAGGAGAAAGTGAGTGCCTCCATCGCTGCAGGAGAGCCGGGGCTGAAACCATTAAGACTGTTTACAAAGCTGAAGCAATCTGATGCCAGCAGGTACCTGTGGGTGGCCCTAGGGTGAACCTGTGTTGTGCTGGTATAAATTCTCACTCTCTTGCTCGTATGCAGTGTGGCTACCAGAAACGGCAGCCTCCTCCTGCCTGGATCCTGCCTGATGGGCTTGCTCTGGCTGTGCGTGCTTTGTCTTCTCAGGTGCACCAACTGCAGGCAATCTTACATGCTTGTTTATGGATAACAAGGGGCTGGCTCTGTGCTTACGGTGCTCAAAGGGTGTGCAGTTGTTGCAGTGCCACAAGACCTCTGCTGCTGGCACTTTGCACAGATTTGGGGCAGGTTTGAGACACAAAGGGAGCAGATACAAGCTTAGGGCTATGGCACAGAGCCAGCGTCATCACCTATTGAAATCCCCCGGATGAAATTTGATACAGATGAATACCAATAAATGTAGCTTGGGAGGAAAGATTTAAAAGGGAGGGCTTTTTCATAGATTCCAAACTAGCAGATCGGTGTAACTTGCTGTTTCTGGATATTGTAAAAACAACATAAAATCCTTGTCCCTTTCAGTTTGGGTATCACTTGCAGTTACTGTAAGCTACATAAAATGTAAAGGGCTCCATAAGGACAAGACATAAGGATGTAGCAAATGTCTAGTAGAGTTCATGTAACATTCCCATGAAGTAACAAGATGAAATGATCTGTCAGAAAAGCATGCAACGGTTTGAAGGTATATGGGATTGTTCAGAACAAGAGGAGTGGTATCAGCATGCATGGATAACTTGTCTTGGGATATTTGGGATAGCAGCAAACATCTTTGTTCATTCAAACAGAAGTATCTTTTGGGGAAATCTTTGTGGTTTTCTCTGCAAGAGCTTTATCTAATCCTTCTAATGTGCTGGGAAGGAAGAAGTACTGTACTTGTCTTCCAGCTTCTAATTTGCTCAAAAAGGCAATGTTGAGTGATTGAGCTCATGACTTCTTAAGCTTGATTACTTTTTCATCTGCCTGAGAAATGTAGAACATGTAAAACCTCCTGTTCGTATGCTCTCTGAGAACGTTCATGTCAGTCCCCATTGTGTTTCATCACATCACCTCTTGGGGGAGGATAGGTGTCTGTTGTGTCTTTCTTTTTGTTTGGCATCCTTGTATTTCTTTGATTGCTATTCTCCAAATTTGCTGTTATCCAAATTTGCAGTGAAACTGGTTTCCACAAGGTTGTATTACAAATGAATTTATCCATTATAAGTCTGACAATGCAGCATGTTTCTGTGGAAACACTGTGTGGTATAAGAGACTGTGCTGTGCTCATATTCTAAACTGCAAGTCACGCTATTTATCTCTCTCCTATTTTTCACCCTGTGGAAGTTTTTGGCTTTTTAGCAAAATAAATTTTTTATACCATCTCTCTTTCATCCCCAGTATATTTTCAGAAATGCTATATGAAGCCTCATGATATTTACAGCTTGGAAGTTTTAGGGTTCTGTTCTCTGGTGTAGGCTGTGCTCCCACACAAGGCTGCGTGTCCCTTGATATGCCACAGCTTGTTGTCTTTGCTTGAGGCTACTTGTTAACTTGCCGACTCAAGATGGGAACCATGAGGTGTTCAAAGAACATGCCCACCCCAGCCTAAATACTTCAAAAAGCTGGGTTTAAAAGAGCTTTCCTGCAAACATTAGCCATGGGGTATATGCAAAGAATTACAATAAAGAAAAGCATGCATAACGTACTTTTGTAGAATCCACATATTTGAAGGAAACAAAATTTAGCAATTTAATTCTAAGACATAAAAAACACAAACCAAAATAAAACTCACCAAACCCCAAACACTTGCAAGTGTGGCCAGTCCTTTAGGCATACATTTTGACCAGCCCAGCCTTCTGGTGTTAAGATGCAAAGAAATAAGATCTCATCATGCTTGCAGGTGGGAAGTGTGGCATGACCTTGAGCCCACAGAGGATGAAGGCCCCTAAAGGCAGAGCCCTTTGTTATTAGCTAAGCACTGTGATTAAACTTCACTAAAAAAAAATATGGTACTATTTCATCCCAGAGGTGCTTAATTGGTAACCCTTTCTATGGACAGTCTAGCTCCATTTTTTGTCTAATATTGTTACTCTATTTTACCTGAGGCAGTCTGATATATTACATCTGGTTAGCTCTAGTTAGGAGGAAGTTAGGGCATCTTATGAATGACTTTTTCATTCTTCTTCATTTCACATCTGATTTTGGCCAACATTAGGCTCTTGCTCCTTGAAGACACCTTAAAGCTTACTACAAGGTCTGCTGAAGTCCATCTGCATTATGCCATCTCCTCTCCATACCGTTGCATACATTTCCACTTTGGGTTGGGAAGAATCAGTGGATAGGGTCTGGCCAGTGGCAGGAATTTTAGATGCTCTTCAGAGGTATATCCCACTCTAGTACACCAGGAGATTCAGGTGGGTCCCGCATACAGTAACCTAGTAAGTGAAACTAGTGAGATGAGAAGGAGAACATCAGGCACCCACAGGACAGCTCCCATTGGACAGTACAGAAGCACTTGCAGATGGAAGATTTGGTTTCCAGCAGGGTTTGGATTGCCAGGTTTTCTGAGTTTATGCAAAAAATCAGATATTCTGTGCTCTTGATGACAGGGGAAATGCCCAACTCAGTGGGGATTCTTGACGTGACATCCCTGGTGTGTGGATCTGGTTATAAAGAGAGGGTTTTGTTTGGTGCCTCCCACCCTTTTTGTTCCTTCTAGCACTCTGGGCTCACACAGTACCATCTGCTCAGCCTAAAAGAGCTTTCCTTTGCTGACCAATAAATCAGGCAGCCCTCTTTGCCTTGTCCTTATGAGCTCTCGAGTGAGAGCATGTGGGCTGAATCCTCCCACTTACAGCTGCTGCTGTCTGAGTTGATAACAAGATGAATATGAGGCAGCAGTGCGCCCTGGCAGCCAGGAGGGCCAACCATGTCCTGGGATGCATCAAGTACAGCGTGGCCAGCCAGTCAAGGGAGGTGATTGTCCTGCTCTACTCTGCTCTGGTGTGGCCTCACCTCGAGTACTGTGTGCAGTTTTAGGCTCCGCAGTTCAAAAAGGACATCAAACTGCTGGAGCATGTCCAGAGAAGGGCCATGAGGATGGTGAAGGGCCTAGAAGAGATGACCTATGAGGAGTGGCTGAGGTCACTTGGATTATTCAGCCTGGAGGAGGCTGAGGGGTGACCTCATTGCAGTTTATGGCTTCCTTACAAGGGGAAGAGAAGGGGCAGGTACCAATCTCTTCACTCCTGTGACCAATGACAGGACTCGGGTGACAGTAGGAAGCTGAATCAGGGGAGGTTTAGGTCAGATATCAGGAGAAGGTTTTTTACCCAGAGGGTGATGGAGCACTGTAACAGACTCTTCAGGGCAGTGGTCACAGCACCAAGCCCGACTGAGTTCAGGAAGCATTTGGATGATGCTCTCAGGCACGTGGTGTGACTCCTGGAGTGTTCTGCACAGGGACAGGAGTGGGACTTGATGATCCTGGAGGGTCTCTTCCAACTCGGCACGTGCTATGATTCTTCTATGATTCTATGAGGGACAGGGCATTTCTTCTATATCAAGCTTTCTGATAACTTGCAGGTGAAGTTAAAAGTCTCCGTCTGTATTTAGCCACAGATGGGTGTTTTCAATGCCAGAAAAGCCTGTTACCTGCTGCTACATTATTAGGATAACTGCATTTTTGTCAGGAGTAAATGCTGAAGATAAAGAAAGCTGGGATCTGATGTGAATAGTTGTTGAAGGAAATGCCAAAAATCTAACTTCTGACTTTATCTCTGTGCTGTCTGGTGGCCAAGGTGCCAACCGCTTCTACGACAACATCGAGGACATGATTGGTTTCAGGCCGTGGCCCTTGATCAAGATATGCTGGCTGGTGTTCACCCCGGGTCTGTGCTTGGTAAGTGCAATTATGACAACATGACTTATTATGCAGGGTCTCTGGGTTCTCAGTAGAAAAGGTTGATTTGTCTTCAAGGGGCTGCTGTAATTTTTTTCAGCTGCTATGGAGAAGCACAAGCTTGTCCATAACTGGGGCAGCAATTTATTTCCTTTGCAAAGCCTTACTTTTTTCCTGCAAAATTAATTGAGCCTGAAAAGCTACTTGTTTACTGTGAAGGCAAAGGGAAATGTGTGCTCAAAGTCTGGAAAAGTTTGGTCAAATAACTTTTGAATAGAAGACCAATGAGAATTACCCTGTTCTAAAAAACTGGCTTCAGCCTGTGTTCCTGTGACCTCCTGTGGTTCAGAAATATCTTTCCACAGCCATTAGCTTTCTGTGTTACTTTTGAAACTTCTGTGACAACTGTGTTTATAGAAAACGCACCCTAAGTCAGGCAAGTTCTTGCCTATTTTGAGTTTATGTTGTCTTGCTCCACTGACTTTTACATGATTTCTAAGCCAAATTCTACTCCTGCATCTGATATTGAGAGTTGTTTTCTTTGACCTTGGTGGGAACACAGATGGGATCTATTGCTACAGCTTACAAAAGATTTCTAGTCCTTTGTCTTTGGGCTCCAGCAGGAGTTGAATGTCAGGGATATTTTCAAAGCAAGTCTGATCCAGCCCAAATAACCTGACAGGTCTGTGGCTAGAGAGCCCCAAGAGGGGTAAATCTGTGCCTGCATGGCACTTCTGGAGGGTTTCTGCCAGGGACTTCCTGACTTTGATATGAATAAATGGCTGTCTCAATGTTGCTGGGCCCTCAAAGCTGCTGCCAACTTTGCTTAGGTTAAACCTTTAAGAAGACTGAGGGCTTTACACTGCAGAAAGGCCTGGCCCTGGCTCTGAGATGACTCCTTGTGTGGTCAGCATGCATCAAGTTCTGCCTCGCTGCAGCTAGCAAGGCCCATGCTAGCTCATGCAAGATACCACATTCATTGCCACCCAGATGGTGGTTGCAGGGTGGCCTGGCTGCCCAGCTTGACTGCTCCCTTTACTTTGGCTGTGTCTGTGTTTTCTGCTCCTCAGGCTGTCTTCCTGTTTTCCCTGATCAAGTACACACCCTTGAAATACAACAATTTCTACGTGTATCCACCCTGGGGCTATGTGGTGGGCTGGATGATGGCACTCTCCTCCATGGTCTGCATTCCCCTCTATGCCATCTTCATCCTCCTGAAAACCAAAGGACCCCTCAAGCAGGTACTGGGATTGTGGTCTTTGGGAGAGTTGCTACTGCTTTCCCCAGACAGCTCATGGGAAGGGCCCCAAGGAAAATGTATGTGGCACATGTCTCCTCTGACAAGTCAAGGAAGGTGAGAGTGGCCCTTCCCCAGAATGCCCCATCGTTCTTTCTGGCAATTTGGAGGGCTTGGAGAGTCTCAGCACAGCTTCCAAGGTGATTATCAAATGTCCAGTGTCTCCCATGAGACACTGCACCACCATGAAATGTGGAGACATATGCAGACCATCCCTAATGTTGGCTCCACTGGATGGCAGAGGACCCAGTATGGGCTACCTGAGGCCACAGGCTGATTGCTTTGGTTTATGGTTCAGGTGGTCCTGCTGGCTGTGCAAGTAAAGATGGGATGCCACCACCTTTGCCTCCTCTTTTGCTGCTGACTAGTGCCAGTGCAAACCAGGTGCAAAACCAGGATCTGTTTTGTCTTTAGTTCTTGTCCCTTGCCCCTGTTCTCCTTTTAGTCCTGGGTCAGGGCTGTGTTATTTTCTCTGAAGAAATGGCATGTGGCTATTGAAGAGGACATGCTCACAGAGCTGTAGAGGTCTACGCTGTGCCATGCCCAAGCCTGTCCTCTTTCACTGCAGTCATCTTGTCCCAGAAAGAAGCATGTCTAGGGACATGGTGTCATAGAGATGACACCCCATGTGACCAATGAAGAAAGACCTGAGTGATGTACAGTGCATACAAATTTCTGTAGAATTTCTCTTCTGATCCTTCCCCATCTTCACCAACTGTAGGCTCATCTGCAGCTGGTTGGGGTGGGGAGCAGGTGAACAGGGGATGGGAGCATTGCTGTGGCTGTGGTGTAGGTGTGACAGTCACATTGTGGGGTCATGTGAAGAAGGAACCTGCACTGCCAACTTAGACAGAGGTGGGCTGGGTGCAGGATGTACTTGTTGGCTATGTTTGCCTCAGGGAAGGTGAATCTGTGCCCACAGGGGCATTTATTTGCTGCCTGGGAGATGAGACTTGATAGGGAGTGACGGGAGTTGTGGCAGAGCTGGCAATGCCCATCTCAGGCTCAGGAGAAGATGCAGTGCAACACCCAGACAGGAACAGTGGTGATGAAAATCTTCAGTGACACAGTGAAAGGGGCATAAGCCACGCAGGCAGAGAAGTGGAGGAGAAGTACGATGCTATGAAACTTCCTGTCTAGCTGCCTTTGGCCCCTCGGGCTCTTGGTTGCCACTGGTGCCCGTGAAGAGATGACAAGGTTGGGAGGGAGCTGGCAGATGTACACCTCCCAGTATGAGGGACTTCAGGTGAATCTTGTACAAAGATGGTGTGACATGATTTACTTCAAGTTCAGACCTTGAGTCATGCCTCTTACAGCCCTCTCCTGTGGTCCAAGCCATCTAGCAGTAATGCATCTGTCCTTTCCCATGGCCAGCGTGAAGAGTTCGGCTGGGTGGTTGACAACATGTCTGACTCCCCACAGCTAAGAAGTTTCATATGTCTAAACGAGGACATGGAGCTGTCAGTGAAGTAACCACCTGAGTGTTGTGCCTGCTAAACAAACAGTATTTCTTACCTGTTGCAAAGTTCTTTGAACCTTTGGACCGAAGTGTTGCTGTGAGTAGTGTTAATGCTTATTTTGCAGCACATCCAAGGAATTTATTTGGCCAATTTCAGATTGAGGGTTTTTCTATTTGCCCTGGTTTGTATGATATCAGTTGCACTTTCCAGTGAGTTCTCAGTTATATTAGTACGAAGAAACTTCCAAGAATGTGGTTTAGGCTTGTAGGAAGGAATTTGCTGCTAAACTTGGGTTGATTCAGAGGAGAATCAAAGCCAACCACACGATACCTCCTGAAAGAGTTGCTCCTGTTTTGAAAACAGGTTTTCTCAAGATATACCTGTTCCCTTTTTCCAGTCATGCCCCAGAAAGGTAGTGAATTAATCTCCTGACACAGATGCTTCCAGGAACACTGCCTTTCAACTGAATGTTGCAAACAGGTCACTGAAGGCAGGTTTGTAATTGGTAATTATGATCAGTCACTGTGACGAACTAGTTCCTCTTGTTACACTCGACTGACCAAGAATCACAAATGTTGTTTCCTAATGTGTCTGATTAAGACAGCTTAAGCTCCAAAGACTGAAAACTCGCCATGAACTGCTCACAGAGCAGCTGCAGGCCAAGGCTGATTTCAGAAATCATGGGGCAAATACTTTTGAATAAATGAGAAAAATCTGGGATTCTGGCAGGTACCTCACAAGGAGTGAAAGCACTGAAATTAATCCAACGAGTCACTTGTGAATTGTCTGCTCTGCTTGTGAGGTGCTCTGCAAGGGAGGAGTGCGCACTGTCCTGAACAGTTCATGACGGATAAAGTTAGTAACCCTGAAAGTTGGTCTTCAGTAAGGAAATAATACACTGCCCCATGGAGCTGGGCAGGTGGCTGCGGGACACTGCATGTTATTCGGCCTTGGGAAGAACCCAGATGCCCAGGAAGGTGTGTGGTACCAGAGTGGCTTCAAAAATGGGATAAGAAAAATTAGAAATTCACAGCACCTTCTGCCCAAGGAGCTTCAATTTCCTTGCGTTTTTTAAGAAAAAACTCCCCAAAGCTGACACAACACTAGCATACATGTGGGGGGAGCAGTCTGCAGCACCCCCCTGTTGTTAAGGATGGGGGGAGCTCAGGGCAGGTATCTGCCCCACAGCCCCTGTCTGCACTGTCACAGTCTGGCTGGCTGGAAGCAGGGAGCTGGGGTGGCTTGGAGACAGGAACCAGTCTGTGGAGGGACTGCCTTACCAGGGAAGTGCCACTGAGGTAGGTGTCACCTGCCACCCTGTTTTTTGGACCATAGCAGGAGATGCCCAGCACTTTCTGATGGTCAGATCGTTTGGAAGTCTCCATAGCTCCCACCAGAGTCAATGGAAATCACAGCTACTTTGCACAGGGAAAAAACAATGGGCTTTATGGTGGTTTTTCCACAACTACAGAAAATGTCTGTGGGGCTAATCTCTAGCATCCTTTCTCCCAGAAACATGCCTGTGAGGAGCCCTGTTCACATGCCAGTTCACAGCCTGGGTTTGAGCCCAGAGGTGGGATAATTGTCATGGAGAGCAGTTAAAGCGAGCCTGCCCTCCTTCCTCTCCCTTTCACAGCCATTCCGCGGTAGAGGAGCTGGGAGCATTAGCTCTCTAGGTGCCTTTGCCCCCAGCAATGATTTTGGATCACTATTGGGTGTCAGTTTGTTTACCAGCTTAATTAACAGAGAATTCCTCTCCGCAGCGGCTGGCACAGCTGTGTTCCCCAGCGGAGGATCTGCCGCAGCCAAAGAAGTACATGGCGGGTCTGTCCGAACTGAAGAGCAAGGGATGGTCCCCTACGGTACAGGAGGTGCTCAGCATCACAGAGCGAGAAACCCACTTCTAAGGCACCACGGATGTCTCCTTCATACCCCGGACTGATTAGCTCTCTCCTTCCTGAAGTGTTTTCTTTTCTCTCCTGAGCTCTTCCCTTCTCTCCTTCATGTCTGAGACAGAAGCACCTGGGACACGCTCTCTTCCTAGCCAGCGGGCTGTACCCACCAGGGACAACGTTTCTTTTGATTCCCTGGGGACAACTCTCCCTGTCAGCAGCTGGGGAGAGAGCAACACGCTTTTGTCAGAAGTGTTCTCCAGTACCGACACTGGTGGGGAAGAGAAAAACAACATATAATCAAAAAAAGGAAAGAAAAAATAAAGTGGTTGTGTTGAGAGGAGGAAAGGAAACCACAGTGGTGAGAGAGAGCAGGAGCAAAGTTAGGGATGCAAAGGCACAAAATGATGGGGCGTTAGCGCAGGGAACAAATAAGTTGGTTCAGAAGTGCATAAGAAGCTGGAGGATGACAAAAGAAAGTGCATTGCTAGGTCACCTCTGTACGAGGGAGAGGGAGCCAGAAATGTATCACAGGCAATGATAAAAGGAGGCTGCAGTGTTAGTAGTTGTCACTGAGAGTGACAGGGTACTTGGTGCAACCATAGTTGATGATGGATCTGAAGGCAGTCTCTGGATGAAAGTGGGATGAGGGGACTCGTGGTCAAAACTACATGACCCAGGGAAAAGGTGTCTGAAAGTGAAACAGCTGAATATTTGTCAATTCTTTCAGAAAATTCATGGATTTCAGGGAAAGTCCCAGAGCAGTTGGTTAAAAAATATAGCTGCAGCACAGCAGGGAGAAAGGAGGCCCTGGGGACTCCACGCCCACAAATTTAACTGCACTGCTGGGGCATTTTGTAGAGGAATTAATGAAGGAGTTGATGGGCCTGATTCTGTGCTGCAGAATAGCTTTGGGATGAGGATGGGAGAAGGATTACGCTCCCTTGGCTTTGCTGCAGATGACTGCTCAGGGGATAAAGAGGACATAATTGGGTGCAATAATCATAAGCTCAGGCAAGATAGAGTGAAAATTAATAGATAAGATGAGTTCATTGGAAGCAGATTGTGTCGAAATAAAGGTCTCTTGTTGCCAGGGTAGTCACGGATGTGAGGCAATGGCTGGAATTGCACTTGGATGTGACATTTGGTGCAGTGCCACACAGCCCTGTCCTGTAGAGTCTGCTGCTGTGAAACATCTTGCCAAGACCTGCTTGAATGCCTATCAGAATTTCACAATTAAAACCACAGGAAAAGACAGTGGCAGGATTCCTGCAGGAGTTTTGCCTTGGTTGAGGGCAAACACGCCAGTGCATGGATGTGTTGCAATAGTGGTGCATCAAACCACACTGGAGGATGGTCATTAAAAAGAATCAGAAATGCCACAGGCTCCTTTCCCTTGTTCCTCGTTCCAAGTAATTGCTTTTCCCTGTGCTATGTGGAGATAAACCACCAGTAATGAAAGTAAGCGGGAAAATTGGGCCTCATCTGTGCAATGTGGTACCTATTCCAATTGCTATGGGAACCTTATCTGTGCAGTTTCCTGTGAGTTTAACTGGTGAATTAGCATAGGGCAACATTTTTCCCATTTCCTTTCTTTTAAAAACTGAAAACTAGAAATTGTTGGTGAAATGAACACTGAAAGTCAATTATCAAAATTTGTACCTCTCTAGGACATCATCGTTCGATTGGGGATGATTTAGTGTGAAAGGTAGAGATAGCTGGCAAAGCTCCTTCTTGTTCCCTGCAAAGGACTGCAGCACCACATAAGATACCATTTATTTTACTTTTATTTTTTAAGGAGCTGAATGTCACACTGTGCCAGTAGTCAGGGGAAGAGCTTAACATCCAGAGGCTTGCACTCAAGGCCTCATGGTAAGCATTTTGGTGATTTTTCCTCTCCTTCTGAGCAGTGTTGCTCAGGATTTGATGGGGGGAGCAGCCCCCTGCAGTGGGTCTCTACATGCAGCCAGAGGAAAAGCCAGTGGCTGCCACCAAGGAGCTGCAGGGCCAGGGTGGCACAGCCCGATCAGCTGGAGGAACCACCGGCCCGGGGTTGTGCCGGGTGTCCTCTGGGTGCTTGCTCTGTGGCTGCCTCCCCATGTTTGGAGCTGCGGCAGGGCTGTGCATGAGCAGTTTGGTTTCAGGCATGGGCTGCAGCTACCTTGGTAGTACCCATGGTCAAAATGGTGGTATTGGTTTTGAGAAGGAAACTTGCCTTCTCTTCTTCAAACAACAGCAAGGACAGTTAAAGGATTGGGACTTGCCATCCAGACTCAGTCTTGGGCATTAGCATGGGTTTCTTGTATGGCCCTTGGTAGGACATTTAACCCCTTTTCTCCTGTTGCCATGCCTTTAAGTTGTAAGGTAGTGTTGTACAGCCAGAGAAGTCATGGAGATGTGTTCACTCCTTTTTCTGAGACAGTTGGGTAACACTGCAAAAATCCTAGATAGAAATAAATCACTTTTCAGTTTTGAGCACAAACATGGGGCTGTGTTATTGAAAATAAACACTGCACAAACTGGTTCCTTTGTTGCTTATGCATAGTCTGATACTGCATCCCACCTCTGCCAGGAAGCAGCATGTTCTGATAAAGTCAGAGGAGGTATTGCTGTCCCCATTGAAAGCAATCACAAAATTCCCAGGAACAGTAAATTAATCCAGATCCTTTGAAAGGGATTGATGTTCCCTGTGCAGGGCTGCAGGGAAGGGCTGGGGCATTAAAGTCAAAGACTTTATTCCTGAATCTCTTGCTGAGGCCAAGGGAAGAGAAGAAACGTGTCTAGCGGCGTTTGGGGGCTGGGTGGAGTAGTGGGGAGGTTTTTTTGCTTTGTTTCGTTTTTAAACCCAGAATAAGCCCTGTTCCCTTGACTGCTTTTGAAGCACGACCCTGGATTTGTTTTGAATCCCTGACCCATGACTGTCTCTACAAAGGAGAACATGTATTTTTTGGAGCTAGCTGTCCTGGTTTGTCAAGCCTGTGCTTGGAAAGGAGAGGGATTCCCAGGGAGAAATGCTTTCAATGGCTGTGCAAAGCCAGTCATGGGCAACTCGGTCCTGTCTTGATTTTGGTGACATGCCAAGACCATGCAGTGAAATGTTCTCTTGATTTTTTTTCTCCTGGTTACAGCCAGGACAGGAAGCTTTACCCCACCAGCTGTCTAGGATGGCTGCTCTGGACTGGAGACATGCTCATGCTCTTTCATTATTCACGGGTGGCCACTAGACTTTTCCAAAATATGCTTTATTGAGCGTGAGGCTTTTGTTGTGCCATGGTGTAGATAGTGGACTCTGGAGAAGGATGAGTGATTACAGGCAGTCTGGTGTCTTTCTCAACCTCATATTTCAACAGGAGATGAAACAAGCTTCTTTTCCTCATGGATGAATAAATCCACCCCCAAACAAAAGGCAACCTGTCACTTTCTCATATCCTGGGGAAGGGCCATCACTGTTCGTGCAACATGAACCTCCCTTCCCACGCACTAGCTTTGAAGTGGGGATGACCTGAGAGCTGAAGCCTGGGGCTTCTTGACCAGGCTCTCCAGGAGCAGAGGGCTTTGTTCTGGGATGCTGCAAACAGTGCACAGAAGCTGCTGAGGAGAAATCCTACCATCCTACCAGTGACAAGGCACAGTGGAATAAATTAGGAACCCAGGTTAGTCTCTTCAGGTCGGCAGGAGCCAGCCTGGCAATGGGAACTGGCCCAGTGCTGGGGGATTTATCTCATAATTTTTGGGCAAACATGTCCAGGCAGTGTTAGTTTTCTGTGTTACGCTTTTGAATGAGGTATGAATTCCCCAGACAGGGACTGTGGCTCCTGTAGGCACCAGTGTGATGTGTACATCAGTCGTGTAACAGGAACGTGGCAGTGGAGTCCTCTCTCCCATGCCCCATGCAGTCCTGTCCCATGGGTGTCTGTCCTGTTAACAACACTGGCTGCTTTTGCAGGGCTCAGCTTTACACTTGCTGCTTGCCTAAAGTGTAAGTTACTGGCTAAGTAAACCAGGAGCCCAGGGGCAGCTGCCAGTTGCCCTGTCCCATAAACCTCCTTGTCCAGGAGCCCATCTGTGGGAGTGTGTATGTCCACATGGGTGAGCAGTAATGGTCAGGCACAGTTAGTTTTTTTCAGAGCCTGTGGGTGGAGGATATTTGAACTCTTTGAGAATGTATTGATTTTACAGTGACAAGATGGGAATCATAGAATGTTCCCAGGTTAGAAGGGACCTCAAGGATCATCTGGTCCAGTTTTTCTTGGCAAAAGCATAGTCTAGACAAGACAGCCCAGCATCCTGTCCAGCCAAATCTTAAAAGTGTCCAATGTTGGGGAATCCACCACTTCCCTGGGGAGATTGTTCCAGTGGCTGATTGTTCTCACTGTGAGAAATTTTCCTCTTGGGTCCAATAAGAATCTTCCCAGAAGTAACTTGTACCCATTACTCCTTGTCTTTTCCATGTGACTCCTTGTAAAAAGGGAGTCTCCATCTTTTTTGTAGTTACCCTTGAAGTACCGGAACATGGTGATAAGATCTCCCCTTAAGCCTTCTTTTCTCAAGCCTGAACAAAAACCCAGTTCTCTCAGCCTTTCCTCATATGGCAGACTCCCATCATCCAGATCACTTATGGAGATATTAAAGTGTTGGGCCCAATATTGATCCCTGTGGGACTTCAGTTGTGACAGGTTGCCAGTTTGAAAGTGAGTTATTTACCACCACCCTCTGGGTGTGGCCTGTCAGCCAGTTCCCCAACCACCATAGGGACCACTTGTCTGGACTGTAACGCGTGCATTTCCCTAGGAGGAGGCTGCGGGGAACCCTATCAAAAGCCTTGGAGAAATTCAGGTAGACAATGTCCACTGCTCACCCCACATCAACTGAGAAGGTTACTTTGTTGTAGAAGTCAATCAGGTTTGTCAAGGTGATTTGCCCTTGGAGAATCCGTGCTGACTTTTCCCAATCACCTGCTTCATTTGGCTTGTGATAGTCCCCAGGAGGATTTGTCCCATGGCTTTCTCAGCGATTGAAGCCAGACTGATGGGCCTAGAATTTCCTGGATCCGCCTTTAAGCCCTTCTTGTAGATGAGAGTGACACTAGCCTTCTTTCAGTCTCCTGGGATGTCCCCCGGTCTCCACGACTTCTCTAAGATAATGGAGAGTGGCCACGCAATGATATCAGCCAGGTCTCCTAGCACCCTTGCGTGGATAACACCTGGGCCCACCGATCTGTAGGAGTCGAGCTCCTGTAATGCAGTTCACATACAACTATTCCTCCACTGATGGCAGATCTGTGTTGGCATTGACCTGGTTGTTTGCTCCCCAGGTCTGGGGCCCAACCAGTGCTGGTAAAGACAGAGGTGAAGAATGTGTTGAGAACTTCTTTTTCAATGTTGTTGGTGACTAAGTCACCTCTCTTGTTTAACAGTGGGCCAGTACTTTCCTTCTGATGAATGCCAGGAATAAATTTCATCCCTGTTTGTATAGTTTGTTTGTTGGTTTTTTGTTTGTTTGGGTTTTTTTATGAGTTACCTGCCCTAGCCAGCAATTAGAAGATCCAGATTTTAAGTTACTTGGTGCCTAAAACTTCACATAATGTAATTTTCAGTATGAGGGCGTCTCTCCAAGCAGCTGTCGCAGTTTGTGGTCAGGGCAGGCAGCAGCAAAACCTTTGCTGTTGGATCCTCAGGCCTCGTGTGAAGAGCAGAAATGTAGAACTTCTCAGAAGGTTAGAGCTACTGATCCAAGATGTTGGGCATCTCCACGTGGGTGCACATGTGTCAGGGCAGCTAGGGGAGAATTAAACTTTGGTATTTTTTGTGTCAATCACACCACCGAGGTCCATGTTGTGACAGAGACCTGTGAGTAAACACATTGCTGCAATTGTTTTGAGTTTGTGAGCCTCCAGTCCTTAACTATAATTAGGGGTAATTTGTAATCTTGGTAAAGCTTTCCAAAATTTCTCCCCTCTCTAGAAAGAAGAGAAGGGTGTTTTACTGACCCTGGGCAGAGGTGTCAGCAGCACCTTTTGTTTGTTCTGGCCAAAGTCCCTTGAACAGGCTGACGTAGGGCACATCGAACGGCAGCAAAGCAATTTCCCACCAGCCGATTCTATCGATAGAAGCAATTCCCCCCAGGGGCTGAAATGTGATTTCTGCAAACAAGGGCTTGTTTTGGTTGTATGCATCACATGAGCAAGCAGCAGCAAGGCTGCAGGCTGCAGACATTTTCCCTCACGGTGCAGGCACCGTCCCTTTCTACCTGGTGATAAATGAGATGGCACCTGATGGCACTTCACAGAGGAGCCAGGTCTTTGCTCTTCTTCCTCCTCTTGTCCCCAAGGCCCACGTACTTATCATGATGGAGCACCTGTGGTGGGCAGTGGTTATACTGCTGTTGTTAACTTGCCCTGGCTTGCATCACACACCCAAATCTGTCTTCTTTTTCCTCCACACCTATCACATTTTCCCCCACACCCCTGTGCTTTTGAGGTCAAACACAGCTGTGCAATAAGGCTTCTTCTCCCTGTAGGAGAGCACTGCCATATAGTTGTAGTGAGAAGTGGCATAAGCTCTATCAGTATGATTGTACTTATGCCGATTTAAAGCATCTACCTCAGAGGTTTTTATCAGCATAAGCCTCCTAAATAAAGAGGGAAGAAATCATACGCTGTCCTGGCAGAGCTATACCAATGATGTAACTAGACCTAAGGGCACATTTACTTTAAAGTTAGGTTGGTTTAACACAGTATGTGATTTCGGTTAAATCTTCCAAAGTAGGTGAGGACACTTCTATTTATGCTCCATTCACTCTAATTTTAGTTTAAGTCTAATTAAGTCCATCAGGATCAAGTTTGAGCTAAGCTGAACACAGCGTTACTTTTCACACTGCTTTGGATGGATTAGAAGCAGTAGAGCTAAATCATCACAGCCCCTTGTGAGAGCAGTTTCACTGATAGAAAGATGCCCAGGTTTTTAAACTACATTTATCAAATCAACCTGCAGACACAGGCACAATTTCATCAATGTGACTAGGTCCACCTATCACCCACATGGTCTTTGAACTGGAATGCTCATGCTTCCAGAGTGGGCTGCTCTGGTGTAATTTAGCCCAACTGGTTTTGATTTAGATGGGCAACACTGGTTGTTTATACTCAGACAAGACCTAAGAGAGTTCCTTTTAGTGGGTAGGTACTGTAACCCTGCTGTCACACAAGTCCTGCCAGAAGTCCTTCTCCCTGCAGAAATCCTGTAGCTGGTGTCTGTGGGTTCCTGGGGTCTAGTGCCCCTTGTTGCTGTGCTGGCCACGAGGTCCACATCACAGAGACATTGGACACCCAGTTTCACTCAGATACCCCTGAGGCAGGGAAGATAACTGGGAGGATGAGGGCAAGGGGAGACTCTGCCATGCTAAGAGTCTGCTCAGAGTCAGCATGAACACCAGTGGTACATGGTCTCCCAGGCCCTCTGGGAACACCAGTGTACCTGTGTTACCTGGACCTCGGGCATGCTTGCATTCTGAGGACTCCAGCCTTTGGAGCATCTCTGAAGCCCACAGGTTTTTGCTGTACCTTTGCCAGTGCTTAGAGACTAACGAGCAATCAGCTTGAGAGTTTTCTGGCAGCTCCTGGGAGGCAGGCGCTGGTAATTAAACCTCTTACTTTGGAAGGACAACTCAGGTCTGGCTTTGCCCAGCAGGAGACTGAATCTGTGTCACAGTGAGGTGCTGTAGCTATCAGCATGATCAAATGAAGGGCTGGTCTACCCATAGGTACGGGCCACCCTCAAGCACCACCGCCAGCTTTGCTGCAGCTGAGGAAGGAGACACTGTGAAGATGCAGAGGCCTGAGCTTTCACTGTGCTTTAGCTGTTAATAAAAGTCACAGGCATCCTACCCCATGTGAAGCAGTGCGTTTCTCTGAGAAACTTCCATATATACAGCCCTATTTGTTTCAGTCAAATGGGAGAATTGGTCACCCACCTAGAAGTACTCTGCCTAAACAAACTGCAGATGAAGGGTCTTCACTGAAAGAAAGAGTAGGGAAAATGCAATTGTGACCTCTTTGAATGCATAGATTTTATTTTAGTAGCCTTTTCTTTCTCTTCTGCCTGATTTCCTACCTCCTTCCACAACACATCTCAGGACTTGTCAGATTGATCTTCTTCATTTTGTGCTGGAGGACTACTGGTCCTTCAGGTCTCACCTGCTGACTGAAAGCTCAGTGCTGAAAAATCTTTAGCAGAGGAAGCTTTTCTCCCAGGTGTTCCTCAGCCACACGAGTTAAGGTGAAGTGTACAGGACAAACAATAGAAAAACCACTAAGCTTAACAGAACTTGGCTGTTTCACAGCTGATGAAGTCTTATTGCCAGTATCCCCAGTGACATTATCTCACTAGTTCTCCCTGTCTCCAGAGTATTCCAGGGGGAAAAAATGAACAAAAGTTGTCCAATTCAATCTATTTTTCTTTTGCAGGTCACCTTTAATCTCCACCAGGGTGGAAATTCCTTTTCTTCCCTCGTACTTATTTTCAGTTTTGTTCTTACTATATTTCTTTTACAATTTTTGTTCCTCTACCATGTTCTGCTTTGTTTGTGCTGCTGGCAGTAGAAGTGATTTAAAAATGCCCAGTCTTTGAAACAAGTGATCTGCAGATGAAATTGCTCCCAAGGGCTCCTAGCAGCTGCTGGGGCAAGTAGCATAAATGTAGATTTAAGACCAGTGGATGCTTTTATTTACAAGGCAATTGTAAATAAAAGTGCTAGCTGTAGAAAGTGTTGGGCAGGTTTCTGAGGGAGGGATATTTCAAAGAACATGTGTGCCCTGGGAGCCTGGCTGGCTGCCTGTGGAGAACTATAAATGTGTGAGGCAAGACCTCTCCTATGTCGTAGGACTGGTTCATCCCACTTTGACTGGGAGCAATTGCACAAGGTGCCCAAGAACAGGAGGAGCCCAGGTTCTGGCAGCTTTCCTGGGGAGAAGAGGCCAGTGAGTCCAGGAGGTGATTATGTTATTGGGTACTAACAGCCCAGCCACTGCTGATGAAGCAATGCTAGACCCCACTAGGGGACTTTTCAACAGACCACCTTTGTTGGGATTCCTGTATAGCACCTGTGGGTGGAAGCTGGGAGGTCTGAGCACAGGAATGGTCCAGCCTTACCCACCCAGGTCTTACACGTGTTCCCTGTCTATACCCTACTGACCACTGTTGGGTGGCAGGAGTCAGACCAGACCTGAGCTCTGAGCCTGCTCAGGGAGGAAGGGGACAAGCCAGCTTGGCTCCCGCTGCAGGCTGTCAGGATCACTGAGGTTGTGGAGGAGAAGGCCATGCCTTAGACTAGGCTCAGAAAAGCAATTCCTGCCACACCTGCTGTGCTGGCCAGCTTAGCTTCCCTTTGGAGGTGGTTGACTTTGTGGGCTGTCAGAGCCAGGCAGCCTCACAGCTAGTAGCAGCTCTTTTCAGTGAATGCAGCCCTATTCCTCTTTGCAAATTATCCTTGAGTGATTATACTTCTGCTTATTTTACAATGATTGTGCTAATGGTTTTTGCAAATGAATTTTAAACTAAGAGATGGCTAGCCTGATTATTTAGCTGCTTTTACTGCTGTCATTGCATCCAGTATCTGTTATTCAGAAAACACTCTTTGCACTTATGTTTACTCGCCCAGATTATATGGTGGGGTTGGGCTCTTTTGCTGGATAATTCCTAAGCCGCCAAAAGCTTTGGAGGTGGCAGCCCAAATGCTTCAAATGCAAGTACTCAAGCCGGCAAGTATTTGTCTGAGTATCTGCCAAGCCCCCATTTTCTGAGAACACGCTGGTGAATCAAAATTTAGTCTCATGAATGTTTATGGACAACAACCAAGAGAACAGCTCCAAATCCCACCCTTCCAAACAAATTTCGCTTCTCTCTTAAGGCGTGTTCCCAAATTAATTTGGGCTTACCAGTACATGTCTAGTTCTGGCCAAGTATGAAATATCCATGTACTCTCTTCTTTTTTTTTGTTCCCACTTTCTTCTGGGAAAGGAAGGGGTTGCTCAGACTGGTGCTGAGAGATATTCTTGCTCCCCAGTGCCTTTGATACTCATTGCCTGCTTCTGCCTCGAAGTGACACAACAATCACAAATCATAGAACTGTTTGGATTGGAAAAGACCTTTAAGATCATCGAGTCCAACTGTTAACACAGCACTGCCAAGTCCTCACTAAGCCATAGAATCACAGAANGACCATGGCCTCAAGTGCCTCATCAACCCATTTTTTGAACGCCCCCAGGGACGGTGACTCCACCACCTCCCTGGGCAGCCTATTCCAGTGCCTAACCACCCTCTCACTAAAGAACTTCTTCCTAATATCCAACCTAAACTTCCCCTGACGTAACTTGAGGCCATTTCCTCTCGTCCTGTCATTAGCAATTTGGGAGAAGAGACCAACACCAGCCTCACTACAACCTCCTTTTAGGTAGTTGTAGAGGGCAATAAGGTCTCCTCTCAGTCTCCTCTTCTCCAGGCTCAATAACCCCAGTTCCCTCAGCCAGTCTCCATAAGGCTTGTTTTCCAGACCTCTCACCAGCCTCGTTGCCCTTCTCTGGACTCGCTCCAGCACCTCAATGTCCTTCCCATCCTGTGGTGCCAAGCACTGGATGCAGTACTCAAGGTGCGGTCTCATGAGTGCCGAGTACAGGGGCCCTCAGCACCACATCTACACGTCTTTTGAACACCTCCAGGGATGGTGACTCTACCACTTCCCTGGGCAGCCTGTGCCAAGGCCTGACAACTCTTTCAGAGAAGAAATTTTTCCTAATGTCCAATCTAAACCTCCCCTGGCACAACTTGAGGGCCATTTCCTCTTGTTCTATTGCCCATTACAATACACACAAATGCTATACAGAAAACACTTGTGGTTTTCAAATACAGTTTTTATCCCTTCAGTGGAGATGGCTGCTTTCTGGACTGTTTTCTCTACACACCAGCAGTGCATGAGATGAGGAGATGGTTTGCTGTGCTTCCAGTGAAAGGAGTGAATGTCTTTGCCTATGGTAACTGGTGTTTCCAGGTGACCCACTATGGCTCTCAGGTGTTCCTCAGCTGGGACTGTGTGGGGAGCAGTGAAAATGCATATAACAGACTGGTTCTCTCAGGCCTGAGATCTGCACCTGCCCTGCAAGTAAAGTGCTATCATCTCTCTCTGTCTTTTTATTTTAGGAGGTGTCACATCAGCAATGGGGCTTGAGGAGAGATTGAAGACCAAGGGGGAACAGTGATGGACAGGCCAATGCCAGGCACGGTGTGCTCAGGAAAGGGCGAGTTATGATCTCTCCATAGCTGAAGTTTCATTCCTTTTGACAAAAGGAGGCCAGGGGCTTTGCTGCTGGCTCCCCACTGAAACTACCATCTGTAGGTACCTGCACTAGTTTGATTTGTTTGGCCAAAGCGAATCTGACCTGGTAACACAGCATTACATTCAAAAAGCCCTTTCCCAGCTTGGGCCCGGTGGCAGCTGCAAAACAAGCCTGGCAGATGAGGGAGAGCTGAGCCTCCTAACTCAGTCCAGCACATCCAGGGCTGTGCCTGCCCATCCCCTGGGAGATGGGGGAAGCGCCCCTCTGCCAGTGCCACTTTTACCTAGAGCTGTGAGGAAGCTCTCCGAAACACTGCGAGCTCTGGCTCAGCAGGCAGGGACTTGATCTGGCTCCTGCAGGACTCAACTGGCAGCAATTCCAGCAGAGCTCCATGGCGTGATGGATGATAATGATTTTCCTGCTCTGCACTGCATGCTCCCTGTCCTTGCAGGGCTGGCAATGCAGAATGGGTTTTCTAGGGAGAGAGGGCAGCAAAACATTTTCTCTGGCTGGTTTTTCTCCCAGAGAAGAGTCTAAAGGAAAGATTTCTGAGACAGATGTAGTTTACCTCTTTTAACTTTATTAGCTGCTAAATAAGAGGTACTCAAGCTTGCAGAGTGGCATGAGGAACACAGGCTCTCTGGCAGAGGAGAGGGTCAGAGTGCTCTGTTAGACCCACGGCTCACTCTCAGGAGGGACTCCTGATCACAGCATTTGCTTCAGCTCAGAGCGAATGCCTTTTTGTCAGGATGCCTCCAGCCTGCTTGTGATTCTTCCACTCAGATCTCAACCTTTCCCTGGGTTTATCCAGCAAAAATAATCTTATTTCTCCTTTTTCCCTCTTGCTAGCCCTTCTGACACCACTGTCTTTCTCCTTTAATGCCTGAAGTAATCTGGGGGGTGTGTGTGTGTCTTACTGCCTCCTCCATGCTCACCTACCCTGAAAGGTGATCTTTAAACATAGCCCATTGGCAGGATATTAGCACATAGATGGGACCACAAGCAGGAACCTCAGCAAAGATGTAAGGCAGTGTGTTTTCCCTCCCATCTGTATGGGTTAAGGGCTTTGGCAAATGAGCTGTGTTAGTTTTAGCTGTGATGGGTTTTAGGTGGGATTGCCTGCTCTAAGGAGACAAGGGGGACCTTTACAGAAGGTGAGTTTTCCTAATGAAGAATAAAACATGAGGGATTGCTGTGGTACCCTTGGCCTACCTGAGCACCTGGTGTGGGGTCATGGCTGAGGTGAAGCAAGCCCTTGTGTAGAGGCTGGGAGGTACAGGGTGAATCCAGGTCACCAGCCGTGTTGTCATTGCAGTGCTGAAAGCCACTAAGTGTATTTTTGTCACTAATGTAAGCATACCTAGCTCTGCTTTTACACACAGAGAGGAGCGGGTGAGTGAGAAGATGTCATTTTTGCTGGCAATCTCTGGGCAGAATTATACTGTAATTCACTCAGGCTTCTTCACCTGCGCCTCTGAAAGTGCTGTCGCTAACAAGGCAATGCTCACAGAGCTGGCAGCTCCCACGGGCTGCCTGTTAGGGAGACTTCTCTGTGCTCCCAGTGGGTGCAAGCTGTCTTGGGCCCCAGAAAGAAAAAAGAAAAGGGAAATAAAGGCTCCACACAACCCCTTTTGGAGCCAGTGACAGAATTTACACGCTAAGCCACTGGTCATTTGCACGTGGTTCCTTTCCTTGGCTGGTGGCAGGTACCTGACACTTCAAACGAGAAGTACCCCTCTTCCTTTGCCTTCTCCCCCACACCAAAAGCCCAACCTGCAGCCAGTAGTGCATGTGACTGGTGACACCATGGTGTCCTTTGGGACAACTCCTCCTGAACCCCGCCTGCCCTGTTTCCCCTTCACAGAGCTGTGCTGTTGCAAGCCTGGCCCTGTGCAAGGTCTGTGTTGGGCAGGGCTGTGTGAAAACAGAAGAGGCTCAGGGACAGAGACCCAACCTCCCTGCCATGCATGGCATGCCAGACCTATGCATCCTCTGCATGGCTGCTTGTGCGAAGATGGAGACCACTGCCCAACTGCAAGCATGGCTGTCAAGGGGTGTGCACAGTGCCTTTACATGGCCTCTTACATACTGCTACAGCCATCCTTGCAGGAACTGCTGCAGCAACATGGGTGCAACCTACCCCATGCAACCTGCTCACCCACTGCCTCCCCTGTTTTTTGGTGCTAGGCCCTTTGCCCATGCTCTTGCCCTCCCTCCTGCCCATGCCCTTGGAACTTCTCTCCCAGTGACGTGTGTTGTTCCAGTGGCTCTGGGTACCCCCCCGCCCCACACCCACGACATGCAGGGTGTTGATTTGACTGGACATGAGCTCAAAGCTCATTAAGGGCTCATCAATATGGGCAATGAGGAGCTGCGTGGGGTGAGGCATGGGGAGAGGGGCCCTGCGGCATGAGGGGGTCATAGCTCCCCGCTGTGTGCAGGAGTGGGTCAGTATGTGCATCCCTGGGCTGGTGTCTCTGTGAGCAGCTCTGCGCACCCCAAGGACCCACAAGCAGCCGGCACCGTGAGGTAGGTGTATCCACTGGGACAGCAGTGGCTGGTCTCGGGGACGTGCGTGCTGGGGTCAGAGAAGGAAGCATTACAGCTGTGGTGGGGAAAAGCTGCCTGCCTGCATGAGCATCCTGGGGAAAGGACACTGCAGATGCTGAGATCTCCTCCATCCACACCGGGTTGGATGTGGGACTGAGGGCCTCAGTACCCTGATGAAAAGTCAGGATGAAGGATGATTTCTGCCTCCAAAAGGTGCTGGGGAGATGAGAAAATGGGGGCAGACCTGTCTGCCTGGTGCTCAACAGGTATAGTGTGAAGTGAGCATGCTGTCCAAAGCAGGAGCAGATGTTGTCTATACTTTACCATCAGCTGCACCACTGCTATGCCTAAATTTCTTCTGCCACTTGCCTTTGCCACTGCCATGGTGTGTCCCTTTGGTCAAGAAAGATGGCAGTTGCTGGGGAGGCAGTGTCCTTCCCACCTGTCACTGGGACATAGAGCCAACTGGCTTCCTCTTGGTGTTAATGGGCAGCTACAGCAACCAGCCTCCACTTCAAGACCCTCTCATACCAAGCAAAAGGCCAGGCTGGGGAAGGTGCTTCTGCTGCAGTGGAGTAGCAGGGCATGAGTCCTCTGCTCCCATCTGGGCAACCAGTGCTGCCAGTCAAGGCAAGGGGAAGGATGGTGGTCCCGGAGTAGCACCCAGAAATGGTATTGGGGGCTTGAAAAGTGGAGACCTTCTCACAGTGCCCTTGGGCTGGAGACAGATATAGTGAGCTTAAGTGATGGTTCAGTAAAGGTGCTGTGACAGCACTTAGGTGAAACCCTGGGCAGGTGTCCTTGGGCAGAGGTCTCCAGTGAGGACTGCTTGGTGGCATCCCGAGGAGAGGAATCACTACAGCTGCCTCTGCCTGGCACTGAGAGTTCCCTTGTGTGCTGCAGTCCCAAGGATCAACCTGAAACACAGCATTTCATCCTCTTGGCACCCCTTTGCAGAGACCCTGCAAACCCTGGCAGTCTCTGACAGTGCAGCTGAGCTTCCCTGCTTGTAAAGCTGCTGGGGTGGTTCAGGGGGGTATATCTGTGCCCTGCCTTCCTATATATCTCTAGGAGACTCTGACCCTGAAGGAGGTGCCTCACTCCCTAGGTGAAGTCCTCCCCAATCCCTCCTCTGTCTCCATGGCACTGGAGAGCTGGCCAAACCCATCCGCCCCCTCCCTCTCCTCCTACCTTCTCCCTGCTCCCCAGCAGTACTGCTTGGAGGAAGAAACAGACACAGCCTGGCTACCAAAGGCTCACCAGTTTGTTGGTGACCTTGCTGTGGTTCTGCCAGCATCTAGTGGAGACCTCTGGCACATTTAATTTTGGTTCTCCTCCCTCCAAGAGAAACTCTGCCACAGTTTGGTATTTGGTGCTGAAGAGGGCAGAAATCAGGCCAAAGACATGCAGCTGCAAATGAGTTTTCTTCTGGAGAAACTTAATGGGTACAAGGAACAAACAACTAATGTTGTTACTGGGGGTGGACCCCCCCATGACACTGGGTCCTGTTCGCTGGGGATACAGCAAGTGAAAGCTGTGACTGGCCCCTGTGGAGATGCTCATGCAGTAAAGGCTGTGCTTGTCCCCAGGTCAGGGTCTGCACACTGGCATGGGCTGGCTGTGTGAGCTGTGGCTCGGGTCTCCTTTTTTTCACTTGCCTTATCTCCTGATATCACAAGCTCGTGGGGAAGAGCTGCTCATTCTGCACCACTGTATAGCACTTAGCACAAGTAGAAGAGGAGAAGGAAGCTCTGAATGTTAAAGCAGTAGAGATGATAATGCCCACCTAATTGCAGGCTGATTCTAGGTGACAAGGCATAGTGCCCTTACTGGGTAACGAGCACGTTTTCTGGGCTATTTCAAGGAAAACCTCAGCCAAGGAGCTGCTGGCTAACGATGCTCATGTGGTATTCCTGTGGACGGAGCTGGAGCTGCTGTTCTCTGTTTCCCACCCCAAAAATTGTATGAACAAGTGGAACCTCACAGCAGCCTTTGGGCTCTGGGGCGTGATTATCTCTCTGTTTTCATGGAGAAGGAGAACAAAGAATTTGGCATCGGAAAGTGGGACACAGATTTCCTCTCTGGTTTGGCTGTGCTGTAGCAGGAAAGCTATGTTGTCCTCTGTGTGGTGAGGCTCTGGTCTTTCTCAGAGCTGAATACGTGTGCTGGAGCAATGCCAAGCAGCTTCGCAGGTACTGCATTTTGGATGAGGTCTTGGTGACTTGATGCAGAGCTCAGTAGCTGCCATGATCCTGCCCAGAAGGACGTTTTGCCCTATTTGATCTGTTCAATGACTTCATAAAGAGAAAAATAGAAAAAATAAAAAAAACACCCAAACACCCAAAACATATCGAGCCCAAATCCAGCTTGATGTGTGTGAAGTTACTGTTTCACCCCCTCACACATAGCACAGCCGTGCCTTTAGCACAGTACTTGTGACTCCTGGTGAGATGGAGAAATTTACTCCGTGAAGGCCATGATACCACTAAGGATGTTGCTGCAGCTCAGAGTTTGAACTAAAATCCTAGCTCAGAGGTGCAGTTTTGGTAAGGTAGTGGCTGGTGGGAGCAGTAACTCATGCTGATTTCACTGAGCTGCCCCATAGGCAGGGACACCTCCCACCAGACCAGGTTGCTCCAAGCCCAATCCAGCCTGGCCTTGAACTCTGCCAGGGAGGGGGCAGCCGCAGCTTCTCTGGGCAACCTGTGACAATGTCTCACCATCCTCACAACAAAGAATTTCTTCCTAATATCCTATCTAAATCTACCCTCAAATGCCCTCTGTGTTCATTTTTAAGCATTTGTTTTCAGCAATGTTCTTGCTGAAGTCACTGGATGTTTCTTTCCATTAGCCTCCCTGGAGGGGGATTACCCCTCAGCAAGGAACAGGGTAGGAGGAGGCCAGTGAATGTTATTCCTGGCTTGTGCATACAAAAAAGTGGGGAGATATGTGCAAAACAGCAGCTTCTCTCCTAGAGGAGGAATAGTGAGTTGGGTGTTTTCTGCTCAGCAGACCAAATGATACCTGCTTTTCTCTTCATAATGTTCTTTGTCCCTCTAACTCTCATGACAGGTCCCTTATGTCAGTGTTTACTGCCTCTCTAGTCCCCCACACCACCTCATCCTCATTGATCCTGCCTGCCTCCCATGTTTCCAGGCTGCCCTCCTGGGAGCTGCCTCCCTCCTCCCTGGCTGTGTGCAGGTGGGTTGGCTGGGTTCCTCCTGGGGTCATCCCACAGCCCTTCCTCAGGACAAGCACTAGCCAAAGTCTCTTCCCTTTCTCCACTCCCAGCTTCTCAAGGAACTGGATGTCTTTGAGGGCTATGCTCCTTTTTCAAATATGGGTGGAACTCGCTGGTGAGCTCAAAAAGTAACTGGGGTTGGGAGCAGACAGATGGGTCTGGGCTAAAAAATGTCTGCATTGCTTCAGGTGGGGCAAAAGAGTAAAACCGGATAAACTTCCAGAACTGTGAGACTGACATCCCAGCATGATAGCTTGCACCGTATAAGAAAAAGAAAATGCTTATTAATTTAATCAGCACATTTAAAATGGTCTTTAATCTCTTTAATGAGGTGGTTTCACTGGGGAGGATGGAGACAGGGACGCCTTTAAGCCACTTCTCCGTCTTTCCTGGGAGCTGGAGGGGGCTCAGGGAGGTGCTTGCAGTCTGCTGGGAGGCTGCCCCAAGCACAGAAGGAGGTGGCCCGGCCTCCATCCTCTGCTGCAGTGGCTCGAGCTGGGTCTGGACCATCCGCGGGAGCCAAGGGAAAGCCCTGATGGCTCCCTGCTCCTTGTGGAAAGGGTGCTGGAGCAAGGGGGTGGCTAGTCTCTTCTCCTAAGCAACAACTGAGAGAAGTCTTCTGGCCTCATGTGGACATTTTGTTGGTTTAATGGTTTACAAACCATGGCCCGTGCCTGTCTTGCCTGCTCTATTCATCTGAATAGGGTCGTGGTGTGGTGCCAACCTCATCTGCCACATTATCAGGAGTGACAGGGATTGCCTGGGGTGGATGGCAGAGGAGGAAGGCTGGGCAACAGCCACAGGGCAGGCCCAGACATCAGCAACCCAAATCTCATGCAGAAGGGTAGAAAAGGGAGGTGGAGGCAGAGGCCACCTGGCAGCTCCATCACCTAGGAGAACTGATTTATTTTCTTCTCATGTCCTCATCCTCACCTTCAGGGGAAGGGAGATGAAAGGTTGGGTGGCTGTGGTGGCTGCCTCCTAGGCAGCAGGTGGCGAGGGCTGTGAAACACAAGCCCCTCTGTCTGCCTGACAGTGATGCTCCAGCCCAGAGCAGGTTCCACATGGGGCCAGCGCCCCACCAGCAACATTGGGCTCCCATGGGGGGCCGTTCCCCAGGCTTTCACTGATGTGGGAAATTCGAGCATATGCTGCTGCTGCTGCAGCGAGCGGAAAATCAGCTGAGAGGCTGCTGTGCCCTGATCGTCTCTAAACAAGATGCAAGAGCCTTGGGGCTACTTGGCTGTGATTAAAATGGTGTGGATGGAAGGAAAAGTCTAACTGACTGAACAACAGCTTGCGCCGTGTAATTAAACTAATTGTGGCTCTACCTGCATGGGTCAGAAGTGATTTTTGTGGCTGTTAAAGCAATGACAAACAAAAGGTGGGGAGGTGTGAAAGTATTTTTTAAATGCGTTTCCACACATAATTTTGCTGCTTAATTTCAGGCAATTTTATGCCCTCGAAATTTTTGGTTTCTGTCATATTTGAGGAGACAATATTTCACACTGAAACAGGGCAAAGCAAAAAGGCCATTGTTGTTAGCAGTTTCAGTCAGCAGCATTTTGAGTGGAAGTAATACTTTTTCAGGGGTATTTTCTTATTTGAATCAAAGTTCCTCAAAAGAAGGAGGGGAAGACTGTTTTCCAGAATTCATTTCAGCCTGGCTCTGCATACACCGGGGACCATGCAATTTTTTTTTATCGACTTGAGCAGCGGCAGACCAGGTCTCCTGCACAACTCAGTGAAACTTGGGTCACTGCTTTACTGCCAGGAATTTATGACCCTAGCCTTTAGTGATTGTTTTGAAAGTCTTGGCTTCAGAATATGATGTGTTTAGAAGAAGCCGAGTAAGAAACCCTCTATAGTGTCATATTTAAACTCTTTGACCTTGTTTTCAAGTCCTTGTGAATCAGAGCCCACCTCCAGCTTGTAGCTCTGCTCTTATTGATTATCATTTTGAGTCCTTTGGGCGTTTTGCTGTGCCCAAAGCACCGTGTGCTTTTCGGAACAAATAATGTGACATGACAGAGAGCTGCTGAACCGACTCTGCTCTCTCTGAGCCTGTGCTTGTGCTAGAGGAGACCAATATGGATAAGTGGAGGGGTTTATTTTGTCCAAGTAGGGCCACTTGTCTAGCGTGTGAGCTGATGTCTAAACATAGGAGTCAAACACTTAGCCTGGAGCAACAGATACTTGTATTTTTCCTGGTCAGAACTGTGTGTCTGAGGAAGGTCATGGTGCAGCCAGGCTGCAGGGCATGCATGAGCCCTTCTGCCCTAATCATCCATCACTGTAGGAGACAGGATAATAGGTGGGATGAGGCTTCTGTGGGTACTCTTGACTGTTTTTCTATTTCTTTACTGTGTAGAAAACTTTATAAATCTAGTTTATTCTTTCAGAGCTGGATATGAGGGACCTCACTTCTCAGGTGAGGTCCAGTATGGTCTGCTGCTCCTCTGTCATCCTACCCCAAGTATATGAAAGATGAGGTGTGATAATCTAGCTGAAGTATTGCTCCAGAACTGTGAGAGCAAGAACAGAGGAAAGAGCACACGGAGGGCAGGATATAGACATACTTTCTGAAGATAGCAACTTACCTACTGTTTTTTGTCTCAGAAACAAAGTGAGTCAAAATGGCTTCTGCTGAACCTAATTTGTTATGTCTCCAGGCATAGCTAATTATCCTGACTTAAACCAGCTCTGTATTCTCCCCAGGGGTTTTGGTGCTATTTCTTCTGTTTTGATTTATAAATTGTCTTTATTTTACTTTCCTCCAACACATTCTGTATAAGTTTTTTACTGAGGAGACAGGAGTTGGTGTGGCAGTGCTATCACAAGGTGTAGGACAGAAAGGGGATCCATTGACCAAAGCCTTTGTTTTGGGTGTCCAGCAATGCTTTCTTTCGGCATCTGCCTCAGGGGTGATGTGAAACACTCTCTTCTGCCAAGAAGGCTTTTTTGTGCTGCCACTTACTTCTGGGCTTGCCTGCAATCAGCCATAGGCTAGGGAAGTTGTGAAGCTCAGGGCTGCCTCCATAACTCAGAGGGCTTTGATTACAGACTTCATCCCACAGCAAGGAGTTCTCTGGCTTCTTCACTGATGTACCAGAATGAATTACAGTTATTTTCTGGTTCAGCCATTCCCTTCACAGCTGACAGTTTTTCTAACCTCAGTGACAAATTCTGTGGGGGAAGGAAATCCATCTACTGTAATCATGAGGTGTCCCTTGGAGTAAGCAGGAGCTGATGCTGCCATTGAACCTGGGCTTGGGAGACCACCTCTGTTCAGGAAAGAAACACTAGTTAATGAGTCCCCTAAGCATCCCGTGAGGCAAAAGGGTACTGTTTGCTTCAGAGACAAGATTGCCAAGAGTAAGCAGTTCAAACCAGGCCAGCTTTAACTGCTAGAGCATACCACCTTTTCAGAGCATTGCTTTGTTTCCTGACATAACCATTCACCTTTTTTTTTTTTTTTTTTTTTTAATGTGTGCATTTGGGAACGTTTTCGTCAACAGACTTCTCGGGGAGATTGCTCTGCTGGTCATCCTTACGGCTCCTGGTAGAGGCTTAAATTCAGCTCTGTGTGAAATGGGCTGAGAACTGGGTGAGAGTCAATGCCATGCCAGTCCCAGGCCCCGTCTTCTGCACTGGCCAAGGGCAGGTGTTGAGGGGAGATGATAAAGCCAGGAAAAGCAGGGAGTGATACTTCCTTGGAAGTATTCCTCAACCTCCAAGTTCCCTCAACCTCCAACAACATGCAGCTCAGGGATTTCCTGAAAATCAGTGGTAGTTCCTAAGGTTCAGGAAAGGTTTTTCCTTCCACTTTTTTTCCTCTTAATTTCCTTTCTGAAGTCATGTAAACTCTTAGCATTCAGCATAGTCTCACTCCACAGCTATGCACTTGGTGGAGTATTACCCTTTGCTCTTTTTGAACCTACCACCTGCTGTCTTGACTTAATCCCCCATAGTTCTTGTGTGAATGGTGAATACTCATATTCTATGACACTGATATGTTCATAGGCTTCTGTCAGTCACCTCTTCTACAGGATGATGAAACCTAGTTCATTTAGCCTTGAAGATGTTCCACACTTTTGAGCATTCTTTTGGCTCTACTCCATGCCTTTTGCTGACTCTGCAATAGCCTCTGTAAGGGGAATGGAGAACTGCACTTAGTTTTCAAGACATGAGTGCATGTTTTAGACACCGGTAGAATAACGTAGCTTGTTCTCGCTTTCTTTCTGAATTGTCTTGGTGTGCTGGTTATACACTCCTTAGGGCCTAAAATCCATGGAAATATTCAATACATTTTTAGTCAGACTCATCCAGTTAATCCTCAGGACTGTGGAGTCCTGTCTTAGTGGGATTTCAGTGGCTCGCAGGCTGGCTATAGTCACTAGCAAGCATCATCTGAATACACCTGGTGATTACAATATCACGTGTGACAGAGTGTACAAAGAGGTGCTGAGCAGATCAGTGATTTCCTTACCAGGCATCGCAGTTGCACAGCTATGATCGTGGCCATGTTCCTGCTATAACAGGGAATTAGGGCATGGTGTTGCAATGTGGGACATGACATGTCCGTAGTGGAGGTGCTGTTGCAAAGCTCTGCTGTCACAGCCATGCATGGCTGGCTGGGCCACACGATCTCTCAGATGGCTCCAGGGCTCATGCACTCAGTTTTGGGCTCCAGACCTGGGGGATGTGTTGCCTTCATCACGCCCTTCTCTACTGCTGCTCAGACATACTAAATGCATTTCTCTAACTGGACAGGCTGTGGCTTCCCTGCGTGCCTCCTGGTCCTGGAGCTTTTCTTGCAGAGTAGGTACTGGGATGAAGATAAGACTGGGGTAAGATGAGAGTTGAGGGGGTTTCTGTGTGCTGGGTAACAACCAGGTCTGAGCCTGTTGTTAGAGTCTGCATGACCATGGCCCCTTAGAAGAACGGCTGTGGAGCAAGGCAAAATTGCCCTCTGTTTTCTCTCTGGGGAAAGCAGGGAGGCATGGAAAGGCTGTCCTGATGTGCACCAGTCTATCCAGTAAGTCCACCTCAGACTTAGCAAGGTCCTTCCCTAAGCCCCCTACACTAACACAGGGTATCTTCTTTCTCTACTTTCTTATCAGGACCTTTGCCCAGCACTTCTTTCATCGGTGCTTGACCAGGGTGGAGGTTGCCCTTCCTGCTTCTCAAGCTCCTGAGAAAAACTGGCTGTATATCTGAGTCACGATGGGCAAGATGGACAACACCTCCATGGATAAAAGCTCTCTCTCTGAGATGAAGCAGGCAGCGCTGGATGAGTCAAAGCACATCATCCCTGAGGCTTTGAGCAAGAAGAAGGACATCCCAGACAGAGGCTCCTGGAAGGGGAGATTTGACTTCTTGCTGTCCTGCGTGGGCTATGCTATTGGGCTGGGCAACGTCTGGCGCTTCCCATATCTCTGTGGCAAGAATGGAGGAGGTGAGAGAAATGCTCAGCACCTGCACTCATCCCAGAGCAACCTTCTACCCTGAATGGGCTTTGGTTTGATGTGGGTCTGGTCCCCTGGCTAACAGCATTCCCTCATGAGTTATTAAGATGTCAGGAGGCTAGTTCCCATGGTCTGTGAGCTTTACTAACAAGTTCAGGTTGGGAAGAAGCATCCTAAAGAAATACTACAAGAAGTTTGGGTTTGGTCAAGCTTCTGCAGTCCAAATTTGCAGCACTATGGCAAAAATGTGTCTGGGACCTTGTTTATTTACAAGGAGGGCTATGCACATAGGGACCCATCTGGATGCTGGGGCGTTCCCAGGGAAATCAGTTTATATCTACTAATGGTAGGTTTCTCCTCAGTCTAGGGGTAATGGTTTTGCATCTGAGTTTGGGCCATATGTCTGAGGGGGTTTGATTATAAGCTTTGCATGAACCATAGCAGGAGCCTGTAGATAAATATATAAGCTGCGTACACAGGCACGTGGATGTCATCATCTATGAAAGGAAATGAGCTTTGACTTACTACAGTGCTGTGAAAAGGGTCACAGTTTTCTTATCCATCCTAATTTTGGAAAACAGAGGCCACAGGAGAAGGCGACAGCTGGTAAAGGACTTACAGTAACTGTGATGCAGCTGGTGGCAGTGCCCTCCTCTGCAGACAGCTAACACCAGCTTTTTTTATTCTTTTGATTATTGCCCCATTACATCCTTTCCTCACCAGTCCTCAGCTGGTTTGCCAAACCATTGCAAGGCTAAAGAAAGGCAGACAGATGGGGAAACAGCGCTGGGCTAGAAGTCAAGAGACCTGGGAGACCAGCTCTCTGCCCAGCTACAGACTTTTTGCGTGTCTTGGGTCAAGTCAGAAAACACACTCTTGTGCCTTAGCTCCCCTCTACAATGGAGCTATTTCTTCAGCCTTGGTAGGGAGATGCTTCTGTGGAGGGGAGAGTCTCCATGTAGTGGTCAGAGCAAACCAAAACACAGAGAACAGAATTGCTCTCTATTCCTCCCCCACCTTCCCAGGAGAGTATAGAAGGGGAATAAGGAAGAGATATTTCAAGGTTGGAAATTAGAACTGGAACAGGTTTAAAGGAACAGAGAAGGGATAGTAACAAGTAAGAAAGTAATGAAAAATAAACAAATCTATATCTATATACAAAATCTGATGTTAATGGTAGGTGATATAAGAGTCCAAAGGTCCCTCGTGGCAGAGCCAACATGGGAAAAAGGGCCAGGATTCTTCCCAGCAGTGGATGAAGTTGGATTCTGCAAAGCATGTGGTGAGCTGAAGACAGAGAGCCAGGAGCCTCCTTCAAAGATGTCCACTGGAAGACAGAAATTAGTCAAGTCCTAGCTTTCCTGCCTTTCTGGCATTTTATAGGGTATGGCAGAAAATGGGAGGGAATACTGAGGTCATCTGACCCTTCTCTGTTCTGCCCCCTGGACCTCCTTGGGGTCCTAAGAATGCCTTCTGTCTCTCTCGGGCTTGGCCATCAGAGGCCATTGTATCAGCATGATGAGTTTCTGCCTCCTCAACCCATAACAGGGAGTATGAGCTGCTTTGGTGTCAGTAGAGCAGAGGCTCTTTATTCACACCCTTACATGCCCAGCTCTCCCATTGTTTGTGCCTGTTACTAAACTAACCTTCCCTCCCCCTGAAGTGCTGCTCACCTCCTTGAACCATTTCTCAGACTTCCCACACAAGTCCAAACCCTTCACCCCACCTTTAAGGCCATACATATAATTTTATTATCTCCTGCTAGTCTTCTGATGTTGCTCTTTGCTTCCCTCTCAGCTGATCACTGCCCCGAGTCCCTGTCCCCAGTGCCACATTCATTCACTCTGCTCTGAGGGTCTCTTTTCACAGTTCTGCCCACCTTTTTTCTTTTCCATTTGCCTTGAATTCCCTTTCCAAAACCCACTTTGTCTTTGGCTTGCATGACTTCTCCTCATATCACCCGCCTACTTTTGCTGTCCATGCTGTAGGTGGTGTAGGATGCTCTTCTCCTCCCACCCGAGGAAAGAGGAGAGGGGTCTAGTACCCTGCAGCTGTCTGTCCATGTAGCTTCACAACATTTAGGGGGATTTTAGCCCTTTCTCTGAAGCACGTGGGGCAAGTCCCTGTGGGAGACCAGGCAGTTACCCATTTTGACAAGAAGATTTCTAATTCAGTATGTCGTTTGGTGCAGAGGACTGAGTGTCCAGCTGAGCTGAGTGAGATTTATGGGAATCAGCCAGGTCTACCTAGCCTCTGTCACCATCACTGGAGCCATGATGTGGGTCTGCCATTTGTATCTGGCACCTGACTGCACGAGCCCTCCTCACACAATGTTAGTCCAATGGCTAAGTCCCAGGGCTGGTTTTTAGCCCCCTCTCTGCCCTGTGATTGCTGTGCCATCTCCAACACACTGGATCCATGCTTCCTGCAGCTCTGTCTCCTAACACATAGAGGTGAGGATGATGATATCTATAATTAGATGAGGAATGTTTTGAAGCTAAAATCAATCCTGTTTATGAAGTCAGCTGAGATCCTACGATGGAGGGTGCTGTGGAGGAGCGGAGCACTATTATTAGCATTGGAGATGGCACACAGGGTGATCTCTGCCCTGCAGCTGCAGGCACACAGAGGGATCAGCCGGACAGATGAAACATGGGAATCGGTGGCTGCCTCCCCTCAGACACCCTGCTTCGCCTGCCGGGCCCTGCCACTCGTGGCAGGCTCTATGGCTCCTTCCTCTCCCCCCTGCCCAGCCTGGCTGTTTGCAGGCAGACAGCAGTGACAAGCAGCGAGTGGGGGCTGCTGATGCTGGAGACAGGCAGGAGAGCTGACGCACGAAAGCGTCACGGGGAGCTGGTGCGGAGCAGCGAGGAAGGGTCCCACGGCATCCGACTCGCAGCCGGGTGGGCACTGTCTCGGCTCTGCCCTGATGGAGGCGCCTCCGGAGCAGAGCAGACTGTGGATGGGTCTCTAATTTTAGTGTCCTGCTTGTATGCTGCTCAGAGCAGGGTCGTGCGGGCTTCCATTACGCACAGGCAAATTGAACTGAATGGAAATATTGTCGTCTCACTTACCGCTGTCACATTGTATCAGCTCACGGCTGATTTGCTCGGCATTGTAATCGGGTGGGTAATAAGGGGATATTCACTCCGGTACGGCAGCACGGCTCCAGGCCCATCCGCTGCAGGGAGCAGGCTTTACCCAAAGTGATGCCTGGGCTCCCTGCTGGCTCTGCACGCAGCTCAATGTGCCCAGCTATGACTAACGCTCCAGCCTCTACACTGATTTCTAGCCTCATGCAGCCCTTCTGATGTCAACAGGATTTTACTGGACTCTAAACTGGCTCTAAATGTGGCTCAGTAGGTGCTAAAAATTGTCTGTGATATCCTGAGCTTGAATAACTTGAGAGAAGAACATTTCTTTAAATAATCATGTGTTTCTCATTTACACATTGAGACTCCAAGCAACGGCATGTAGCAGCTTGTAATGCTCAACTTCTGATTTGTGGGCAGTGTTTTAAGGATCAGTTATTATTCCTTGCTCTACAGCATCAGGAGCTGGAGACTGCAGGCAGAGTTAGGGCTGCACAGTGAGTGCCAGGCGCTATGTGACTGATCCTTCCCTGCCTCCAAGGGCCAGTGCCCTGAACAGGCAGGGCAGGACCAGTGCAGTCCCCCCTCTGACGTGTGGACTTTGGAGACAGGTTTGAACTTTCCCAAGGTCATACACAATCATTTGTAGCAGGCCCAGGAGTTGATCCAGACCTTCCAGCAGCCCACCCAGGGCCAGAGATGAAAGACTACCACTTTCTCTCTGTGCCAAGGATTTAGGCACAGGCATGCAAATTTTAGGTACAAGTCTCCAAACTGATTCCACTTGTGGCTGTACAGCACCCAGGCATGACATCTGTGCCTGCTCAGGGACCTGACCCTCCAGGCTGGCAGTGTTATTGCCAACAGCCCTCACTTGGAACCTGCAGTCTGGTTTGTAGCTTTTCCCCTATTCTAGAGGATTTTTGTCAAGCCAGGATAAATGACCTGAGTCCAAATGTTTGTAGGTTTGTTTGTCAATAATCTAATAAAATCTTTCACCTACAAACCTTCCTGGCCTGCTGTAGATGAAAAATGCAGGAGCATCAGGGCTGTGGCCAGATTTCGTTAGCTGCTTGTACAGAAGCCAGGCAGGCACTGTGACTGCTGATAAGCTCAATCTCCAGACTCTGCAACAGGGAACAATGGTAGTGAGGCAGCATCCATGTCCTTGGAGAAGGCCCTGGTTTCCCGCAGGGCTCCTGGGGGCAGCCTTGCAGGCTGCGGAAGCTAGGGAGGGTGCAGGGGAGGATGCTGAGCGGGCAGCGCTCCTCCTGCAGCCATGCTCAAAGATGCTCGCTCCTCCACGCCAGGCTGCTGGTGAAGCTGAGAGCCTCTGCTTCCATGCCAGCTTGTGATTCGGGCTCACGGACACCGAGCTGCTGGCCTGGAGTGTGTTTTCTCCCCGCCACCCGCTGCCAGCTCCTCTTGCACACTGCCTCTCGCAGACTCCCATGCTGGGTGCTGGCTCCTGCATCTCCCAGCTGGGCTCAGCTCCCCTCTTGGCAGGCCGGCGTCCCCAGCTGGGTGTCCCCTGAGCCAGCATTCCTGGCTGTGCCTCGCTGCTCCCCTGCCCTTGGAGAGCAGCTGCTGGGGCCTGGCTCTGCCAGGTGCAAGCTGGGCTGCAGCTCTGTGGAGTGGCTTTGCTCGCTGGCTCCACTAATATCTGGTGAAGATGACTCAGACTGACAGCTCCTAGTGCAGAAACCAGTGCCATCCCAGACACAGCAGCTGCTTCTGAGCAAACTGTGTGTCCCCTCTCTCTTCCTAGCCATCATCTTCTGCAGGAGTTAGTCCTCCTCAGGGACGATGGCATGCACACACATGAGGAGGCTGGAAAATGAGCTTTGTCCCAAATCCTAGAAGTTAGGATGACCTGAACATGTACAGCCTTCAAATTGCCCAGTGAGGCTCTCTCCTGTTGTATTTCTCTTCTGATAACGGGGTGCAAGTAATATCTCTAATGAATGGCCATACTACCTCATTTCTCGTGATGAGTTGATTTCCACAGGGTCCATAGAGAGGAATGTTTTCACCAGGAATTTCAAGGGTAAAATCTAGAGCAAGAGCAGGGAGATGTATAGGGCTGTTACAAAAGCAAATACAGCCTTAGCCACAGTTTCCTTAAAAGACTGAAATAGCTATAAAGAAAGAAGTAGTGGTCAATGCTAGAAATTCCTGTGCCCTTTTCTCTCAAGGTGAAGAAGGTGAGGGTGCTGCAGATAGGACAGGAAATATCAACAAGAACAAGTTACCAGTGTCCAGGCTTTTGGGTTCATTGTCAGGTTTGGCTTAGCATTGTCTAAATATCTAAGTGAGACTGGCATCACATAGCCAGTGATGCCAGTATACACATATACATATATATAGTACTTCTATATTCATAGTGATAGGAACAGATAAGGGGAGGGCAGTGGTGATCTCATCGGGAGACCTACTAAACAACTCCAGTTCCAAACTGTTGCTTCAGAGCAAGTCTGCTCCTCATCATGTGGTTGCTGCGGAGCGAGAAACCACAGCTGGAGGCATTCACTTCTTGGTAAAAGGGGGACCCATCTGATAAAGTTGCTTCTTGTTTCAGGGGCCTTCCTCATCCCCTATTTCCTGACACTGGTGTTTGCTGGAATTCCTCTCTTCCTGCTGGAAACCGCTCTGGGCCAGTATACCTCCGTCGGTGGACTGGGAGTATGGAAATTAGCACCCATGTTTAAAGGTACTGTACCATCAGGCAATGGCACATAACTACAGACAACAGGACTTTAATGGTTTGGGAAGCAAATCAGTAAATCCCTGGGGACTGGGTTGAGGTGGCAGGTGAGGGGAGTTTTTTCCCTCTGTCTATATCAAGCTGTCCTTGACCACTGTGCTCTGTACAAGCAGTCTTGCATGGTGACAAAGCACTTTATGATCAGCAAGGACTGATGGAGAGGCTTTGGTTGCAGAAGACTTGGCCCAAGCCACTCCATGTGGGCTCACTGTAGTTGCATGGGAAAGCTGTAGGTAGGAAACATGAACCTGTCACCATGTCTGGGGTAGCAGCATTCTGGAAACCAAGGCATTCAGAAATGCCTTGGATGTGGGAAAGAGCAATTCTGCCAGGGAAATGACCAAATCCAGTTTTCATGGAGCTCTGTCCCTAAAGTACCTGTGACATACTGAAAGGTAGCACTGCTCACCCAGTGGAAACAGGTGGGTGAGAGGTGTGAGGGAATAAGCCTCCCGTGCTGACCAGATCACTGTAGCTGTATCAGGAGCTGGTTTGCTTTTTCTGGCTCTGCCACAAAACTTGTTGTGATGTCCATGAGCACAGTCAGGCTCTGGATTGATGCTGCTCTCTGCCTTCGTTCTCAGGAGTGGGACTGGCAGCTGTGGTTCTCTCCTTCTGGCTGAACATCTACTACATTGTCATCATCGCCTGGGCTCTCTACTATCTCTTCAACTCTTTCAGCAAGGTGAGTCACAGACAGGTCTACAGCATGGCATTGGTTGTGTTCTGGGTCCTTACTCCCTGCTTTGTGGACAGGTGTTGTTTATGCCACAAAACATATACTAACTGCTTGCAGTTTGTGCAGAGAGCCTTTGTTAGCACCCTGCTGGACCCCTCCCAAAGAGGTTCACCAGCCCTGAAAGCAGTCGTGTAGTGCTGGTGGGTACTGATACTTGTCCTCTGGAGAGGGTGGTCCTCTGGAAGGGCTGGTCCCATCCCCTCTCTGGTAACCCACTCACATTAGTCGTTAAAACCCACCCCGTGTCTCTGTCATATTTCTAGAGCTATGTGAATCTAAGAGCTGCACATCTCCACAACGGGTTTTATCACACGTCCTTATTACCCAGGACTTAGTCCTGGCCTTAATTAGTCCTCATTTATGCTTCTCTTGAAATCCTGGGGAATTTTTCTGGGAAAATGATTCAGAAAGCATTTAGATATCTGCTTGTGACTGTCCCTTAGCATGTAGTTTGACACTGTGGTTTATAGTGGGTTCCTCTCCCATAGCAGGGTCTTCTACCATACAAGGCTAGAATCACACCTCACAAGAACTTGGTAGCTGAATGATTTATTTCAGCCCAGCAACTGGGAAGAGCTCCCTTATCTGTCTGAGCAACCTGCTGTCTTAAAGACGTCAACTCTGTGGTTCAAATGGGATCTTTTTTCAGTCAGGTATAACCCTGAAATGTTGTTACAAACATTGTAGATCAAATTTCATTTTTTGTTTGATCAAAAATTTCGAGTATCTATCAAGACTTTTGCCAAAATACTCTGTTTGGCATTGTCAGCTGTGCTTCTACTGCCAAGACCCACTGTAGGATCCTAGGTTGGGAACAAAACCGTCAGTCATGGATGATTAGGTGCACCCTCAGGGATTCCCAAATCAGCAGAAGTCTACCCCAAAGGAACCCATCCCGGTTATATGCTGGGCAGAATGCATCTTAGGATGAGGCTTGGGTACATCCAGGCGTCACAGACCTGACTGGTGACAGTGCTCATATCTATACAGACAGATCCAGGTGTTTGGCTCAAGGCCTTTTCTTTTACCTGAGATACTTCCAAATTCCCCGAAGAAGCCAAGGTGCAAATCAAAAAGCTAGGCTGCTCTCTGTCCCAGAAGTATTTTGAACCTGCACAGGAACCCAGTTTGCCTCCTGCAGTTTCTGTCCTATTTCAGAGGAAATGGAGCAGCAACAAACTGTCCCCCTGCCTGCCCCTCTTTGGAGGAGCTGCACAACGTCTCTGATGGGAAAACCACTTGATTGAAGGGCTGCTGTGTGGTGCTGCTTGAGCCATTGCTTTTGCTTCAGTGCAATTAGCAAGTACACAATGAAATCACTGGGTGGGTGGGAGCAGTTTGGGTGGCCACCAGGGTGTTCCCCCCTGCCTCTCCATAGCCCTTCATCTGCCAAGCCAGCATACATGTTAGGAGGTATCATCTGCTGGAGTGAAGTGATTCAGATGGGGAGGGAAGGCAGCACTTGAAGGCAGTGATGCCACAAAGCCCTTAAAACACAGATAATATTTCTAAAGGGGTCTGTGTTCGTGGATGAATAGGAATGGATACAAGCACCTTCTTAAAGCTTTGTTGAGCTGGAGCCTGAGGTCTTATCTGCAGAGGGAAATCATCCAGAATAGCCGTTCTGCATTTATCTACATGCACTGCACTCGGGAAATGAGATCGCTGCTCGTGGGGACGTATCTGAGCTGCTCCTGCTGGGCTGTCTTGGCTGTGTCAGTGCACAGCACGGGTGGGCTGCCCTGTGTGCTTGCACAGCCCCCGGCGCTGCGGTTTCATCGCTCGCAGCACCAGAGCTGATTGTATTAAATCTATAGCAGTGTGCTGCCATCACACTGCTACCTGCGGTGTAAACATCTCCCAGGAATCTCTTTGTCCTGCTTATAATCAGGGTAGGGGACAGCACGAAATAGCGACTACATTTTAAACTTACTTCTGGGCTTACGTTCCATCAGTTTATTTGCGTAGGCAAACCGATAGCCCTCATTCTCAATGCCACGCTGCTTTTTAAGCATTGAAACTTGGTATAAATGAGAGATAAGAAACAAATTATTTGTGCAGTAAATTCCAACCACTTGTTGAGTGAAGCTAGCCAGAAGCTGTAATGGTTATAAACACAATATCCCCCAGCAGCTATTTTAATTAGTAGCTATTAATTACCAACAGTTAATTGGAAGTGTCTGTCTATCTGGGGAATTGCTAACATTTTTTAGGGCTACAGCATTGCCCCAATCACACCGTGATATTGTTTCCTGGAAAACCTGTGTCACAATTTATCATTGTTTTGGAAAACAGTTCCATGCTTTTGGATGCAAGGTTCCTGCCCACCCAGAGGAGCTGCCCATCCTCTTTGCAAAAAATAATGGAGTTTTGGTTTAAAAGAAGACAAATTTTTCTTCTCGCCACAGCCCTTCGGAGAGGGCACATTAATGCTAACCCTGCTGTCCTTGTGCTGGCACAGGAGCTGCCATGGCAGAGCTGCGGGAATCCCTGGAACACCAACCGCTGCTTCTCCAACTACACCCTGAGCGACACCATCAACCTCACCAGCGCTGTCACAGAGTTCTGGGAGTATGTCCACAGCCTGCCTACACCAGGTTTCTCCCCCTCGCCACGGCCATCACACCTTGCTGGGGCTGTGGCCATAACTGCCGGCACCTTTCCTTGGACAGCCTTGCAGGAGGGGGGTCAGAGCCAGCTGTTAGCCAGGGTGGGCATGGGGTGCAGGTCATATGGGTAGAGGAGATAATGGCCTCTCCAATTTGCTTCTCCTTCCTTTATCCCATCACGATGAGCCTCGAGTCACTTTAAGGTTTTGTAGGCTCTCATGCTTGTCTGCAACCTGGCCCTTCACCCTCCAGCTGCCTCCAGGATCTTTGGTCCCTCTGCTCCAAAGGGTCAGATTTCCCCTTAACACAACCTCTCCTACCCCTAGGAGGAACATGCACCAGATGTCTGGGGGCCTGGGGGAGCCCGGCACCATCCGCTGGCCCCTGGCTGGCACACTGGCCCTGGCCTGGCTGCTGGTCTACTTCTCCATCTGGAAGGGCGTGGAGTGGACGGGCAAGGTACGGCATGAGGGCCGGGTGTTTCAGCACTGTCTCTTACCACCATGCTCAGATCTTGGCTGTGGAAATGTCCTCCAGACTCAATTTGGTTTGAGTGGCCATAAATAAGGTTTCAATGCTTGAAGGCAGAATCACGGTAGAAGACAGTAAATTTCTGACATTTACTTTTCATGGTTGTAAAAATTGCTACTATGTTTATGGTAATTTTCATTCTAAGTGTAGAGAATATCTCTTCCCCGTAAAGTCATGGGCCTGAGTACTCAGTATCTCTGAAAGACTTGGGAAGAGATTTTTGGAGTTTACTTACATCTCCCCCTTAGGGACACCCCTTTGAGAGAGCAAGGCCTCTTCTGGGCTTCCCCTTTTGAAAATCATGGTGTCTTAAAATGCTGCTAGTGGAAAAAGTAAACAAACTTCACCACCTCCTTTGAAAATTTTCATGCTGCCCTTTAGGGATTTGTGGGAGACCTTCAGATCAGAAGCACGTTGTTATTCACTGTGTTGCATTTCAGGCTAGCACAGCGGAAAGGTAATTGCTTAGTTTAGAGAAACTGTGATGCTGAGATACTGAGATGTGTTATTTAGAGCACAGCGTGGTGTAGCAGGACAATATTATGAAAGGAATAATCTAGAGGAGAGATCAGAAAGAAGCGCTTCAGGCATATGTCACCTAAGCTGTTAACTTCCCTGGTGGCTCTCAAACAGGTTCTCGTTACGCGGCCACAGCAAAGCCCTGGTGATTACTGGCATGGGCCTTGTGATGAGGGATGGCATGTACCTGCCAGTCCCTGAAACTGTGCTGAAAAGCAAGCGGTGGAGTCAAGACAACTCATGTTGCTTGATGCAGTGGACTAGAGAAACAGCAGCTTTAGATCTGCAAAATAAGGATGTGATGACTTAAAGGGATTACTTCCATGGACTAAATTTATCCCTGTCCAATTCCCTTGTCTTTGGGCAATTCATCTGGACTTTAACATGCAACTTTTGCAATTAGTGTGTCCTTGCATGTCATTGAGAGAGAGACCTCGAACAGCCAGAAACATTGCTAGCATGGGAACAAGATAGAAAAAGGAGGGAAATGCTGCTGAAAGCACTGGCGCACAGGAAGCCCCTTCCCACTTCACAGGGACACATACTGGACCCAGTGCCATCAGGGGCAAGAAAGCTCCTGAGCACTGGTGGGCTGAGGGCTTCTCTCCCATGGTGTCTTTTGCAGGTGGTGTATTTCTCAGCCACCTACCCCTACTTCATGCTCTTCATCCTCTTTTTCCGGGGAGTCACACTTCCGGGAGCCAAAGAGGGGATCCTCTTCTACCTCACGCCTGACTTCAGAAGGCTCTCTGACTCTGAGGTTAGTAATCTAGTGAGAAGATCTCTTACCTTCCAGTTGTCTCTGCATTAGTCTTCCTCAGAAGTAAACACAGCAGCAATTTTTGAAAGTGCTTAAAGGAGCACTGGTGATCGGTAATGTTGCTTTGGTCAGGGGCAGCATGGGGGCAACCAATGAGAAGCACAGAGTCTTACAAAGGCAAAGTTTTTCAGGTGACACAGACTCTGCCTTTTGCAGAAGCAATGCTCCTGGGGCTCCAGAGGTCAGCAGTCAAGTGTGAGTGGGGACAACTGGACACCCATCATTTCCCAAGGGATCCCAATGTTCCCTCTCTCAGGAAACTCACTGTAACTGTACTGCACTGCCAGCTGCATTGGCTCTAGTGCTGGAGACAGGGGTCTCAGGATCAGAAGAGTTGTTTAAATACTATGTGTCCTAGTTAAGAAATGAATAGTCTGCGCCCCCTCATGTGCCTTCTAGGGTTTAAACCCTTAAGGCACCAGGACCGAATTTACAAGCTGTCCTCTGCAGTTGTTTGCACAAGAAGCTCCATACTGGAAAATCAAAGACATGCTAGTGGAAGAGGAATGGAGAGGGTGAGCGTGGGACACGGGTCTTCTAGGGGAGCAGCACCCCTCGTGGGGCAGCTGTGAGAATGTGAGCAGACACACACACAGATTCAGCCGATGCACGAGTCCTTTCTGACCTGAGCAGGAGCCTGAGGGACACAGTTCAGAAAATAGGATCTCGACCCTTCCTCCATCTCCATCCATCCCTGGAAACAGCCTCAGGCCACAGGTTTTGGAGGGCTGGGGTTGTACATCTGGTGCTGGTCCAGGCTGCACCCTCGATGGACTTGCCACGTCAGGAGGACGCAGACCCCCTACTCCTCCTCCTCAGGGAGGCTTTGTGCTCCAGCAGGCTCGCTCCTGACACCACAAGCAGGAGAGGCAAACGCCACATTCCCGACTCAGTGCCCTGTGTTACCTGGCACCTGGCAGCCCCGTTCCCATGGGGTGAGTTACAGGGGTCCTGCTGACTCCGCTGAGCTGCCAGGCAGGCAATGGCTCCAGGAGGCAGCTTGCTCCGTCCACGTCTGTGCAACACAAATCCACCACAGGGAAAAAGGGGCTGCACCAGCCATCTCCATTACTCTCCTCTCCGCCTGCACCACCACCTCTGAGCCCTACCTTGTCCTGGAGATACATGTTCAGAAAGGCATGGAAAAGTCTGTTCTTCAGACGTTTTTGGCCCAGCTGGCAGCAACACAGCTACAGGTCTCAAGGTGGTTCCTTGTGACATTTCCAGCTGCTGACCCAAACATTTCCTTGCAGTTTGGGTCAACAACCAGCATCGCAGGCACCTGTGACTGTAGTGACAGGGTGCCCGCAGGTCCTGACCACCCCAGTGGCAAACAGCCCGCTCACTAGCCCTGCACTGAGCTGCTACTGGAGATACACCTGCAGCACGGAGTCCCTTCTGCTGCAGATGTGTCTCTGGCAGCAGCTCAGCAGCACAGAGTCCCTCCTGCTGTGCTCTTCTCTCACAGCAACCCAGGCAGCAGGTTTGTAAAAACTGGAAGGAGCAATGGGTGGCATTGTCCAGAGGCTGGTGTTTGTCTCCAGGGTGTGACAGCCTTACCTCGCAAAGCCAAGACACCAAGTTTTTGGTCCCAACAGATCCTACACCCTCTCTGGTAGACAGGATAAACACTGAAGTGTCTGGATGTCTCATCCATCCCCTCCATGCTGAGCTGTTGCTCAAAAGAGGGAGGGTGGCCATGCTCAGAGGGCTGGACCCACCGAGCTGGCAGCACAGAGGAAGGCAGACTCAAAACCAACTTCTTCTCCACAGGTCTGGATGGATGCAGCCACACAGATCTTTTTCTCTTACGGCCTGGGTCTGGGGTCCCTGATCGCACTGGGGAGCTACAACACTTTCCACAACAACGTCTACAGGTCTGTTGTTTTTTTCTCCAGCCTCCTGCATGGCAGGGAGTGCTCATGGGTGAGGGAAGGGGTCATGGTGAGTCTTGGGTGCTTGATCTCCTATGTTGTCTCATTGGCAACATGGAGCCTGGGGGGAACACTGCGATCATCTGGGGCTCCCCTGCCTGCAGCACACAAAACACATCACCTCTCCAAGGCACAGAAGCAGGCCTTGGACTTTTGTTTATCCCACTCCTGGCCTCTTGGTAGGGACCTGCAGGTGGTTTCTTTCTTTCTCTCTTCCAGAGACTCCATTATTGTCTGCTGTATAAACTCCTCCACCAGCATATTTGCTGGATTTGTTATTTTCTCTATTGTTGGCTTCATGTCACACGTCACAAAGAAGTCAATCTCAGAGCTGGCCTCCTCAGGTAAGCAGAAACCAAGGTTCAAATGCAACAGCAACCTTTAAGAGCAATTTGACAGCGAGCATGGGGTGCTCCCAGGCCTTTCCTGACCAGTACCCAAGCATGCAAATCTTTTTGCACATTCTCCCACCAAGAAGGCTCTCAGACACCTGTGGCTGATGTTCATTGCACTCTGGCTGCAAGGGGCATCTTCACTCGCTTTTAATGTTCACCTTCTTTTAGTGCTGAAGTTTTATGTGCTTTTGCTGCAGTGAAATATTTAGGCCATTTGCTTCCTGAAACTTTCCTATGAAGAATATAAACTGCTTATGTTTTCAGTAGACGTGCTCAAAATATGGACTCCCTGTTCCATGCAAAATTTTGAAATCATACACTCAGAATAATTTTTTAACTAAGATGGGACCGTGTCTTCTCGCACAAAGACATATTTTGAAATTGCTGCCTTCCCAGAGAAAGCTTTTATCTCAAGAAACAGCATTTTGTGATGGGGGAAAAAAAATAGACATCAGAAAAGTTATAACCAGCTCTAAATATGAGTTTATATTTCTAGCAAAGTGCTCCAGCTCCATTTGGTAGCAGTAATTTGGTGATTTTCTTGCTTGCAGGAAGATAAAACACAAAGTATTTTTCCGGTCATTCCTGCCTCCTCACCCTACCCCTGTGCACCCCACTGGGTTGGTGAGTTGTGGGCGAAGACTCAGGTGTTTCTAGCCCCTGTATTAAATACCTGAAATTTTTGAGTGTGATCATTGTCTCTCTGTTCAACTGTGGCCCTTAGCTCAGACTTCCCATCAAAAATGCTTCATAAACATAGTGTCATCCCTCTTTTCATTCCCACAGGCCCTGGACTGGCTTTCCTTGCCTACCCACAGGTTGTGACACAGCTGCCCCTGTCCCCGCTCTGGTCAATCCTCTTCTTCTCCATGCTGCTGATGTTGGGTCTGGATAGTCAGGTGAGATGACCTAGGGGCAAAGTGGGGTGGGAGACAAAGATATCTTCAGATATGATGGTGGTGCACCTTGGGACACTGTCAAGCAGGGTCTTTTCTTACTCTTAATGGTGAGAGGCAACTGTGTGAATCAAAGTCCCCCATGTGGTCATTGCCTCTGTGCTCTTCTCTAAGGTGGGCGTATACTGCAAGTGTGGTGGTATCTGACCACTACCTAATTCACTAGTCCTTGTCCTGCTGCTGATTAAAAATAAGAGTAATGACCAGCTTCCAGCAGCCCAGCAGGACCAGTCAGCCTTACAAGACATAGTCTTACTGCTACATTAGTTTGTGGTCATCACAGTTCTCTTGGTATTTTGTGAGAAGCTCTGTTTGGATGCCTTGGATTTCCTTCCTGTGTCATGGAACACCTTGACCAAACTGCATTTACTGTGAGGCACTGTCAAGAAAACGTCATTATTTTGCCTTACTTTCATAGGTTAGGGTAGAAAGCCTCCATCTTCTCTACTCTCAAGAGCTGGAAGGAGCATCCCAGCGCTAGGTAGCAGTCTCCAGTCAGACCACAGCACTATGGCACAGTATTGACAGGTTACACTGAGAAAGCAGGGATAGGGCATTTGAATTAGGGCTCTGCTGTAGTGTGGGAATGGTGGTTTGACACAGCACTTCAGCATTCATGTAGGTAACACAAGTGGCTCTGAGCAGAGCAGAAGCACCATGGCCTGGTTTGTAGGTGAGCAGGGATAGATCCTGGCAGAAGGACCGAGCTATGCCTTGGGAAAGGCTGGTGCCTGGGTACCCTCACTGCTTTGCCATTAGGTAAGTCTTACAGGTTTTTGAGGGGGAAGCAGTGGGGTGTAGCAAAAGGTCTCTACGCTGCCCCCCTCAGAGCCCTCACAATACAAAAAACAAATCATGGTCTCTCTTTACAAGCAGTGATACTCTTTTTCCTGATAATTCAGCATACAAGTAGCTACTCAATGAAGCAGTCAGTTGCCGTGTGCCTCCCTTTGGAGCGCATCAAAGTCAAAGGCTCCTTCAAAAGCTTTACTTGGTCTGTCACATCCTCCCCTGTGCCTGCGAGCTCTCTCCTTGCAGTGCAAACCACCAGTACAGAATGGATGCTCTCTTGGGTTACAGGTAGCGTTCATAAACCCAAGTCTAGTTCATCATCCAACTCAGGCCTATTCCTGAAATGTCACACCCAGTTTCTGGGAAAATCCGATCAACTAAATCTGGTTTTCAATTATGGCACACTCCCTTAAACACATCATAAAGCTCAAGTCTGCATTGCCACAGACATTATTTGGCAAATAATTTAAAATAACGACTAAATGTTCCAAAATAAGCTACATTTACAGAAAAAAAATTACTCTCCATGGATTATTCACTCAGTGCTGGTAAATAGTTCCAGACATGACAATAAAAACCTCTAAGCACTGTGTGGAATTTATTTGCTGCATTTACTTCTGAAATACCACTTGAAATTATCCAAGTCCCTTCTGACAGCTAGTCTCAGAGGGTAGGCAGTCCGTGGGGTGCTATCATCGCCTGGAGGAGGAGGAGGAAGGGGAGGGAACGAAGCATGAAAAGGAAAACAAGCTTTTAAAAAAGCACAGATAAATACATGTGGAGAAGCTTTCTGTCTGCATGCTGGAGCTCTGATTCAATGAAACACACCATTAACAGCATGGCAGCTTGTGCGTATAAAACAAATAACACAGGCTGCAGCACTGGTTGCAATTGCACGTGAATTTTAATGTGTACAGTTAAAAAAAATGAATGAAAGAAAAGATATGGTTTTGCTATGTGTAGGTTAAATATTTGTGGTATTTGCAGATGGGCAGCAGCCATTTTTCATTTAGGTCAACAGCCTAGGCCACAAGGCATGGCAAGGCCATAGGGTGCTTCTTGCACCCTGCACACCCACGGCTGCTGGGCTGGGGCTGCCCCTTGTCACCTGCTGGGCATGGGGCTGGAGGCACAGTGGCAATGCACAGAAGCTTGGCTAACAAAGGAAGGTAGGGCTGAAATCTGTGTTTGTAAGTCAGCGACAAGCCCCAGCCCCTTAGCAATGGTGGGGGGTAGGTCCACCCATGTTCATTAGCTTCCATAGCAAGTCTTCTGCAGGTGCAGCACAGCTACATCTGCCTCTTTCTGCCAGGGTGCTCATCTCGTCTGCAGTCTCTTGAATGGGATGAATGACCTATTTTGATAGACATGCACCTCCCCCCTGTGCCCCCACTCGCCACTCGTGTGCCTTCATGTTCACTCTGCCTCTGATCCACCCAGGCTTCAGCTCTCTGCATCTATGCCTCTTGCATAATATGCTAATGATTTCTTTTAACCTGCCAGTTTCCAGGTCAGGCGTTTTCTGCCCAAAGGAGCTAGCAAGCCTTGTGACTGCAAGCCTGCATCTTTCCCATGTGAGGCCACCTCTCACAGGTTATTCATGAGGAATTGCAGCTATGAGCAGCTAGACCCCCTCTCATGGCTCTCTGCTGCACATCTGGCAGCTGTGGTTGAAGGCCCCACCTGCTCTTGGGTCCTGATCAGGGTGCTCTGCCTGACAGAGGAGGGAATAGCAGGCCCCTGACACTTTCATCCCTCTTCCTGAACCAAAGAGCTGTCAGTTGTACTCCCTCCTGTTATCTGAGGCATCTTTTCCTTTGCTTTTTCTCCACTGGACACCCCTCACATCCACCTTCTACCCCCGACCAGCCCTGGACCTCCTTTGAACCCTTTTCCCTTTCTGCCTTGCCTGGTGCCAGACCGCCTGGCCCTGCCCATGGCTCCAGCAGTGCCTGGCCATGGATCCACGTAGAAGGAATAACTTTTGACAGTAGGTTGTTTTTTCTTTGTTATGCCAGGGCTTCACATTGTGGTGCCAACTCAGTCCTGACTGTTCCAGACAATGAGCTGGGTGGGATGGGGTGAAGAGCTCACTATCAACAAGTATAAAGGCACCTTAACCCATGCCCGAACAGCAGAAGATGCTTTAATAACACTTGTGTCCAACATAAAAGGCTTAGTCATTAAAAATTCAAGTTAAAGCAGTTGAGCTGTGGTGCCCTAGGAATACCAGCTTTTCACACTGCACTGTGCAGGCATAGAACCCTGGGCAGAAACATCACCCTTTGCCTCCCTCTGTGCTCAGATGGGAGACAGCCCCAGAAGCCAGCAGCATGCCACCTCTTCTGCCACCTCTGCCTAGCTATAGGCATGGCTCAGACTCCATACATCTTCCATACATCTTTTCTTCCATACATCTTTCCAACCCTCTGCTGCTCTTTTTAGTCTGTGTACCTCTATCTCTACCTCCACCCTAGGATTTTTTTCTTCTTATCTCCCTATTCAAAGCTGAATCCAAAAATGCCAGCACTTTCTAGAGCACTCTCTCAGGGACAGGGAGGTTCCTAACATCCAAGAGCAATGAGACCTTTTTCATTTTCATTTCACTGGCTTGTACATTTACTGAGGGTGACCAGGGAAACTGGAAGCTTGCCGCCCTCATAACCTTCACAGTATTTTTGCTAGAGGCATGATGAGCTCTCTGAGAGCTCTGTTATCAGTGGTTTCTGTGAGTGAGATATAAAAGTGAATCTCACAATTTAACAAGAAATAAGAGGGAGGGGTGCACTTCACATATGTGCAGTCCAATTGTCCTCATCCTATAGGAAAACTGATTTGAAGGTAAAGCTCATGGGGACTTATTTATGTGTTATGTTGCAGACAGTATTAATACACTGTGCCTGGTATAGCACTGGACAAGCCAGCCAGGTGTTTCCAGCTCTAGAAATACCATGTGCTGTGAGGATGGGCTTTAAATGTACTGCATCCACTTAATGTACTGTGCTTAAAAAAGTGAAATGAAGTGAAGGACTGGGTAGTCACAGATGTTGTTATGCACATTCATGTGAGACTGGGCAGTGGCTAATGCAGCTCCTTAAAGAGTGGTTTAGATCATTGAAGCACTGTTGCAAAAGACTGAGAAGAGTGTGCATGGGATAGGAAGAGCAAGAAAGGTGCTGCACATGGTCCAGCAGCAGACAGATGTGTTGCTGTGACAGAGCATCTGGCAGCATGGGGGAACAGGGCAGTGGCAGGGAAGCCCTCAAGAGTTCAAGGGAAGAAAGAGGAGGCTTTCCATGAGAGGCAGAAGGTGGAGATTTATCTCAGCAAATTTTAGGTATTAACTCTGGTGCTTTTAGCTCCCTCCATATTCAGTGGAGGGAGAGAGGCATTTTCAGAAGATGGTTTGGACCAACTCTGTGCAGAGGTGCCTCCTTCTTTTCTAGTGTCTGTTGAGAGCACTTAAAGCAATGAGGATGTCAACATTGGAGTTAAGTGCTCGAGGTGATGATGTTAGGTTAAGATAATTATATATATGTCTTGATGTATACCTTTTCCCACAGTTCTGCACCGTGGAGGGGTTCATTACAGCCCTGGTGGATGAGTATCCTCATCTCCTGAGAGCCAGGAAGAAGATCTTCATCGCGGCAGTCTGTTTCCTCTCTTTTCTCATTGGATTCTCCAACATCACCCAGGTACAGATAGCCATGCTTGTATATCACAACACCTTTCCATTCACTCTGGCATAGCACAGCAGCACCAAAACCTTTGGGAGAAGTGACAGCATCCCTAGGAGCCATCCTAATGCTGGATAAATGGACTTGCTCATCACTGCCACATCTCAAGTGACTTAGGATGCCTCCATAATTTTTACCACCATTCTGCTGTCAGTCTGGCTTGTTCTTTTGCAATTTGCAATAAGGGGCTAAAGTTAACAGAGCTCAAGCTAAGAGAGTGCTTTGTGCAAGGGGCTAAGAAAACATAAAGAAGACCAGCATGTTGGGGCCCCGAAGCCCTTCTGGGTCTGAAGCCAAAGTTCACATATGTGGAGGTCAGGGCTGAATGGTCTGGAGACCATTTGTGAAGCACTGTAGGTTTATGAGAAGGCAAGGCAGCAAAACTTCTGGGAGAGGCAGAGCAGACTAATTTAAGTGACTCCATGTAAAACAGAGAAAAGTAAGAAATCCTAGTGTATCTCTGTTTTTCTCCTCACCCTTGGCCATGCCTGAACAGACTGGCTAATTAACTGCAAGAGCACATCAGTTTTGCTGCTGGGAATCAGACTCCAGTGGAAACATTGCAATACTGGATCTACTGTCCAAGGAAATTAAGATTAAAGCCAGCAGAAGCAGATAGTAGCAATCCAAGCACCCAGCTGATATTGTTGACCATAATCTATAACTAAACTCCTTGACCCTGCTTATGTCTTCTCAGGGTGGCATTTATGTCTTCAAGCTGTTTGATTACTACTCAGCCAGTGGCATGTGTCTTCTCTTTCTTGTATTCTTTGAGACCATCTCAATTTCTTGGTGTTACGGTAAGCACAAAAAACCTTGTTCCTTTGTTTTCTCCATGGACACAGTCAATTATTCCAGAAGCCTCCTACAATGAAGTCAATGAAATCTTTGCAACTGAAAATAACTTGGTCTGATAACTCCAAAAAAATCAGGAGCAGGAGGCTGTCATCTCACTTCTCCAGGCTAGGACAAAGACCTCTGCATGAACTGGCAGATGCCTAGGGTCCTACCCTCTGGTCCTTCAAGAGGACACCAGGAACATGGATACTGCTATAACAAATCTGCTTTTGTGTCCCTATCCCCTTGTCCCCTCCAGAGAATGCTTCTCATGCCACAGCATCATCACACTCTTGCTGTGGGTGGCCTGTGCTGTGTAATGAGACCATGGTGCTGAGATGAGATTTTTTTTCAACCCTCATTTCTTCTTTTAGGTGTGAACAGATTTTACAGAAACATTGAAGAAATGATTGGCTACCAACCTTGTACCTGGTGGAAGATCTGCTGGGCCTTCTTCACTCCTCTTGTCTGCCTGGTAAGAACAGAGGCATCTTATCTACAGGAGGATCCAGAAGGACCTCTTAGTTTGTGTGGGCTGTAGGGGAAACGCTGTGTTCTCAACCCAGTATAGATCTGGTACAAGGTAGTTCTAGGCAGACCTGAGATGGGTAAAGTAATACAGGAGCCTCTTTCACTCTGTCTGCAGGAAATCACCCATAAGAAAAGCTCTAGATAATTGTTTGAATCTAAATGATGCCATCAGTTCTTTATTCTTCTTTCTGAGATGCCAAGGAGATGCAAATAATTTACTGTTTTAAAAAGCTATTATCGGTTGTGATGAAGACTCTCAGCTACTCCAGCTCCAGCCTCAGCTCCTGATTGTCACAGCAAAAGACATCAGCAAATGTAGTATAGCTGACTACAAAGCAATTTAGCCTTTGCTGGTTCCTGCACTTCCAACAGATGTACAGGGAATGGCATGAGAAGGCCAGTGTTAGGAAGATGAAGACTCCTGAGGCCAGCTATGAGGATGCTGTGAACTTGCCTAGGAGCTGGTGTGGGAACACTGCTTGTCTGAGTAGTCTGGTGAAGAAGGAAATCAGGGATATTCTGGTTCCAGCTCTTTACATAGGATAATCAGGGGAGGAATGATTTAAAATTACCAGTTGGTGGGCTGAGAGCATCTAGACTAGTTTAAGGAGCTGTCTTACTGCTGTAAGACTCTTGGGAGCTGAGAGAAGTGAAGGAAAGAATTGATGGATGCACTCTGATTTTGTACGTTTTCACCTGTGATGGCTTGTGCTCTTATCCCAGGGCGTGTTCTTCTTCAGCGTGGTGGCAATGACCCCTCTGACACTGGGAAAATACATCTATCCTGTGTGGGGACAAGGCATTGGTTGGTTTATGTCTCTGTCTTCCATGGTACTCATTCCCGGCTACATGCTTTACAGTTTCTTCACCTCAACAGGGACTCTCCGTCAGGTACGGATGTCTTCACCACTCCTCTTCTGCTCCCTGCCTACAGTAAATCCCCCCACTGAATTAAATATAAGGAGAACCAAGCAGACTCTGCTCTGACAAAGTTGTCAGAGTACTTCAGATCGAAGCTGCAGGAGCTCTGTGCACCCTCTCCTCCAGGAGGGCTCAAGTCAGCCCCAGGGCACAGAACAGGTTCCAGCAACACGATCTTGCTGGAGAGGAGTTACTAGCACAACTAAGCACTAACATGTCTAAATGTTTGGGAACACTGTTGGGCAGCACATAGCTGGCTGTGACTGGCCAAGTGGATAGAACTTCAGGTAGTCTGTCCTTAAGTTAGTCTGTTGTCCCTCAATGAGCTGTGTGTTGTCACCATTACAAAAAGGGAACCCTCTTCCCCTGGATATCTCTTTGGTACAGGGGACTGGAGCCTTGGAAGAGATTGGGAGGAGACCCTTGAGGTTTCTCAACCCAGAGAAATCCCGGTTCCCAGTAGCCCCTAGCCATGAGCATGGTTTCCTGGCACTTCTCAACAGAGAGATTGCCTTGAAATATCTCAGGGCTAGGACCTGCTGGTGACAGACATGCACAGTGGTAGTTTGTCTTGAACTTTGCAAAGGGCACTCAGTGAATGAGGGGTTAAGAAGCAAGGCAGACCCTTATGCAGAACCCACAATACCCACAACTCTGATCTTGTTTAAAACATTTACTATTTTAGTTTGAGCAGGGTTTTATGTAGCAGTGAATCATGAGTCTCTGTATGTCAAACCTAAAAATACCTGTTAAGATTTTATTTACAGTGTTGACATTCAGTCTTGAGAGCACTATACACAAAATCCCTGGCTTGATGCTCTCTGCTGCAAGCTATGAGTGTAAGAAGTCACCAGAGGGGTGCTGATTTATGGCTTTCCCAGCCCAGCTTCAACAGACACCATCTAAATTCTGTGAGTTTACTTCATAGATGCTGTATTTAAAATAATGTTCAATTCAGAAATGTTTTGGCTGGAATTGCTGGGCCGAGGTCAACTTCAGGCTCTCTACCTCTGAGGAAAACTTGCAGGTGAATTTAACTTTCCCTCCTTCCAGATCTCCATCTGGATGAACTCTGATATGGGAACTGGGTGGGTTTGGTGTCTCAGATCTACTTTCATTTTCTAGTCCCTCATTTGAGGTCAAGTTTAGGTTCTTGTCATTGGTGTTGAGACTCACATTGATGTTCCTGCAGGACTCAAGCCAGGGTGTTATGTCAAGCCACTGTGGTGATTTTGAGTTGAAGGCCAGCGGCAATTCCAATAGTAGGTCCTTTCTCAGATGTTTCGAGGGCTCCTTATCTCCTCATAATGTGTGCTGGAAAAGAGGGAAAGGGGAAGACTGCAAATACAGATAATGGTTCAACCCTTTGCATAGTCTCAATCCTATTGCCACTAGGGATGGTGAAAGCACAGCCTGGCATCTGAGGGCAGCTCATGAGCACGTTTCCACTCATCCCCTCAGCACCTTGTGCAAGCCAGCAGCACCAGTCAGCAGCACGGGTGGCTGGTGTGCACCCTCCTTGTCTTGCTCTCCCTCTAACAGCACCCACACACATCAGGAGACCCAGACCTCCTCCTCACTGTTCATAGATCCGGGAGTGAGCAGCACATGGCAGCAGGAACAACGTAGGCTTCTGTGTGTGTGTGTGTACTGTTATCAGAGAGACAGAGAGAATTTTTGGCTTCTTACATGCACTAATCCTGGATTAGTTTGTAATAGAGCTGGAGGGAAATGAGGTGCCAATGCTGAATAAAGTGATTTTGACAGACAGGAAAGATTACAAGTAATTTTGATCCTACTGAGCATGAATGTGAGAAGGAAAAAAATATGCCACATGAATGGCAGAAGCAGCTCAGTGAACATTTCAGGGACTTCACACAGCAACAGCCACTTCAGAGGTATTGGAGAGTAGCAGCTTGTTTCCCTTTGCTGGAAAGAGCTTCTTCATGACTTAGTGATGTCTATTCAGGTCAGGCTCGATCCTCCTCTGCCTTCTCTTCTGCAGCTTACAGCATCAGTCCCTCCCTGACAGACAAGAGTGATTCATTCTTCTTCATCACTCCTGTTGCTCAGTCCACATGCCTAATGACTCGCCCCTCCATATTTTCCTGGGTTCTTGCTTCACTTTACTTGGCTCTGCCGTTTCCATCCGATCAGCTCAGGGTGACGAGGATGGCTGCTAGTGTGAAGGTTTGTGCAGGTGGACTGGTTTGATCTGCATCAGCAGCACAGACTGTAACTTTGTCAGCAACTGTAGCTGGTTAGTAAAGCTTTATAATAAATCCTAGTTGAAAAATTACAGGAACTGGGAAAATGGGTCTGCTCTGAAGCCGGTGACATCGCAGCTCTTGTTCCTACTTGCAGCTGGTATTGCCTGGTAACAGTTTGCCCGTGTTATAAGGGTGATCCCTGTATTTCAGATAAAAGGAGGAGCTGCTGTGCTGTGCTTTGCTGTGTGCAGCACCAAAGCAAAAGTGACTTGCAGAGGCTTGCAGTGGATCACTGAACGGTGCTGGAGGAGTGACTCCTGCTACGTGCACCATCCTCTCGCCCTGTAACTAGGGACACCTCTGAGGCTTTGGGTGCAAGGTCTCAACCCTCAGCTGCTGTCCCCCCATCCTCCAGCTGACACACTCTCTCCCTTCTTTCCCGGGCAGCGTTTGCAGCAGATGACACAGCCCAAACCAGAGATGCAAGCTCAGAAAAACGGCCTCCAGGTGATGTCCTTGAACGGGAGGGACTCTGATGCCGCTGTCTAGGAGGAGAGCCCCAACTGCCTGACCCTGCCCTGTAGCTGCTTGTGCCACGTTGTCCCTCGAGCTGCTCTGGCACAGCTCGCTGTCCCCAGCTTCACGGTGGCTTTCGCTTGTCAGAGAGGACCTGGTGGAAGAACCCACTCGTGACTCTTTCTCTCGGCCTGGCTTACCAAGGCTCTGCCTGAGCTGCCACAGGGGCATTGTGCAGTGACTGTCTTCATCATGCAATGTCCTGGTCTGGGCTCTCAGAGAAGAGCGGCTGGTGCCCAGATGCCCTCCTCCTGGCAAGAGGTGATGTTTCTAGAGAGCTTAGACTGATTACTGACCACTTCTCTGTTCTTCTTGCCTTTCCACATGAACCTCTGCAGAGCATCCTGTAGCACATAGCCATGCTGTCACCCCAGAGAGCCATCTGCCACCAGGTTCAAACCTCAGACAGTTGTCAATTGATCTAACATAAACCAATGCTAGGAAATGCATGACTGGAGGATATGTGGCAGAATGAGGGATTCCCTGAGGAGTCTGTTGTGCTGGTAACTGTAGGACATCACCCTGAACATCACCCAGGACATCTCTGAGAGTATAACACCTCAGAGAAAGCTGGGAAGTGTTTCAGAGCAGTCCTAAAGCAGTGGCCTATTTCTGGCTTATAAAGCCCTGAGAAATAAGGTGACTCATCATAGCACCATGTGCAGGTGTGACAGTGATGTTCCCATTTGTGACAGACTCCCAGTGACCCCACGCAGAAGTACCCATATACTCAGAGCATTTGATGCGCTTCTGTCATACGTGTGCACAGATGGAGTGCCTTCGTGCAAATTAGTCTCTCCCCTCCCTTGGCACCCTGACAGCAATGCCAGGTCTGCTGGCCTGCCTTCCCGCCAGCTTGCACTGCCAGGCTCAGCTCAGAGGCAATGAATTCATAAATGAGTGTTGAAGGAAAGGTACATCCCACTCACGCCGTGGGGCTGTGACATGGTGCAGGTTGGCCCCATGCTGCCCATCCCTGGGAGCAGGCAGTGCACAGGACCAGCCAGATCTTCTGCTGGTCTCCCAGCCTGAGGATTGGTGAAGAGGAAAGAAGTGGTCTGGTGATTAAAGCTGAAGCCAATCACCTTTGGGGTTGGGTCCCCTGCCAGCTCGCCAGTGCATCTCAATTAATGTTGCTTTAGATGTGCAACCAACTTGTGTTTGTACACGTGGCACGTGCTGTGTCCTGGCTCTTAGCAGTTGTGTCTGCCAGGCTTCGAGTGCATGTTTTGAAGTCTCCAACACTACGAGCTGAGATCACGCCCTGTCCTGCATCTACTCGTTAGGGTGTTCACGTCAAAAAAATCACAGCTGTTAAATAGACATGAGGAACACAGAATTTACAGGCTTGATCTTGTAGAGCTGAAAGCCAAATGCTGCAAGCTGTAATCATAGTTCATCACAATTAATCTCAGCCAGTCAGGGACATGTCATTTGTCCTTGTCCTATAATTGTAAGTGCTAGCATAGCTGAAACTTTCTATTTCACTTTCACCTATTTTTATAAACTGGGGGATTAAGGAAACTGCTCCTTAAATATATGTATGTCCTTTGAAAGGGACACATTTGTTGAAAACAGATGTTAACCTCCAATCTGTGCAGTAATGACCTTTGCTAGAAACCTGCTTTTGACTCTGCATCCAGGTCATGATGGTCCCTCCCCTGAAATGTAGACTGAGAGTTGTGCAGGGAGGTGATGGGCAAAGGAGTCAGTTCTTAAGTGAGACCTTAAAACCATGGAAGATCCCAATTTTTCCAAGTTTTTGGGGCAGCTTAGATCCGAGGTAGAACAAATTAGTGTCAGTGGCCATTTTTCAAACTCTTGGTAAAAGAACTTGGTTGCTGGAAGAGTTGTTCAAAGAGTTGTACTGTCCAGGTTGTTCCTTCAGGGGAGTGGAGAAGGAAGGGTCCAGAAAACAAAGTCCTTTCTCTGGTGGCTGAGGAAATCTCTAAATCTCTAATTACTTTTTGCTGGGTTTTTAGTCCCAGTATCTCTTACTTGTGGCTTTGCATGTGGCAGGTGCAGAACATGACTCCAAGTGTAGCAGCAGGGACTATCCCACATGTGAGCTGCTCATAATAACAGTATTTGATGAGATTTAACCATTTGTTCAGTTTTCCGCCTGTGATCTCCTTTACTTTCCCTCCTCCCCTGCCTCCTTCCATTCACTTAGCTCACTGCTTCCCCACTATTGTCCATCCATTGGAAATTATCCACCTTAGCTTGCTTCTTCCTGCTTTTTTTGCTTCCACTACTGACAAATTACAGCTCTCCCTCCCTTCTCTTCTCCTTTCTATTCTTTCCCCATTTCTATCTCTCTGTATTATTACAGCCTCGCTTCTCTGCTTCTCTCCTGCACTCTCCTTCAAGCCTTATTACTTATTCCTGCCTGCCTGTGACTCAGCCGCTTGCTGTGAGCACTCTCAACCCTTCTGCCTGCTGAAAGCTGGAGCTCAGGACCCCATGGAGGAGCTCAGCTTTTGTAAGATGGGTCCCTAAAAACAAATTTCCATTCCAATGTCAAAATTATAATGAAGTTCTAGCTATCTTTCTTTCCTCTTTGCACCAGAAAGCGCTGTGCCAAGCAATGCTGTCTCTTGGTATGACTAGAAGAAGAATTTCAACTCAAATTCCACCAGTGTCTGCAGAGCTGTGCCTGTTCTGAAAGATTTTGTGGCCTTTCCAGTTTATGCACTATTTTATTTCTACCATGACTGTTTGGATCTGGAAAGTTTGGCATTTGTAGCCTTGCAGGGAGGAATTTGCCCTTAGTCAAGCTCTGTCTGATTGACTGATTCCTTTCTCTTGCATTTCCAACTCATCCTGTCCGTAGTGCTAGAAGAGCCTTCCCGCCTCCATCACACACAGGTTTCCTGTCTAGCGAGAAGGATGGCTCCTTGAGGTCATCCTATGCCTCAGAAATGCCTCTGGGCAGGTCCAGCTAAGCAGCCGTATCTGCATATTGACTTTGGGACTTCAGACTTTGGATAGCAGCTGGAAGGCATGCATCATGCTTGGTGCAGTTAATCCTTCGTAAGAGCTGCTTTTGTGCCGTTCCCATGGTGCATCACTTCTTGGTGACCACCTCTCCACTTCCCACTCCTTTTGGCTGACCCAGCAGAGAGGTTATGTTCATGGCCAGTAGGTGGGATGATCCCCTTGTCCCCATGCTGCCATTCGGAAGGGGATCCCCCTCCCCTGTGCTCACCTATAGCACTCCTGCCTTTCCTCTGCCCCCTCGCCTCCCCAGCACCCGTCAGCCTCTCCATCATGACACGGGCAGCTGCTTGAAGCAATCCTCCATGAAACCTCTTAATTCTAAGGAGCTATTTAGGGACCTGTGATCAAATCCCTCTGAAATCCTCTTTCTCCTGAGGCCTGCTAAAAATAAAATAAATGCCATTCCCCCCACCCTCTGCTCCAGCAGTAGGGGATAGGGGTGTGATGGGAAAGGCAAGATTGTTTCATTGCTGCTCAATTGGCACTTCCCCTGGAGGTGTGGGTGTGATCCTCTCCCCCAGGAGAGGGAAGCTCTTCTTGCTGCCGTGCTCCCAGATGTGCTTCAATAGCTGGCAGCTGGTTGTACAACACGTGAGCAACATCCACAACACGTTACTGGTGCTGTGTGGCACTGTAAGGCTTTGGCTCGCTGACCGCCGTGTAGTTTGTAGTCCCTCCACAACTCTATTAAACAATGTGTTGGGCACAGTTGTGCAGTGTGTGTCATGGGGTGCACTTAAAGCTGGCATCATTCTGGGTGAGCAGCTTGTCCTTATCCCTCTCCTGTCCCAGGAGGAATTCTGTCTGGAGTGAGGGACCCTGGTTGCATTTGGTGGTGATGGCCAAATGGGGACGGGGCCTCCACCACTAAGGAGCATGCCCGCTGTGGGTTTTCTTGTATTGAGGGCTAACAGCCCACCCATGGCAATGGAGCTTGCACCAAGCACACTGCCTGCTTTCCTCAGGAGCGGAGCACAAGAAACAGTGCTCAACATTAGGCCACACAGTGTGCCCATACAGCATGGTTTACCTCTCTTTATGTCTGGTCTTGTCTCTATACAACTTCAGCTATTGCTCAGAGTCCACCTGAGCAGCTCAGAGGTAGGAAGAGAAAGCCTGGAAACTCTGAAACCTACTGATGACACCTAGGAGCTAGCTCTTTAAAATTAAGCAAAGACGATTCTGATCATTGCACCTTTTCAAAGTCTTTGGAAAGGGGAAAGAAGATATGCCAAGGGAGGACTGCAAGATGGGGGAAGCTCCTGGGGGTAGTGGCTACCATCTCCTTCTCCACCATCTTGGCCACTGCAGCAGCCCTTGGGTCAGGTACCTGTCACTTCTTCCTCCCTTCTCTTCTTTGCATCCTCTTGCTTGCCTGTTTCACCTTCCCTCTTTGGGGAGAGGTTTGCCTGCCCGTGACAGCTTTTCTCATCTCCTCATCCCTGCTTGGCTCTAGTGGCCTGTGAGCCCCGAATCACTGGACAGGTATGCCTGTGGCTGGGCCAGGGGATGGCTGACACAGGCGGTATGGCAGCGAGCAGCAGGGCAGGCTCTGCACAGAGGCGGGGACACTGACCCAGCCATCCCTGTGCAGGCTCCGTGCCTCCTTCCTTCCCCGGAGCTTCCCACCTCCTCTGCCAGCAGTGCTTCTGCCTGCTGGGAAGCCAGTGCTGCTTCATTGACACCTAACAGGGATGTCAGATGTTTTCATCTCCCCTACTGACAGCTGCCCATAGCCTTGACAGAGGGGAACAAGGGCACTGTGAAAGTGAAAGCCACAGCGCTGTACACCTCTTGTGTTTTAACAGCTTTCCACCACTTTCTGCATCTTTACTGGTGTGTTAGTGGTGCTTGTTGTCAGAGGTCCAGGGAGGCACTGGACCTGCTCAGAGCTGTGCAATGGCAGTGACATTACCATCTTGTCTCTCAGGGTTTGTTCATCCCATCAGGAGCAACCCTGGGGCTTGTGTCCCTGTGTCCCTCCCACCAGCGTGTTGGGTGCCCTCTCCAGCGTAGGTCCCCGCGTGTCCCCTCCCGTGCCCAGTGGTGTGTGGCAGGAGGGCTGCCTGTAGGGCTGTGCAGAGTTTTCCCCCACTCTAGTGTTCACCCTGTCACATCCCAATGGGCTGGGACCCACATGCAGCTGTTTAACTGCTGGATAAAGAGTTTAGAGCTGCAGGGCCATGCCCATGGGAGAGTCCAGGTGGTGGCCCCAGGGCAGATGGCTCAGGGAGTGGCAGGAGACAGGGGTGGCATCCCAGGGTCCCCGGTGCAGCACTGAGGCAGTAGTGCCAAGGGCGGTGTGGGGTTTCTGGCAAGCACCCATCCATCATGGCTGCAACGCTGTCGATTAGGAAGTGTCGGTGTCTGGAGATGCTCAGGAGAGGTTACTGCTCCCTGCGCCTATACCTTACGGCCGTGACACTGATGGAGATGTCTCCCGACAGCCTGTCGTGATGCCACTGCACTGCCAAGCACCAGACTTTGTTGGGGCCTTGGGGAACAGCCATGGCCCCTCAGTTTGCTGTCAGCAGGCCAAAGGGGCAAAGCCACGGCCCCTCACGGGGTGGCACGTGTCCCCACCAAGGCCCCTGGGGACCAGCAGCCCTCACCTCCACAGCTGCAGAGCAGCCATGGAGGGGTTCATCCTGGTCATATTCCTGCTCCACAGCAGCTTTCTCCAGAGGCCTCTGGAGGAGTCCAGATGTTTCTGCTTCCAGACAAGAAAACCCAACCCAGTGGAAGGTGTGTGAGTCACAGCTGTAATGACAACAGGGGGGGACCAGCCTCAGAGGGCCCCATAGCCACAGCACGGGGCAGCTAACGTGCCTGGGGGGCACTCCTGCCTGGACATCGCATCTCCTGTGAGCCCAGGGCCTCTCGGCAGGATGGTTTTCTCCCTTTGAAGGCTGCGTGGCTCAGAGGAGGGTCTTGGCCAGTTTGCATTGTATCGTGGTGTTTGGGAAAAGACAAATGCCCCCGCAATGACCTCATAAAGGAAAGTACCTGTGAGTTTTGTACTGATGCTGTTGACCTGGTTTCAGACAAAAGCTGCCCTGTATTTGTCCAGATGTGAGGTTCTTCAAATGTAAACTTGGCCTTTGCCATCAGCCTGAAGCGCGCTGCCTCCCATCTGCTCAATGACTCCAAAGCTGCCTACACAGACTTGGAGGTACATCAGCTCCTGGGCTGGCCCAGGGGACACCCAGGCCTTGTGTCTCATCATGCAAGCAGTGCTGGCCCCCTGTCCCACTCCCTGCACATCCCCAGGGAGCCCTCCTGCCTTTTGGCTGCAACTCACCCTTGCCTGTGTGGCTGAGCCCCACCGTCCCCCATCCCCTTGTCTGTTCATCCCCCTCCAGCACACACCAGAGCTGACCAGTGTGTCTTTAACTCCTCACTGGGGACGAGGACAAGAGATGGAGAGGGATGAGCACTTTTGGTGGGAGGGGGACAACATCCCCCCCCGCCTCTCCCTGCCCTCCACACTGTCTTGGAGAAGTGGTCACTGTGGGACTAGCCCATGGCACGAATGCTTTGATGAGTTTTTGAAACACATTTCCAAAGTGTGATGCCATGGGGTTAAGCTGTAAAGAAGATGTGTCAAAATAGAGAGGTGTTAGGCCACAAGGGAGGGAAAGAGGGCCGGCATCTCTGTCCCCACTTACTGCAAGTGAGGAGTTAGCTGTTATAGTCCAAGATTCTTATTTTAAAGCAATTTTTCAGCTTTGTGAGGGGAACTTCAGTGTGATGCTCCTAGGGGAGCTGTGTGACAGAGCAGCCCCAGTCACCGTGGGTGTTTGGGCAGCAGCAGCCGAGGCTCGGCAGTGGCTGTGTGGGGTGACACTTTGGCCACAGGGACAGTGGGGGGTGGCAGGGGGCTCTGCAGCCCAGGGGACAGGGAGTCTCCCGTGGCCCAGCACCTGCCTTGGCACCGTGGAGTGTGTCTGAATGCTGGGCAGGTGCTGCCATTGGGCTGCGCCGATGGATTTTCAGGGGCTTGTGGGTGCTTTGAGCTTTGAAAAGAAAGAGAAGTTTCTTTGAAAATGGAGGGTGAGTCAGTATCAGCCATCACTGCTTAAATGGGAGCGTGCTGGGTAAGCCGCACAGCCATGGTGACAGGTGTGTGGCAGCACGGTGTCCCCAGCAGTGTCCCAGCCTCCTGAGGTGCCACGTGCACCCAGCCCCACTGGGGCTGCCCCCATCCCCAGTGGCACCACAGCCCCTGGGACACCCCCCAGCTGTGGGGACTCCTCCACGGGGCAGAGCCCTCGTATCTAGGAGAGATTGGCTGCTGCTGGTCACCACGGCAGCACCTGCTCCTGGAATGCCAAGCGCCAAATTGCACCAGTCCAACATGTCCTGTGGCTCCTGGGACTGGGAAGCTTCTGCCCCTCACTGTTGGCAGCATCTATCCAGGTGAGGCAACATGATCTCTTCCTTTGCACTTTTTCCCCTGTCTCCTTCCTCCCACTGCATTCATGGCAGACCTGTATGAAATGTTAGCAAACTGCTGTTTTTTTTCACTGGCATCTCTGCCGACTTTTCGTCTGCTAATTATTATAGCAGTGACTCTTCCAGGGCAAGCTGACAGATGGCCAGGGTTTTATCTTTGAACAAGCTATTTAATGAGGGCTCCTGCTTTTCCCTTGCACATTTCTTTCCACAAGTCCTGAGCTGCTGGATGAGTTGTTCTTTCCACTGAGGATGACAGAAGATGTGAGCTGAGCCTGAAGGCCAAGGTCAGATCCCAGGGGGTGGGGTTTTTTCTTTCCCTTTTGAAAGGGAAGATAATTCTGTCTGGATTTGCATGACAACTGATCAACTCTATCCCTCTCTACAAAAAGATGTGGTGGAGAACCAATCTCCACAGGGAAGTGTGAAGGCTGTGTCAAATGCTGAGTCCTGCAGAGCAGTTCCTAAGTGCGCAGAAAGCTGATGTAAGTGCTGAAACCAGCATGCTGCCACTCATGCTAGCTGAAATTGTCTCACAGAGACCGGCCTTTGCTCTGGCTCACACTGCCATCAGCTGCGAGGCTTTGCTGTGGCCTACCAGGTGCAAAGGAGGCAATTCCTTCTGTAGGTGGAGAGCTAAGGTGGCTGGGATCGGCCAGCCTGTAAGCTGAGCTGAAAGCTGTTTCAGAAAGCTCAGGGCAGAATTTCCCCCAAGTGCTGCTGACTGCCAAGCTCTGAAGGGGATGTGCAAGGACCCAAACCCTTCTGGACCTGCCCCAGGAGCGAGGGCAAAGCTTACCTTTGCACAAAAGTGAAGACCAGGGAAACAGGAGGCTTTGAGCACCAGCCATTTGGTGGCAATGCCCCAGTAGAGACACCGGCACCAGGCCCTGGTACAGCCAGGCTCACTTCAGTGACTGTTTTCCCTCTTTTTAGCATACTTTCTCTGTACTTGGTTTTCCTAGAGAGTTTCCAAAGCTGCGTGTCCTGGGCACTTTGTACCATTAGCACCGAGCTGTTTGGCGATGCCTGCCCCAGCGAGAGGGCTAGCGTGGCTCTGGGCCCCCTGCACAGCAGGGCTGCACCACTGCTCACTGTTCTGTTCTCCCTTCCCTTTATTCCCCCCTGCCTAGGAAGCTGAAGAGGGTTTTGGTGGCTTTTCTTGCCTTTTACTTGGATAGTTACAACAGTTGTAACATCAGCTGTCCCTGGCTGCTCTTGTTCCTGCCAGGGCTGCTCGTCCTGGTGGGGAAAAAGCCCTGCTTGTAGCATCCCTGGAGGGCTGGCATACAGCTAGCTGCCTTCAGCTTGTGCTTGCATGTCCTGCCTGCTCCAGTCTTAGCTATTTCAGGCTTAGCCAAAGCCAGCGCAGAGATGTCTGCTCAGAATATATGGATTTGTGTTTTCCTACAGGGAACATGTTGTCCCCCTTCTCTTGTGCTGCCCAAACACTTTCCTCCAAGTTTTTTTACAAAATACAATCATAGAATCATAGAATGGTTTGGGTTGGAAGGGACCTTAAAGCTCTTCCAGTTCCAACCCCCCTGCCACGGGCAGGGACACCTTCCACTAGACCAGGTTGCTCCAAGCCCTATCCAACCTGGCCTTGAACACTTCCAGAAAGGGGGCAGCCACAGCTTCTCTGGGCAACCAGACTGCTATGAGGTCTCCCTGGAGCTTTCTCTTTTCCAGGCTGAACGACCCCAACTCTCTCCAGGTCTATGACCCTCATGTTGGGGACAATGAACAGCTCGTTTCAAGAAGGTGGTGAGGGGAGGAAGGGGGAAGCGCTTCCCCTGTCGCAGGCAGCGGTGGGAGGCAGGAGAGTGCAGAGACAGCGGCAGCGGGGATGTACCAGCAGCAAGACAGTGGCTCTGGGAGGAGTGAGCATCCCCGTCCCATCGGGCCGTGCATCGTGCACAGGAGCATCAGGGAACGCGCAGCTGCTGCCGGCACAGAGCCCTGCAATGCCATCGCCTTTCAGCACATGTCATCCTGGATGGCTTTTGTGCCTCCTGCGTGGACACCACTTGGCAGCAGGGTGTGGGAGGATGCTGCCCTGTTCTCCCTGATTTAGCACTGAGAAATTCACGAGAGTAGCAAAGAGGGGCTGCCATCTCAGGGAAATCCTGAGTAGGCAGCTCTGTGGGTAGAGGAGACAGGCAATTTCTCCTGCTGCTGGCACCATGTGAGTCCTGTTTGATCAGTGAGTATATGAGGAGTCAGCACGAAGCTTCTGCATATTTGAGATGAAAAGCTGAAATGTACCAAGAAGGAATGGGGGGGAATAGGAAGGTGTGCTTGGAATATCAGGATGGGCACATTTCACTGAAAGTGTTTTTCCTGCTAAAGCCTTGGCCCTACAGTCCTGTGGAGGAAGATTCTTTCCTCTCCCCTTCAACTCCTGGCTGTTTGGGGGTTTTTTTTAATGACCCGTATATTGTTTGGGAGACCCTACCCTCCACGAGGAGGAAGACTTAGGAAGACAGGACTCTTGTTCTCAAGAAGTCACTGATGACTGTGCCACATTGTCAAACCCCAAGGCTGGAGCATGGACATTGCATAAAATAAGATTATACTCTAGATGCTTGAGAACACTCCCAGCTTGTGGATTGTATGGATTAAGGCAGAAAACACAGTGTCTCAGCCAGCTTTTAACCTCAGTTGCACTCCTTAGCTGCAGGAAAGATGCTCCAAGACCGGCCAAGTCTGACACAGCTCCTAGACTGGTTAAATCCCACAGCACTACACACCAGTCATCCTCATCCTTGAGACACCTGCTTATTTTCAGCCACCTTGCTTAGGTCAGGCAGGAGTATGTTCATGACTCTGGGTTGCTAGGCTCAGGATCTGGGCAGTGACTTACTGAGAGGCACCTCTCCCCCAGCATCTGGCAATGACAGGAAACCTGAATCTGCAGGGAACAGTGGAACCCAACTCTGTGATCAGCTGCACCCGGGCACCCCAGAGGCACCAGCACAATCTTTTCAGATTCCCCCAGATGAGACAGAAAGGGTCTTGTTGCACCCTGCACACAACAGTGACATTGTAGGCACTGTCCCCGATAAGGGACTGTGACACGGCAGTTTTGGGTTTGTGGTAACCACACTGCTCCCCAAGGGCTCCACCCTTTGTGTTGGCTTTAGGATGGGTATCTGACCCCAGGGACAACACCTGTGAAGAGGGAGACACCAGGCTGTGTAGTGTTGAGTCCAGCGGCAAGTCTTCTGCATCTTGCCTGATGGAGGTTGAGTGGAACCCAGTTACAGCCAAACACTTGAGGGATGTGCTTAATTTAAAGTCCATCTTAACAGTTTCAGAGGAAAATGGCAGAGAAAAATTCTCTGTGGAAAAGAGCAGCATATTTTATAACTCTGAACGCAGTGTATGTATATATATGTTATTGCACATTATGCATACTGTATAGATGTAACAGTGTACAGATGCAATATGACAGCTGTGGCATATGCTTTTTTGGATCATCATCTTTGTGTACCAGCACTACCTATATGTGTCTACATATTACTCGTTCCAAAGGGACCTGACACCTTCCAATTAACAATAGTATCTGCACATCGGAGCAAGTTAGGAGTATTTCATATATAGACAATCTGGTTTTATTGCTTTCATCTTTACAGCCAGGTGTGTGATCTAAACATCAGGCAGAAACTTCTCTGGTAATCTCCTATTTCAAAACATCTCAGAAGATGACTGGGTGGGCTGATTTATAATATATCTGTGTCTCAGTAGGATTTCTGCCCCCCCCCCCAAGTGTTTCACCCTGGGTCTGGGGATCTAAGGGATTCTTCGAAGCCAGCAAAGAACTTGCAACCTCTAGAGAGAGGTTTTAAGCAGGTGCAATCTGAACACAACTGCTAAGACGTATGCTGCCTTCCCCCATCCATCGCAGAGAAGAGCTTGTTTTGTGTGTGTGTGCACATCTCTCTCATCCCTGTGCAGAACTTCATAAACATCAGTTTAATTAACCTGGGGGTTATGCTTTGTGTAAATATACATGTGTTTCTGATTTGCATGGGAAATGCCATTTTTCTTATGTGTCTCTCATCCAAACGTTAACAAGCCTGAGCCTACGCTGCTTGTGAGATGTGTTGCAATGGTAACTGCAGCCAGCACAGCTGTCCTGCTCAGGCGGTGCGTGGCTGCATATGCCTGGTGGTTTTGCACAGCATGTTCAGCTGTGTGGATAGCAGAGGTGCCTACACGCTATTTGCCATACAGTCCTACACGCTGGCAGATGGTGTGTGCATTAACACACAGTATGTGCTGATGTCTCTGGGTGCATGAGCTTCTCTGCGCCCAGCTGGTGTCCAACACACGCATTGGCACACGTGGCTGGTGAAAGTGCTCTCCTTGCCACAGTGTGCACGTGAAGAAGCACACGCTTTGCTGGGTGTGCGGGCCTCCTGCCCCAGAGGTGCAGAGCTACATGGACATGAACAGAGGGCTTGGGGCTGACTCTGCTGCGTGCTAGCAGTGTGAAAAGGAAGGAGCTGCAGCATGGAAGGGCTTTGCTTCACCATGGCCTATTTTCCTCTCTGTCTCACTGCAGAGGTGAATTTCAAATTGAGTTGCCAACTCTTGGATAAGATTATTTCTTTCTGGTTTCCCCTGGATCTGGTCCTCAGAGAACCTGAGCATTGAGCTAGCTCCTGCTGCATTCGACAAAAAATCAGCAGTAGCAGCAGTGGACTGACCCTGAGGCCAGCAGGAAGCCATGGTGCTCAGTTCCCCTTGGGAGCATCCCTTGGTGTGTCGCCCTGCACGCGGCGATGGAGCCCAGAGACATGGGGGGGGGCTGAGGCAAAGAAGACATTAGCGCACAAGTGACATATCTCAATATAATTTCTAAAACTCTATTAATTGAACAGATAAAATACCTCTGATCTATTTTTGTTATTTTGTTACAAAATATTAACCATTTGGACTCTTTGCTAGGTGTGACCACACCACTTTTCCCAAAGGAAGCTTTTCTTGGTGATATTTACAGCAGGAAACAGGTACAGACAGACAGGTGCTTTCAAAAGCCTACACACAGGTAACACTTCTGGTTTTAGGTTTTTTTAAAAAGACACATTCAGATGGGGTTGTGACTAGTGTTGAAGAGCTGAGTGACTTCAAAGCTGCTGGTCCCAGGCATGGCTGTGAAAGAGCGGGCAGGACAAGGACAGCTCTAGCTCACGAAACACTGCTGGCAGTCCCTGGAGCCTACACTAGCACAGTGAGGCGGCTGGTGGAGCGGGAGACAGGGGAGCTTGCTCAGCAACTCACATTTCAAAGCAGAGACTCTGTCAAGCAGCAGCTTCCTTGATTTAGGGCTCAGATTAGTTTTGGAAACCTCACAAACACGTGCAGATAGTTGCAGGTTGAGAAACTGAAAAACATGTAACAAAACTCAAACTTTTACAGCTCAGAGGTCCTCAAATACTTCCAAATCTGATGGTACCTTTTTTGTGAATAAGTGTGAGTATTGATGAAATTCTAGTTGTGGACCATACCTATGCCTTTCATTTACAGGGAGGAGAGAAAACATGGGCAGCGCAATTCTTTGAAGGTCTTGCAGAAAGCACTAAGTGTTGCTACCACAGTGGCCCAGATTACGGCATTAAAAGTACTACAGCAGTGGACAAACAGTGCATTAAGTCCAAACTGTTTGCACTGGTCTTGATTCTCCTGTTGCTTTTTTCCATCCCTTTGCTACTGGTATAAACAGATTAACTTCACCAGTAACTACCAGCATGAGCAACAGGGAATCAGGACAGAGTCTGACAGTTTGTCTAAAGCAGCTCTGCAGACCTCAGTAACACCTTGCTCTCTTCCACCTTCCAGCACAGCCACCTTCTTGTTTGTTCACTGGGTACCCTACACTCACTGTAAAACGCTCTTTACTGGGTTTCTCTTTTCTCTCTCCCCCATCCTTTTTTAATACAGAAGGATATTAATATGGCAGCAAAATGCCACTGGTTCATTTGGGTTAATATAATCCCCATAGCAGCTTCCTGACTGATCCCACCACCTGAAAGACTGTGCTAGGTTCACGATCAGAATTCACTGCTGTCAAGAGCTGGTGATTTTCCTTTGGGCTGGTCCCTCTAGGCAAGCTGTGGTATACATTTTGTCCTTCATTAGGTTGTCATTGACATGTTCCTTCTAGCCCACTCCGTGCCAACGATCAGTCTGTGTGCAAGGGTGTCTGTTCAGCATACTACAGCTACACTGAGTCTGTGTGTCTTTGCTTGTGTGTGGGAGGGCTATGGGAGCAAACAATACAATAGATCAGATGAGGTGTAGGCATGCTTTAAAGTGCTTGTCATCCTTCAAGACCAACCTTCAAAGGAAAAAAAAAAAATCCGTATTTTGAAGTAAAGTCCGAAGGGCTCAGCTACACAGTAGAATCTGGAGCAACCTGTTCCACGACCACCTGGAATGGTCTGGCATCTCTCCAGCTAAACCTGACAGAAGATGTTGTAGCCACTAGGCTAGAAGACAGCAAAGGTTATCTATGTTTGCTTCTCTGTCCAAAGCTGGAGGCTAGAAGCAGCCTTTGCAAGGTCAGGGAAATGGAGCCAACTCACCCTGAGAGACTGCTGTGTCTCAGGTACCTCGGCACTTCAGTTAATTCGCTTCCATCCTTCATCCAGCATGAAGAAGGGAGTCTCATGAAAGCTTCTTTATTTCTTCTTTACATTCTTGTAGCTCTTCAAATCAATTATTAAAGAAGCAAACCTCTCTTGTAGGAACTTCATAGACATTGTTATAAATATTTTATCTTAAAAAATTATTTCATCAAGTACCTTAAGGTTTTTGTTGTTGTTACATCATGTTAAATGTCAAGTAAAATCTAATTTATTTATTTTAACACGCACAGAGACCTTCAGTGGCTCACTGCACTGTGGGAAAAAACAAACAAACAAGTACCGCCATTCCTCTCAGACAGCAAAGTAACCACTGAGAAGGGAGGGCAGCGCCAGTGGCTCCTGGATACCTCCCCTTTCACCGCAGCAGTGAGGGAAAGTAAAATGGCAGCTACACACTACGTTGACTGGACAATGGCAGATGTCACACATATGCTTTCCCAGGAAGCTATGGGCAGCTCAGACGAGATCCTGGCTGCTCTGAGGTGGCAGGATGTCACCCTGGAGGGAGCCAGCAGCAGATCAGGCCAGCTGTGCCTCACAGCTGGCTGGAGGGTGAGGGGCTGAGGCCTGGCTGGGGGTGAGGACCTCTCCCAGGGCTCAGCTTTGAGATGTGGAGCATCCTCGCTGCTCTAGGGACTGCCTAGAAGAAATCTTCTCTGGTCTGGAGGGAGTCTGGGCTTCTATTCAGGGTTTTCTTACAATCTTTTCTGTCCTCCACTTCCACAGTCCTCCCTGAGGCTGTCCCTGTTTGCTCATGGTCAGTACATCTGCCATTGAGTATAAAAGCAGCAGCCTCGTGCCCTGCTCCAGACAGCCAAACAAACAACTTAGACAGACCTGTTGGCACACCTGGGTACATGGGTCAGGCTCGCCTGGAAGTGAGCAGGCTCCTGCCCTGGAGGGCTTCACTCCAGCCCCTGCCCGCTTCCCTAAGCCCAGCTGGGCTTATGCCCAGGTGTAACATGTGAACTCTTTCACCTGAACATTTCAGCAGACCAGCAGACATTCACAGCACACTTGAGGGGAGCCAGTCCCTGATGCGCTGTGATCTTTGTCACAGGCAATAGCCCCAGAGATCAGCATACTGGCACAATCCCTAAGGAAATTACTGTTTGGTTTTTACCCCACTGGGTAAAAAAGAGTTTCCTGCATCCATCTTCACTGCGCCTCTTTCCCTGACATTTTGCACATCCCCACCACTTCCAACAACTGCCACTCCTCACTCAATAGCTGTGTCATCAGCACCCAGTGCTCATGTCTCAGCCTCGCGCTGGAAGAAAGAGCATTCCTTTCTTTCCCTCTTAAAATAAAATAAAAATAAAAGCCCTAAAAGGCATCCTGCCCTATTTTAAAAACTTAAAGTTGATCGTCTTAAGACTCAAAGGGAGATTGAGTGAGTGAGACCAAAGCCTTTAAGCTAATTAATACCATCCCCTCCCTACTGCTCCAAGAGATCTTTTTTTCTAAAAATATATCCATAGCCCATTTTTAATTTCATTTTCCTACACAGCAGTGTCCGCAATAAAGCAAAGGAGCTGAGCTGTCATCTCTATCTCAGAATCTTCCCCTCCCCTCACTTTGAAGCTGGGATAGGGAGGGAGAGAGGAGAAGAGGCCTTGGAGTCTGGTATCTGGGCAGCTATCCTACAGGAAGGGCTGATGGAGACAAGAGTATAGCTAGGCAAGAGATAGAGATGGGGCCTCACACAGGTGGTCTCCGGTAAGCCCCTTCCCTCTAACACAGGAGGAAGAGCCCAAGTGAAGGGATCACCCACCTCAGAAGGTGAACATAACACTTGGCTTTGCTTTCAGACTATAAAAAAGCAGGTGGGCAGAAAACACAAAACCAGCTAGAAGGAGTACAGCAGAGGTGGATCTGTTCTATGCCACAGAAGACAATCTTCATGTATGTGTGTGTGTGTTGAGGTGGGAGGGCACCTCTTGGTGCCACCTCTTTGGAAAAATGCTCATCCATTCCAGGAAGATCCCTGGGCTTAATCCCTCCCTTCTGCTCCCTCGGAACTGCTTGGTGTTTCCTTTAGTAAGCATGCACCATACATACGCTACCATACAGGTGTATTTACATGTGATGAGGTCTGCTAGGTCTCAGCAGAGGTCTCTGGTACAATGCTCCAATATAACAACAGTGAGTTTTGGTGTTCAGAGTGAGGCCATCTTTGAGTTGTACTGCAGCTCAGGACAGTCTCTCCTCCTCTCAAGCTCTCTTTCACTCGTGCACTCCTTTGCTAGGATCTGGCTGCTGCATGGAGATAATATTTGAAGAGCAATGAGGAAAAAGCATGACAAGTGGCACAAGTTCTCAGCTCCAGCTTAGCAGGCAGCAGCAGTGGTGACAGAGGCAACTCCACGCCCTGGAGTGCCCCAAGGTAGATCCTTGGCACGGGTGAGTCCATTTCTCTCTGAGGCTGGCAAAGTTTTGGGATCGGTACAAACCTATGGCCAGGTAAATGCAAGGCAGGGAAGGAGGTTGAGAAGTAGCAAACGGAAGACACGGTGCCTATAAAGCAGCAGGTCATCAAGCCTCTCAGGAACAGGGCAGAAAAGTGCTACATAGGGACAGCACGAGCATGGGGTCCAGATGGGCTGGCAGCGTGTGAGGATGTGTGAGCATGTAGGTTGGCAGTTTCTATAGATGGCTCCTCACAGTTAGCATCATCTTGAGGGGTAAGACTTAGGTCAGTCAGCATTTTTTTTTCTTTTCTTCTTCTTTTACTAAAAAATAAATCACAAACTAGATCTCTGTAGGCAGAAAGGGTCCCCAGGAGGTGGTGGGGAAGGGAAGCAGGGAAGTCTGTGCTGTTTTGGTGCTGGTGGTGTGGCTACACGAGGCTGCGTGAGCCACTGGAGTACCTGCGCCTCTGAAGCAGGGAGCTGGGGGGACAATACTGGTGTGGGTGGTTGTAGGGAGGTGGTGGAGGTGGGAGGGGAGGCTGATGGACCAGCTTCATGGGGGTCCCGGGGAGCCCACTGCCCATACCGCGCCACGGGGTGGAGGTGCAGGAGTCAGAGGTGACATAGCGTGTCAGAGTCTGGTTGAGGGCCGGCTCCATTCGAGCGAGGCACGGCTTGTCCAAGACAATGACTTTGACAATCTGCTGGCACTGTACAAGTGTCCCCGCCGAGGCGGGGTGCGAGGGCACGAGTGCTGTCTCCAGCCGCTCCCGTGGCATGTTAAGACGCGTGCTGGGCTGCATTCCACTCTCGGGCCCCAGGGCGGAGTTGTGCTGGTACGTTTGAAGCCTGTTGTGAATTGACACCTAGTTTAGAAACAGCCAAAGAAGCATTAAATGTTACAAGACTTCTCCTATCTGCTGCTACTGGCTGCCCTGAACCCCCGCCACCAGCCGGCCTCACATGCATTAAACCCTCCCCTCCTCAAAAAACCACAACAGGCACAACCCCTGGCTGCACAGGCCCCCTCAACAGCCCCATCATCCCCATCTAGGTCTAAGTGCCCCTGTCCTTTCCATCATGTCAAAGGCGGCAGGGCCGGCGTTCCCAAATGCAGTGCAGCTTTGATTATCCAAATGGCACAGGGAACGTGAGTCAACTCTATGAGTGGAGGCGTCTGTGAGTACTCATGGTAATGAACAGACCTCAGGGGTCATGCCCTTGTCCCCACCAGCAAAAAGGAGAGGGGAACCAGACAGCAAGGTTTCAGATAATCGAGGTTGTAAGTTTCAGCAAAATGACGGCAGCTGAATCTGAGATAGAGAGAGACAGAGAGACTCAAGCCTTTCCCAGCTCCCTGCCTTTCCGAGTAGGAAGGTACACCACATGACTGGCTAATCTGTTTACAAAGGAAAATGCAGAAATCTGACATACTCCAGCAAAAGGCAGCTCCCTCTGATCCATTTGATGGTTTGTCAGTGAAAGGAAATGATTTTCAAAGAAAGAAAAAAAAAGAAAGAAAAAAATGCCCACCTAGCTCATACAATGATAAAAGAAATTCATGATGAAATGGCAGCAGATTAGATAATATCAAAGAAATGGCGATGCTCCTCTGCTGGCAGAGTATTTCTTGGGCAGCTGACAGGGAGAAGGGAAGCAGGAGGTCATCAGGGTCCCCACAGAGAGATGCCGATAATGAAGTCAAACAAGGGAGCTCACTGAGTCCAGTTTGAAAAGGAGGAGCTGGCCTGGACTGGAGTTCCTTAGGGGGGAGAATCACAGTAGGAAAATGGTGCTTCTCAAATTGTGGATGAAGTTATAGTTCCTCCTCATGAGGACATGATGGAGACCCCAAATCAGAGCAAAGTTGCCAGCTCAAAACAGAATGTGTGTCAAGTGACAAACCCTGGGTAGGAACCAAGTGCTTGCAGATTGGCATGGCGCTTACAGCTAGGCATGGGTACAGATGGGCAGATGGGATGGTGGGGGTGCCCTGATGGTCTGGCATGTTGGGCAGCAGTGCCAGCAACTGGGAAGGAGAAACTGCGGACTGGCCAAGCTTGCCACCATGCTGGAACAAGGGTGAGCTGTCTGTCCCTACTCAAGCATGGAGGTTGCTCAGACTCGCCACACAGCAGGACATAAAATTTTATCAGTATTTATTCAGGCAGTGGAACACCACCTAGGAAAAACTGGTTGCTGGGCCATAAAGTGCTAATGACGTTAGGATACATGGAAGCCATTCTCCACAAAGAAACACTCTTCCCAACAGGAATACGAAACTGGCTGGGAGAGGCACCTTCCCCAGGAAGGGAGTCTCTTCAGGGAAATGGGGTGCTCTTCAGGGAAAAGAAGCAGCACCCACTCCTCACAGAGAAGCTGAACTCTTCAAGTAAATATACTATGACAAGAAGGGAAAGAACTACCCTGGAAAAGAGCAAATTCAGGACAATGGAGATATTCCAGACAGGGAGAGAGTAGGAAGCAGTAGATAAGATTTTTCAGTGTGAAGATCGCATTTTCCTGTTCCCTCACAGGCAGTGGGAGTATGGGTGTCTGTGAAGAAACAGGCAACCCACTGGATGCTAGACATCCCTGCAAAGATAGATGTACACAGGACAGCCAAGCTCCCTGCTTACGAAGGTGAAGCTCTCGGGAAAGTCTCTGGTATAGAAAGGCCATGCTTAATCCCCTTCAAGGGGGGATTGGAGAGACAGAGCTGCAGAGATTGTGCAGGAAAGCTGGGCTGCGGGGAATTTGCATGTGATGCTGCATGGAGTTAGCATGTCAGGGAAGTCTTTAGTGGGGTTTTCAGTCCCCCCATTAAGCAGTGGGGTGGGTTAGTCTACAGCGTTTGGGAGCTTGGTCCATGAGGGATGTTACAGTTATAAAAACGGATTGAAAAATGCTTTGAAGTTTAGTTTGGATTTGAAAGTTGTATTACCCGTCCTAGCAGTAACTTTTAATTGTATCTCTGGAAATTGGTAAAATTGTCAGTCTGGCTGGGGAGGCATTGATTAAAACCTGAGAAAAGAAACAACAGAGAATGTGAGAAGAGCTGAAGTGAGAGAGAATTACTTACCTCAGCTGCTCTGCACTCTACTTACCTCCACTGTGCTGTCTGAGACCTTCTCCCCCAAATCCTTCTTGCCTTTGAAATAAAACAAAAGATCTCACTCAGGAGGTCTGTACCTCTAGTCAAGAGCTGGCCCTCATACTGTGGACTGGAAAGCTAAAGGGAGAGGTACAGGACCAAACAAGACTCTTGATTGCAAGAACAAATTCAGACCTTCTTGCAACCTGATAGCTGCTTAGTGGGGTAGAGAGAGGCTCCTCTGGGGTCCTGCCCTTAGGTCCTGATCTCAGTGCCATTCTAGTGAGCTGGCAGCCACTCACCTCTGCACTTGATTTTTGCTGGCATACAAGCCAAGGCATGAATGGACTCAAAGCCTTTGATACAGAGGCTGATCCAAAGTGTTGGTGGAGAGGCTGGAAGAGGCTGGAGGAAGCTGATCGTGCAGTTACTGTGTTGCACCAGTTCAGGGAAGAAAAAGCAGGCCAGGTTCTCCAGCAGTTACCTATGTTCTATCAGGAATGCCACTTTGCTAGATATTACAGCTACAGACTGGGTAATGACAATTCAATGCCTTTGCTAGGGCATTTGAAGAATGCATATGTCCTCATATTTCCACTATTTGCTCAAGACTAAAGGATACAAAACTGATAACTTCTTTTTGCAGTTATTCTCACAGGAATCATTAAGAACACATTTGCAAAGGCAGCACTGTTTGATGAAGTTAAGTTGGGTGTCCTGTTACCTGTTGGAGAGCCTTGCTTAGACTGCAGTTCCATCTGGGCTCCATTGGTCCTTAATGAGATAGTCTTTCCCCCTTGCTGTTTCTCCAGTTCCCCTACAAGACAGACATACAAAAGTGAATGAGGAGAGGGATGGAGGAAAGGATACCAGTTTATTGAAGCAGCAATATTGGAAGTCAGCAAGGAGAATTCATGCAAGAAAATGAAAAGAGAGTGTCAAGAAGGGAGGGAGAGAGAAATAGCCAAGAAAAAAAAACAGAAGCTGGAGAGGACTTGACATGTGGAAGACACGACCTTCTATGCATGGCCTGCATTTATACAGAATACATTATTACTGCACAGGAGGAGACCACTGATGCTCAGCTACTTTGGCTATCAGTTTACACATGGAAAGGCCATCAAAGGCTACTTGGACATCTAATCTGTGTAAGACAGGCCCCAGAGGGACACAGTACAGACTGCTTGTCCCCTAGACACTCCTGGAGTGAAGGACAACTCTTCTAAGGGTACCAGACCTGTCCTGTACTTCCCAGCTATCTACAGATCATATCTGCATAGTCAAAGGAGTATGGGATAGAGAAGAGTCTTCTGGGTCTGACAGTCTAGGCCTCACTATTCCAGGCCACTGTATCATATACCCACATATCATAAGTAGTTAAGTTCTTCCATTACTCCTGGAGGTCAGGCAGAAGGTCACAGAACTTGACTGCTTTTTCACCCTATCAGTGAACACAAGAACAATCCTGTGCAGTTTGGGCTACTTGTCCTCTTTATCCCTGTTCCTGAAGAACCCGTGCAGTGTGATGGAATTGGAGTGTGAATTGTGTTAGAGGCACTTACACTCAATTCGTATCTGCTCCAGCTCTGTCACTTCTGCTATTGACTCTTTCAGATCTTCCACAAACTTCTGCATTTCCTCAGCACCCAGAGCACAGAAGTGTAGTACTTGTTTCTTCTCTGAGCCTGAAACTGGAGTCACCAGTGTGATGCCATGGGGGTAATCTGTAAAGAAGATGTGTCAACAAAATAAAGAGACATTAGGCATTCTTGCTGGAGTGGTTGACTGCTTTGGTACCTCTGCAGAACAGAGAGTACCCAATATGAGTCCAAAGGAATGTCACACCTAGACTTCGTCACACTGCAAACTGTAGGAACCTGCATCATTGCAGCCCTCCAAGGGAGCAGAATGGCCAAGCTGCAGCAGCAAGGTCAGTGCCACCAGCACCACTGCGCTGCCAAAACCAGAAAACTCTAGCTCTTAGGTACAATTAGTGCAACATTATCTCTGGGAACCTAAGCACAGAGGTAGGACTGTAAAGTCCTTCGAATCTGTGGAGGAGTAAACAGTATATAAAAGGCCAACAGCAGGAGTGGTTGGCTCCTGGAGTCAAAGAACTCCAGAACAGCCATTATCATCCACAGTGGCAGGACTTCTTCCCAGTCTCTACTTCCATCAGCAGAGAACATGGAGGGCTGTTAGCACAGCATGGGTGGGGAGCTCGCTGTGCTGCGCAAAGACAAAGAAGTGGGTTTTTAGATGTCCACTTAGTACTCCCCAACAGGCAAAATACATGTGAATGTAAATGAAAGGACATGCCCAGAGAGTGAAAATTTCACAACAAAAGGCCTTGTGTTTTAAAGATCAGGTTGGGTGCAGGGAGATGGTGGCTGGAGATTCAGCCAATAGAAACAGGAGAACAAGAGCGTGCAGAGAACTTGTTATGCTTGTGACTGGACATCTGCTTTTCTGTCTTGGCAGGGGATACACAACAGGATGCCTTTGCCAGAAGATCCTTGGGCACTCCTGGGATAGTCCTGATACCCCTGAAAGCTGATCTCAGCTCTGATGGTGCCTCCTGGGGATGTTTAGTTATGAATGACTCTTGTACATACAGGGGTGTGCAAGCCTCTGCATGCTGCAGAGGGTAGGGTGCTGAGAGAGTGACTCATGCTGCCAACAGAGTAGAGGGAGGATGTAAAAAACTTAGTACAGCCACAGTGCTGCTAGTCTTCCTTACTTGCAGCATGTTCTGCAGGTGCTCACAAAAAACCCCGTGGGCATCAGCCATGCTTGCCTGGGACTGTTGTGCAGCCCCTCTGCCTGCACCAACAGGAAGCCGGCCTGTTTCTGGAACTCCTCCACCACACAACCAGTCTCAATCATGACACATCATGGCTCTATTCCCAGACCATCAAGGTCAGGCTGACTAGGGCTGGCCTCTTTCCATGCTTTGGTGGGTGCTGGTCCAAGGGCTTTGCTTCTGTCTTGGAAAGCTTTCAGCACGGCACAGCATGGCACAGTGCGGGGAGACAGCAGCAGCATCTGAGCCTTTACCAATGTCAAAGGTAGAGGTGGGAGTTGTGACTTTGGGCATGAGGAGAGAGAGGCTAAAGCTGGCAGCAGCAGTCTTGTCAGTGAGGTTCTCCATCTACAGTTAGCTTCTGAGAGCTCAGTGAGATGTACCTGGGGATTGATTCCCTCATTCCTCCCAACTTGTGCTCTCTCTGATACCATGCCATATCCTTTAATGAGCTCAAGTTCAGCTTTTCTGCAGGTGCTCAGACCTAGCAAGAGGTACCAGGAGCCTCTTCTCATCACACTATTACCTGCACAGTGATCTCCTCAGCACCAAGCCTCAATTTTCTCTCCTCCACTTATAACTGATGGAATCTCTCTTCTGATGCAAACTCACAACTGGGTGACACAGCTCCCTCCCTCCTTCTCCTTTTCTCTGCCAAACCCCTCCAGGCAACTAAGAAGCAATGGACTTACATTCATTCTCAAAGAGATGGAACTGCATCCCTAGCAGGCCAACCGACTTGCAAAATGTGTACGTTGAGGAGCTTTTCTTCTTGGGGCAGAGCTTGAGGATCTGTTGGAGGGAGAGATGCATCATTGGGCAGGGTACTGGGGAAGAGTGAGGCAAGAACAATGCAAACTGCTCAAAGCAAAAAAGCTTTTTGCAAGCTCTGTTAATTGTATATGGGAGTAACACTTGGTGACTGACAGGCTCTTTGCCCAGAGAGCTGCCTGGCATGCTGCACTTACAACAACACTTCTGAAATTCTGTATGCATAGCCTTGGGGCCCACTCAGCTCTGTCTTCCAGGGGTGCTCACGGCTTCCTGATGCCCACATTTCTGACTTTACAGGGGTAATTATTTTCACTGAAGGCAAGATCAAAAGGTGAAGGGAAGCCTGTCAGAAATACATTAGAGCTAGCAACAAGAGCATATGTGAATGCTGAGCTGCCCTCCCTCCCTCAGCACTAGTTCTTATGAATCTGATTTATCCCATGGAGTAGAGGGGTAGCAAGGAATGGACTCTCTCCCCAGGTTCACAACTGTACAAATGGGTGTAGTGGAATAGGTGCGGAAAGCCCTCTTGTACTCTGCTCCTACAAAAGTGTTTGGTTTTAGTCTTACATTTGCAACATCCACAGTTTCATTTTGCTATTAAATTCAGCAGAACTTCCATCTTGTTTGATGTCCTTCCAGTCCTAGTGTACCTCTGCCCTTCATTGCACCTGTCTGAACTCAGCTGCAAGGCTGCTGGGGCAGAACACTTTGAAAAGTACTATACACATTTGGGGCTCCAGTAAGTAATATCTACTCTCCTACAGCCTTTGCAATGTTAGAAGGCTGTTTTAAATTGTCTGGCAGGAAAGATTTAAAGTGTATGGGAGGGCTCTGTCTACTATAGTACAGACAAAGAAATGAACCTCCCTTTCATTAAATGAACCTCCCTGCTGGCAAAGGCATGAGAGAGAGCAATGACATTGCTTGGATGGCTGTGGGATGTGACAGTTTGTTTTTTCAAGGGTTAGAGGAGTTTTAGATTTGGTAGATTTTTAACAGTGAGGGATCCAGAGCTGTGTCTTACAATGTTGATGGGCCAGGAGATGGTCTGTCCTTAGGATGGGGGGAAACAGATGTTGTCAAATGGTTTTAGATTTCTTTATAGAAATCAGAGGGAGTTTTATCACTGCAGTGCCTAATTGCCAGACCACACTCACCACCAGCAGGTCATTGAAGAGAAAAACTTCCCTCTGGTGAGCTGCCTGCTTCTGCACTTTGTTCACATCAGTCACTTCATACAAGCGGCTGCAGCAGACCAGTCGGCGATGGGGCACAGACAGAACCTACAGAAAACCCACAAGAGCATGCAGGGGCTGAGGGAGGTGCCACCATGCGTCTCCCCCGCCCTCACAGTGATAGTAGCACAAACCAATTCTGCCCACCCTGCCCACTCAAATCATCTCCTCACCACGACTCCTCGTCATCACTTTTCCGGCTGGTGCAATAGCAGAGAGAGCTATGCATTTGTGATCTGGATAAATCAGAGGAGTGGGACAGGCTATAGGCAACCCTCTTGCACACACATCCCCTCTTCATACACCTCTGGCATCCAGTCACTGGGTGACTGTTCATCCTCTCTCACCCTACAGGACATCTGCAGGTTTCCTGGGCTTTGAGAAATTATTCTGCTTATTTTGGGAAAACAGTATGTATGTTTTTGCATTATAGATCTGTTACTGCTAGAGAAGCTGTCTCTGCATTTAGGGTCTCTTAACCCCTGCAATCCTTAGGGAACTCATTAGAGACAGATGGGTGAAATTGTTTTCCAGCACTTTGTCTTCTGCTTCCTACACCCCAACAAGGCCTGAAAGTTTGAAACACTGCAGGGCTATCAGTGAAGCACTGGCAGGGAGGACCTGCATTGGCAGGCAGGACCTGAAATGAGATTCTTGGGCAAACAATTACTGTATCAGATACTGCAAACTCTGGCCAAGGAGATCGCCCCAAATTAGGAAAGAATGAGATAGCAATGAAAAAGGTGTTTGGAGAAAAAGGAGTGAATTTATCAAGACAAGAAAGTATTACAGAAGTTGAGTAGGGGCATAGAGGAAAAGGGCAAAAAAGAAGGCTAGTGCAAGAGGTTGGGGTGCAAGGGGTGAGTGGGTTCCAGTGGGGTTATGGGTGCTCACCGTTTTCATTCCAACTATGGACTTCTCCACTTTTGTGACATAAGTCACATGGTCCTCATTGGATTTTAGCTCTTTCTGCTGGATCCTCTCATAGATCCCCACCACCAGCTCCCGTGGGATGTCAGCACCGTCGTCCACCCCTGCCAAACACAGAAAATGTTGGGCAGGCTAGGCAGAGAGAAAAGGAAAGGGAAGAACTGGTGGTCCCTGGCAGGCAACTACAGCACTGGGAAGGCTGGAGGGAAAGAGCGATACTTTGCTTTACGCTGTCTTCTTTCTTGCTCTAACACACCTAATGCATCAGCAAACTGACAACTCTAAGGCCAATGCAGAAGATTTCATTATTCCTTTGCTCTGCATGGTGGCTCCTTTCCATGTGTTCCCTAAGGTTTATAGCCACAATTTCACATTCATATATCTTGGTCTACTCAGCAGCAACCCCTGCATTGATTTCATATCATCAGAAGTGCTAGATGTGGAGGAGATCTATAATGGGATCCAGCTGCTCCTCCTGCCAACACCAGCGTCAGCTCTCTTGTTTGCTTGGTAGCCTCCACCATTTTCCTTCTGTGATGTCTCCTAGGTGTAATACTTCCCTGTTACCCTGTTTGTGATATCTCTGTCTTGGCCTTGTTTCCTTCCTCTTTTACATCTCCTTACATAACTCTCCAAATGTTGCTGTCTGACCCTTGCAGAGCCTGGCAGAAAAGTTTTCTTTCACCCTTCCCTGAGTCAACCAACACAAATCAAACTGCCAGTCTTTCCTCTGAACTGAATTCCTTCAGTCATTTTATATTGATTTTCTCTGCTTTCCTTCAGCACCCTGGTCTGAGATGTACTACCAAGTGATGCAGGTGAAGAACTGCTGAGGAATGGAGAGGCACTGTCATCTCCTTGCTCCCTTATCAATGTCCTTGCAAATGTAGCCTGAATACTCTGTCTTTTTTCAAACACAGACTGGTGAAGCTACTGACCTGAACACTGGCTTGCAGGTGAGTCTGGAACAAACTGTCTCCCCTTGTCTGTAATGGGGTGACATTCACTCACTCCTGCTACACACTGGAGGTGAGTGATCCTCATGTTGGCTGAATTCATTGTGATGTGAACTGGCAGATTTACAGACAACTCTACATGTAAGTTAACATAAAAACCCCTTTTAAGTTAATGTTATCAGCTGTGATACCAAAAGTCATGATGGCAGGTATCAGCCCCACTCAGTATCTCAGGAAATAACTCGAAAGAGGGCCACATTGTCACACTATACCAGTCAGAAGAGGATGACAAACTGCGGAAGGTGTGGAAGGCTGAGACAACACTTTTTGGACAGCAGTCAGGACAAAGAAACAAGTCAAAGGAATCTGCAAAAGTTCAAAATCTAGACAGGGATTTACACTGGAAAAACTTTGAGGGAGCTTCATCTGAATTTCAGATGTGCAGTAAGAGACACATGGAAGATGGGTAACCTAGGAGTGAACATGGCTGGGAAATTAGGCAAGAATTTGTCTAGACATGGTGTCAAAAAGGCCAAATACTACTAAGCTGCATTAGCAGATCTGAAAATAAGGAGGAGGCAATGGCCCTATATATGAGTGTGTTGTGACCACATCTGAAAAAGTGCTTTTAGCAGCCTAATTACCAAGATGGGAAGGACCGACCTTGAAAAACAGAAGAAAATTGATTTGGCAAAATGATGTATCAGAAATTGCAAAGAAGTAATGTAAGCATGAACTATGTCAGGCCTTCAGTTACTATAAGTAATTGCAAGCAATTAAGAAGGGAAAGATTCAGCCTGAATAGAAGGAAAATGTGTTCATATATTCCAAGCAGCAAGGAGGGGAAGGGTTTGTTTAGCACAATCCAGCAGGGTCTAAGAAGGATGGAGCTGAACAATAGGAAAATGTAATACAATGGACTGCTTCCAAACAGTGAGATCTATTAAAAGATGAAATCATCTTTCAAGGAAAATGGTTGATTTCTGAGAAGGCTGGACAGCTTTCTGCAGAAGACAAAGCTTAAATTTTCCCCTTCCCCAGTGTCCTAGAATACACCTCAATGGACCCTCCACGTCTGGCTCACAGGGAGCAACAGCAGTCCTGAAGAAAGGCAGTTCTACTAGGGTATTACCTAGGCAGAATTTAGAGCAGCATGAGGACAAAAAAATCAAAGCAGGACCCTCACCTCTCAGATTGCGAATGAAGTCCTCCAGCATCATCTTCCTGTCAGGCTTGATGTTGGGGCTGTACATGTCCGTATTGAGGAGGATGATTGCAAAGGCCAAGATGAAGATGGTGTCTGGATTGTGAAACTGCTGGACCACATCTGGATTACACATGCAGTACCTCTGGCTGCAGCAGGAGGGATACACACACTTAACATGGAACATGAGAGTCCCCTGCTCCAGGGTGTCAATGGCTTCATCACAAATGGATCAAATTCTTCCTTTCACTTCACCCCTCACACAAATGAGAAAGAACTGACTGCCCTCTGAAGGCAAATTTACCCACCAATGGCTGAAGCAAGTCATTAAAACTTCAGCTTTTTTGTCCTCAGGAACCAAAAGAGCAAGTAAGACTAGAGAGGACTACTCAGGCTGGTGTCACTATGTAAGGGTAATGTAGGAAGTGTCCACTCCAGCCTGCCTTGCTAAGGGCAAAGCACTCCTCTGGATGCACCAAGGGAGCAACCCTGCACCCCTGGAAGCCACAGTGCTGCTCTTCCTGTGAGTCACTAACAAACAGGGAGTGCCTTGCTGGAGAGACATGCCAAAACTGGCCTCACTTTGGCCCTTTGTGTCCTTCATGCCACTGAACATCTGGCAAGGACATGGCTCTGCCGCAGCAGTTGCACAGAGGACTCTTCTTCAGAAGGCCCTCCATGATCACCTTCTTTGGAAGGGAGGTCCCTGGCCATTCACTCCATGGCTGCTGCATCTTTTCTGCCTTGTGTGTGCTCTCTGCTTCCACCTGGTTGCAGCAGTGGGGCTGCAGGGCTCATTCTCTTACCTGAAAGCCTCAATTAGCCGCTCGACCTTCTGTGCCTCCCCCTGCACACGGATGTGGGCCTGGAATTTCCGCAGAGCTTCATCCAGCTCCATGCCTGAGAAGTCCATCTCATCCACCACGCAGCTGTGGGAGGGGGACACAGCCGTCATGAGCATCTCCTCCCATGGAGTACACCAGGCAGCTTCCTGCACTGCAGAGCCAAGGCTCAGTCCCCAAGGGAAATACTGTTGGAGAGGCCCTAGACCCAGATCATACTTAAAATGGGCAGTCATTTCAGACAAGCGATTCCTCCACTCTACAGCAGATGAGCAATTCTTGTGCCTATCTATATCTATATCTATATCTATATCTATATCTATACATATATATGCATGTGTGTATACACCATGAGATATCTATATATCATACCTTATACAGCATATTTACATAAAGATATTCAGAGATAGTATATATATATGTATTGATTTTTATCAGTATCTATATAGATACAGATAAGTAGACATCTATATTGAAATAGATAGACACCTATATCAATACCCATATCAACATAGATATAGATCCATCTATTTCTGCCTTTGTGCCATCTGCTAATCCTACATTGTCCATTCCTCCCTCCCTCTCAGCACATACACTTGTTCACTAACCACTTACCCATCCTTCTCTTATCTCTAGTCACTGGGCTGTTCCTATACTAGTTCTCTCCTCACCTTCTTTCCTGTCCAATGTACATCCTCATTTGCAAACCATATCTCCTTCACCACTCTTCACTCCCACTCAACCACTGCAGCAACAACATTCATTGTGTCTTTAAAGACCAGAGCCAGTTCAAAGAAAACAGAAAACGGAAGCTGTTGTACAGAAATAACGTTGCAGCATCAGCTGGCTTGTAACATCAAGGCTGGGTAAAGCTCTGTCCATGTAGTCAAACACCAGGAGTCCCCAGCAATTCATTCTGTCCAAACCTCTATTCATTTTATACATTTCTACCCATTCTTTTCCATTTCCACCATACCTAAGTGTCATGCTTCCCTGTTATCTGCTGGAAATCCTTCACCTCATACATCTGATAGCACTTTTCCTTTCACAGTGATGCATTGCACACCAGTAATTCATAGCCAATTTAGATACCCAAAGAAGGGGATGCCACCTTTCCAGTTGAAGTATTCTCAGCTTATAAAAGTCCTACTGTTAGTCTCCAAAACCTATGACTGCAGTTCTTGCTGTCTGTATTAGTCAAATCTAGTTCTTAATCTTACTGCATGATATTTTGGTCATTTGAAATGAGAACACCTTCCCCATGTGGCTTCAACACATTTGGTTAGCATATTCCTACCTTTTGTGTCCAGGTCATTACTGTAAGCGTTAATCAAAAGACTAGACTCAGAAAACTGCTCATAACCTCCCTTAGGCCCAACTTCCCTTTTCAGCACAGTATGTAGGCACTAATGTCTGCACCAGCCAATTCTCTCCCGTTTATGATTCCACTGCTAATTTGTCTGTCTTCCACTCTCAACTAACAATTTCTCAAGTCAAATCCTTTGCTGAAGTCTAGAATTACCTTCTGCATGTCCCTTGTCTAGAAAACCAGTTACTTTAACAAAGACAGACATTGAATTAGTTTACTCTCCACTAGCTTTGGTATGTACCATTTACATTCCTGTCTGCCATTATTCTTTCCCATAAATAAATTCTCAAAGCTAACATTCTATCTGATGGACGAATAAAATCACAGGTGCCAAAATTCTATTTTCTTTAAGCCTTCCTTAACTACAAAGTTATTAATTTGGTAATCTTCAGTCATATGACACCACCTTGGCATTACAGGCATATTAAAAATTCAAAGATTTCATATTCTCTGCTTCTATATATCTTGGATGATAATTCTATCTCTGCCCTCTCCTTTCCCCCATCTTTATTTCAACCTCTGTATTGTGTTTTATTTGCTTTCTAATGTTGTAAAGGATAAACTGACCCCAAATTTGCAATTAGAAGGAAATTTTCCCCAAGACAGCTTGTCTGGTACTGTATGAGGAGTGATAAGGAGAAAATAGAGGGCAAGGGTATTAGCTCTCTTTTGGATGCTTCCATTTACTAGGATTATCTGGAAATTTTACCAAACCAACCTCTGCTAATAAAGGGGTGTGCTGTTATCAATTTCTTCTTCCTTTCTGTGACAAACTGGAGATGCGTCTGTCTTTTCTACAGTGCTGCAGTTTGCTGTAGGCTGTTGGGAAGTGCTTTGTGAGCTAGGCTGTTGAATGCCATGTGCAGCCTTCCAGAATAGAATCTATTGCATGATGTCTCAAATGAGTGAGGGACAGGGTTCAAATCCTCAGAGACATCTCTCTATTCCTCCATTCCCCTATTGATTCAAGAGTTGAGTTATTATTGCTTAACTGGAGTGACACCAACAGAATAACTTACCAAGAGCTCTAGCTGAACATAGCGTTCAGCATCTTCTAAGGTTGGAGTTGTTACAACCTCAACTAGGAAATGTGGGCTCTTTCTCTGCCCAGACTATTTAATTAAAATGTAGAAAGAACTGGTGAGGAGCAAGGGCAGAGAATCAATGGGGCTGTTCTCATAGGAAATCTTATGTGAAACCTTCTTTTTCCTCTCCAAGAAGTGGAATGCAGAAACACTCATAAATGGTTTCTGGCAACAGCAAAAACTTCCTTGACTAACTCTTTCCTTTGATATTTTTATTTTTCTCATATTTATGCTCACATGTCCCTTGGGTTGACAACAAGGCATTCTGCTTCTTGGAATATATCATCTTTGATAGCAAGAAAAGTTTTTCTCTGGTTAGTTTTTATTGTGTTCACACCTGCAACCACCTCTGCAGTTGAACTTTTGTTACTATTTTTTAATCCCTTCCAATGCATGATATTTCTCAGCATTGACCCCAATGATTTCATGGTTAATGGTCTGCTTCCAGACATGTGAAAACAGAGTCCTTGCACACACCAGTGAGACCTACTGAGGTCACCCTAGTAACCCTAATCCACCAGCATTCAATCATGTATCTTCCACTCCCTCCCTCACTGATCAATCCTTCCCCCTCCACACAGGCTGCCCTAACTCATCCTCCACTTCGTTTACAAATCTCAAATAATGAAGTCAATGCCCTTCTTACAGAAAGCATCAAACCTTTGTTACGACAAGTAGGACAAGGCAGATGTTTATAGCTCTTCTCAAACTCAGGCATTGCTACATGAGTTACACGAAGCTTCTCCTTTGAGAGTTTCTTTCACGGACTGACAGCTGCAGGTTTACTTTGTGAAGTCTAAGATGAACTCCTGGGAGTCCCTTCCATTTGTCTCTCAGCCCAAAAAAGTGTGCCCCCCCTCTGCCCCATCCTGCTTCCTGAGGAAAGTTGATCAGGCAGAAAGGACAGGTTAGGAAGAAAGTTTGACTCAAGCAAAGTCAGCCTGAGCTTGCATTTGATCTATCTGACAGAGCCTGTGCCAAAGGCCTGAGAAATAGCTCCTAGAGGAGCCATCAGGTATGCTGCTACTTTCTGCTGCTAGACAGACAGAAAGAATGGTGGCTTATAGTTGCCTGTTACTTTTTGTGAGCAAATTTGACACAGCAAAGTCCATTCAAAAAGCCAAAGAGCCTTGTGCCATGGGTCTGCCATGTTTCTGCTCCTCTTCTTGGTGACTAGCAGTTTTGCTGCCCTGCCTGACCTCAGGCTCCTGTACAGACCCCTGTTAACATTCCAAATGCACTGTGGTGCCTAGGTCAGAGCTCTGCTGAACTGCAATGCAACCTCTCTTTGTGAAACCAGAGCAAGGAGGTCTCTTCTTTCCAAGGTAGAGACCCTGGAAACTGACATAGGGTATCTTGGCACATATACTGCAAAAAGTACATTGATCTCATCAGCCTCGAGAGCTGCAATCTAAAAGGCAGTGTAACCACAGGCATGGAGGGGGTGTCTCTCTCCAGAACTGGATTTGCCAGTGTAAGAGACAAAGGTTGAGCTAAGAGCCAATGGCTCTCTGCACCCAAGGAATAAACCAGCAGCTTATGTGCATGTACCAAAACCAGTGCTGAGTTCATTTTTCCACAAACAACAGAACACCAGTGAGATGCCTATTCCAGGACCACCAGGAGGCCCGAGGGATAACAAAGCAGAGTAATCACCTCAGAAAATCTCCTCCTGTTTCAATTCCTTCCTCCCCACAGACCTGCAACAAGCCACATGAATTGAGCTCACAGTGCATCCAGAGATGTATTTAGCCCAGTACCCACAGGGATAGGACTTTGGATGCTTGGATCATGTTGCTGAAGTGTGCAGAAGTGCTGACACTGCCTCATAAACAAGGCAGTGGAGTTTGAGGACTTTTGTGCCACCTGTATACGTGGGGAGCTTGATCTGTCCTGAGGCACTTGGCAGACAGGCACCTCACTACTAAAGAGAATTGCACGCCAGGTGACAGGTGACAGAACCAAAAGGGTGGGCTCCTAGTTGGATCATTCTGATCAGCTCTTACCTCTGTGGTGGCCATGCTGCCTCCTAGGCTGCAGGACACAGATCTCCCCAAAAGGAGGTGGACATAGTTGCATCAGAGCTGCATGGATTTAGCACAGGGCTAAGCATGGCAAAAAAGCCTTGTGGCAAAAGGGTTCAGTGAAGGCAGGAAGCAGCTGTATCGTGTGGGGCTGGGATCTGCTTGCCCAAGTGCAATGACCTATTTTCCAGCTTTTCCGCTCAGGTGACAATGCAGCAGGAGCTGGGCTGCAACTAAAAGCGTTTGTAATGAACCTGCAGCCCATGCTCAGGGAGGGAGCAAAGGGGGAGGCAGCCAGGTGGAAAGTTTAAAACCACGAGGCACAAAGATATTAATAAAAACATCCTTCTTCTCAGCTTCCCTAACCCTGTGAGCTTTCTGAAGATGAACCAGGCTTAGGGTGAACTGAAGAGGAAGAGCTCAGCTCCCTGTGAGACGACAGCCCTGCATGTGTTAACTGAGGCTCACAGAAAGGAGAGTGAGGGTCCTTTGCACCAGCTGGCACGGGCGTGTGTCCCAATCCTGCCCACCCTGCCCTCCCTGTGCAAGGGTAGTCTCTATAATGGAGATCATGGCCCACACCAGTCTTCCCTTTCTGGGGGATGCTGCGCTATATGTATTGCCTGCTTTTTTCCAGTGCTGAGTCACATTTACGTGCCCTCCCAGGGTTGTTGATAGCTCACACGGCTACTCACTTGCACCAGAGTTGCCTCCCAAGGTGGAAAGCTGTTCCCACTCCAGGCACGTTGGCCATGCAAGGGAGGGTTCTGCCCAGCATTCATCTTCCCTTCCAAGGGACACTGCGAACCCTTGTCCCCCAAAGGACAAGGGAAACCAGTACTTCCCTGGGCACCTAGGCAGGTTCAAGCTGCACCTTGGGAAAGCTGCTCTTGTTCACAAGCTTGATCTGTGCTACAGCTCTGCTTGCAGCAGGTCAGAACTGCCTGACACATTCTTCCCTCTTTCCTGTTTCCATCACATCGTTATCCATTGCTCCACAGCACAAGATGTAGCACTGTGCTGCTCAGAGTAATGCAAGTCTCCTATTGATGCTCTGTAATGCCCTCAGTGAGAAGGGGAAGGGAGGGTAGTTTGGGCTAACCTGACAAGTTCGGTCTGCCAGCCCAAGAGAAATCTAACACTTCTTTGAGAGACAGCCTCTTTACTGGGCTCCCAGCTCTGCACTTAAGACTCCTAAGAGCAGCTTTTCTCTCCCTGACTTCCCATGAAAGAAAGAGAAGACAACACACACTTGACAGACAGGAGAGCTGCTCACCCACAGGGAGAGTGTCTAACAGCAACTTACAGTCTAACACCAACCAGCCCCTGACTCAGCACGATGTCTCCTCTGCTTGAATCCCTGCACCTTTCTCCTCTGACAGCAAATGCACCAGGGCAGCCACTTCTGTACTTCAAAGTGCTACGACTTGAACACAAACCATGCAGTACCAGCAGCACAGCCGACTCCATTCATGGCATCACTCACATTATCTTGTCCATGAATGAACCATAAATGGAAGCAATTCCTGAGTCAGAAACAGGTGGAGGGGAAGAATGAACTAAAATGAAGTATGAATGAAGGAGAACAAATACAACAAATAAACACAGAATGAAGAGTGCAAAAAAAGAAACCTGCAACACAACTGAGCATGTAATACAAAAGAAAGGAATGAAGAAAGGATAAAGAATGATGGTGTGTCTCATATTAAAAATACATGTTAATGCCTTGAGCCTGATTTTTTCAAAGTAACAAAATGTTTTTTCTGCAGACTTGCCAAGCAGATAAAAACTGCTCAGTATCAGATCATTGCTTTAATGGCCCAGGCTACCTCGCTACAGCTGTATTCTCTGGACTAGCAGACACTGAAACCCTGGGGTAGGCCCCCAGTGACTCCTCCTAGATGGCTGCAGGGCAGGTTGTGGAAGCAGATTCCCAGGAGAAGAGGCTGGAGCTTACCGTGGGATGCTGGATCACATTACGTGGTTGTTACTGTGGGATGCTCAGAATTGGTTACAGATGGGATTTATCTCCTGTACCATAAAATGCCCAAAAGCTAGATGTCCAGCCTAAACTAACACATTGACAAAAACAACACTCTTGAGAGACCTATGTCTCTCCATTGACTAAAGGAATTCATAAATTGATAGAAGACACTAAACTTGGTGGTGGCTGACAAGAGGTGAGATAAATCCTACTTTTAAACAGTGAAGCCTTTTCTGCAAGAGAAAATGACATACTGCATCTGACTAAACAGACAGGCCTGAGCAGTCCACAGTCATCAAAGGATGTGTGCCAATTACAGTCAGATGCTGTTGAAAATCCCTGCTCTCTCCCTTGTTCCTCTGGCTAGCGTTTATAATTACTTGTGAGTTATCCAGATACCTTTTTTGGTTTCCAAGAAACTCAGCTAAAGGTTGAAAGATGGAAGGGAGAATATAATTTCAAAGCATTTAGGTGCTGGGCATGCAGGTGTGGGAAGGCAAGATAGCAAACCAAAGTGCCCAAGCCTCACACTGTGCTTACCCTCACTCACCCCCCTGCCCATGTACATAAGAGGCTTTGCAACCAGCGTGGCACTTCTCTGGAGTTCTGCATTTACTGGGTGGGCAGTAAAGAGGGATCATCTTTGCAGTGCCAAATGTCACTGTGCACTCCTGAGCTCCTCTGTCTGACTCCAGGAACAGGCAGTAGTTGGCTTGTTTGTCAGGCAGCACAGCTACAGTACCTGTGGAAGCCAAGGGAAGTTTGCAGGGTAGACTTAAGGCTGGACTTACAGCTGAGTCTGGAGTTTGTAACCTGGGCAGCTCTGCCTCGCCTCTGAATGCACAAGGGAGGTTGACACTTTTGCAGATGTTTTAAAAGCTGTCCTATTATTTATTTATGCCGCTGGGTTAATTCAACCTGGCTGCAATAGAAACCATGCTTACAATACACAATTCTAACACAGGTTTTCACATTGAACGAGAGCTAAACTAACACAGCAAGTGGCATCAATAATTGAAATTGCTTTTGGGAGGGAAAGGATGGGCCTTTTCCAGGGCCAGGTCTGAGTTGTGAAAGAGCAGAGACACCTCTCTGTGCATACAGGTTTGCTCACTGCAGGTTGTCAGAACCTGTCCAGGAGCTACTGCCTGCTCATGGACACCCTGCCTGGGCATTTCAGCTTGTCAGGACTAGCTTCTTCTTGCCAGGACTGTTCTTCTTCTTCCCAGGACTGTTCTTCTTCTTCCCACTTAGGCCACAAAAATGACTGTGGCATTGGGCAAATTGTGCAGAAGCTACTGTAGGAGTTATCCTGTCTCCCATGTGCTCTCCAGGGAATACCACATATCCTAACACTGGCTTGCTGAGTGTGGGTAGATGTGGGGGCTGCAAGACAGCCCTTGTAGAGCCCACTCTCCCAACCTGTGCCAGTGTTCCTGAGCCAATTTGATTGGAGTTGGATGGGGAATGAGAATCAGACTAGGTCTTAGGCAGTTCTAAAATGCCAAAAGGGCCTTTGAGCTGCCTTTTGCTCCCACACAAACAGCTCAGAAGTTGTGACTAGCCCTTGAGCTATAGTGCACTGGAAATGCCAGCACACTATTACTACACTGCCAGCCCTCTTCCTCCTGCAGCATGGAGAGGAAAAATACCCAGGATGATAATTCTGGGCCAGAATTTCTCCCGGCAATGCCTTGTTTCCACGCATGTCACACTGCTGAGTGTGCAGCCATTGCACAGCCAGCTCTCACCAGCAGTTGATATGAAAATTAGCTTGCAGAAAACACCAACCATTGCTATTCCCAAGCTCAGAACTGACATGGGAAGGGAGTGAAAGTACCTGCAAACAGCATAGCTACAACCAGCCGAATTTGTGTGCTTTTTTCTTCCTGTTTTAGAACACTTTGTATATATTTTATGTCTACTTTTATCTTTGCCTTTCAGGAAGATGAATTAGCAATTTATTGTGAAGAGGAGAAGGAAGCATAGATTGTTAGTGCAAGAACATAATTTGTTGCCTGGAGAGATCAGACACAGGTTTGAACCCCAAATTCAGGCTGAGTTGCTTGATATATGTCCATGTACACACAGTCCATGTCCAGGATGTGTCCATGTACACCCAGCCTCAACAGCTCAGTTCCCATCTTTAAGCCTTGCTTTCTACATCTGTAGATGGCAGGGTCACTCCTCCATCAAACATTTGGAGTGCACTGAAAAGTGCAGTGGAAACTGAGAGTAATGAGATTCATAAGAGTAAGGCCACCTGCTTTAATGGCCCTCCTGAAACATGCAGAGACAAGACAGGCAACCACAACATAGCAGCTCCTGGGCATTGAGGCTGGGAGGCAGACACTAAGATTTGCAGTAGGGACTGTTCCCAGGAGCTGCTGACACAGAGCTTGTAGTCCCAAGTGAGGCAGAAGAACACGGTCATTTGTAGGGATGATGCCAAATATAGGGCTACAAGGAAGTGTCAGCCTATTCCTATTGCAATATTTCCCTGTCTGTGCAGAGACTAGGTTTGGACTTCAGCAGAGTATCTGTCAGGGGAAGCAGCCCACACATTGCTTGCTGGAGAAAAAGAGGCAATTACTTTTAATTGTAGCTCTCAGCATGAAGAGACTGGAGAGAACATGTGTCTCATTGCTGGCCGAACAATAACCATGCATTATATTGAAAAAAGAGCTGGATCAAAGGTCAGGTACCTGCAACAATAAGCAGCAGCAATTGCAGCAGGAATGAGTTCTGAAATCTGGGGCCAGATTTGGCTCTTGAACTGGCATCCTCCAGTCTTTCCCTGGAGTAGAAGTGGTGTGCATATTGGTCTAGCGGGAGGTGTCCCTGACTATTGCAGGGGGGGTGGAACTAGATGATCTTTAAGGTCCCTTCAAACCCAAACCATTCTATGAGTCTGATTCTACATTGGATTTAGGGTTTCCATTTAAAAACAAATTTAAAAAAATAATAAAAAAAAGACAGATGGTCAAGCTAGCATTTGTTACAATGTGGAAGGCAGAGGAACTGGCAGGCGCTGAGGCAGTATAGGTCTCAGGTATACACAGGATTTCGCAGCCCAAACTGCAAGGTTTGAAAGAGGAGAGAGATGTAGGTTGAGAGATGCACGGCTAATGTGGCCAGGAGAGGGTCACGGTGACAGAACTGAAGAGAACAATCCAGCAAAGGCAGAATCCAACAGAAGTGGGGAGGAAATCTGAGATCTTGTTTAGAAAAGGTACAGCTCAGCCCACTGGAGCTTTTGGAGTGGGGATGTTCCTCAGTGCTTTGTGTCTGCAAGGGTAATGATACACCCTTAGTAGGATGCTTCCTCATGCAGGCCTCTTCAGTACAACAAACAGGACCAACTACCCTCTTATTATTTCCATAGCGCAGCTGGACAAACTGAAAAGGCCACCCATCCCAAAACTGGACAGAAAGAGAAGCAGGTGTGGTGCCAGCATTCGCTGCTCCCTGCTGGCCTCACATCAAGGAGCAGGTATTTTGCCTCCTTTGCTTCTCTTAGTACTTACCAGAAAGCTTCAGAAGTGCTTTATCTGGATGGGGTGAGACCCCAGTCACGGAGTTTCAAAGTCACAAAACCTTCAAGCATCACTAGTCCTACCACCCACCAGTGCTCCTGCTGGATCTCAGGCCTTCTGAGGAGAGACTGAAATGAAAGGGCTGCTGATACTAAGGGACAAACACTTCTGGGAAATGCACTGAGAGGTGCCGGATAGGGAGTGGGAATGGTGAAGTTCCTGCAGAGTAGGGATGGAAGGGCATGGAGGATAGGATTTTTGCTGGTGCAGCCAGGGGCAGAGTGGGCTGGCAACTCCTTTACAGTGTAGGAAGGAGGGGAAGAGGTTTCCACACTTACTCCAGGACATCCCTGTTGAACTGCTTCTTGCTGTTGCCCAGGAACTCCCCAATCATCTGGCGGCTGAGACCTTTCCGCTGGAGCAGGAAGTGTGCCACCCCAATGGGGGTGTCCGGGATGAAGCCTCGGGAGATCAGGAACTGGATCCCTTTGTCTGGGTTTCTGAAAGGGAAGGACAGAGACACGGTGAGTTTGCATGCTGTCTTTGAGGCATTATTGACTCTGGCTCACCTGGTGGCTTGCAGCAACGCAGGTCTCAGTATGTGCGTGGGCTCCCATGAGTTCATGTGTGTGGCAGGGATGGGACTCATGAGGACAAGCAAAAGTGACTCGGGGAGAATCCTCTCCAGTTGCTGCTGAGGACAAAAGGATGCCATGGGACCTGATGTGTCACTTGCAGCACCTACAGTCACCTGGTTATCACAAGTGCCATCCCACTGCCACAAAGGATCCTGCTGCATGACACCAGCCTCATCAGTGACTCTCTTCTGCCGTCCGTCTGCTCCAGAGCCAAAGGCTCTTGTACTGTCCCTGCCCCAGCTTGGTTTGCTTAGGGTCCCTGTGAGGACATGATTTAACTGTGTCCCACACAGACAGCACAGGCAATATCAGTACATTCAGATGCTCCAAATGCAATGCAGAGAGCTGTCCCCAAGGAGCAGGGGCGAGAGCTGGGCATGTGACCCTTTGTTTTAGAGGAACTGGGGTTGCATCTTCTGTAGGGCAGACAAAGGCAAAGGGAAAAACGTGGCTGTGAAGAGACTTAGGAGACATCGCTGCCACGGTTCATGGGAAAATAAGGCTCAAGAGACAAAGGGGGATAACCAAAGGTGGCACTTCTGTAAAAAAAAAAAAAAGAATTCTCTTTTTCATACATTTTTAGTGCTCCGTGTTGAATGACATTTTCTGCCTTCCTCACCTGAGCCTGGTGCTGGCTGGCTGGCCAGAAATCCCACGCTCAGATTTGCTTATCTCTTCCTCCACTTCCCCCATCCTTAGCTGTGTTGTTCTTCCCTTCTCTACTGATTTACCCCTTCAAGCAGAAATGTCTGTGTGTGGGTGGATGAGAGCATGCACCTGGAGAATGCCTTGTCAGAGCTGGGAGAGAGCTGCGTGCAGCTCCCAGACAGAGGGTTTTTCTCCCTCTGTGCCTGTGAGTTCCTCTGAGAACAGGCCTGGTGCTAAGTGGGCCTGACTGCCTGGTTGTGGGAGTGATTTTCTGCTTGTTAGTGTGCCAGTAACTGTGCCCGCATACACAGCTCCTGGGGGTAGTGTGTGTCTCAAAAAGCACACATGTTTGTGTATGTCTAGGTCCTGTAGGTGTAGATTTCTCTTGCACTATACATGTTCATCACAGCCTGTGTGTCTGCATATTTTGGCTTTCTCCTCACGTCTCCTATAAGCACACATGCTTCTGTGTACCCTGGGAGTGGCTGTGGCTCACAGTACAGACAGGAATGAGTGTATAAGTGTGTGCCATGCAGGAGGTTTTCTTCCTGTATTTCAATCTGCCCCACTGAAGGGTGTCTGTGATGATGCATTCCTGCTGAGGGGAGTTAGTACAATGACACTGATTTTCACCTTCCTTTGGTTCTCTGAGCTGGCAAGTAGGGAGAGGTAAGAGGGTAGCTTCTTGATTAAAGGATGCCATACTTCCATCATTAACCCAAATTCAGGGATCTTTGTCAAGGCTCAAGGAGTTTGCTCAGGCAGTTTGCTGGGGTGAGGAAAGGATAGGATGAGATCACGTGAATGCATGATATGCACAGGCACAGACTGTGACACTGTCAGGTGGTGGAGGATGTGGGTGAGCAGCATATGCCTAGCTATAAGGGGCTCAGAACTCAGGAGAATGGCCTGCTCCTTACAGGGGCCTCATGGGCATACAAAAAGTAGATGGGCTTGAAATAGTTCTGCTTGGTCTGTAATGTCACAAGGAAAATATCCTGGGCAGCGTGGCATCTCTGGGGAGAATCAGCCCATTAAATTCATGAATAGGAGAGCTGCAAGATCTGATATTGAAAAACTCAGGCCTTCTTCAGGGAAAAACAACAGTGCACCTTCTGTATTATCACACAGATCTTCTGGTGCATCTTTGAAGGGCACAGACAAAGTTCCCTGCAAAGTGCAAAGGTCATACGGTCAGGGCTAAAGCTAAGCAATCAAGATTCATAAAATATACCTCCACCTGCACACTTTGGTATTTGGCAAGGGACAGTATGGTGTTCACAGCACGAGGATGATCTCAGCTACACTGGTGTGACTCCAAAGCCACTGGATTGACTTTGGATTCACTCCAGAGGAGCTGGGAGCTTAATATGGCCAGAAGAAATGCAGCTCACATAGTGGCATGATTTTAGTAGAGATGGTACACACAGTGCAAGAGGATGTAGGATAAAACAGTCCAGCTGTGACAACCCTCCTGCACTGCCTAGACTATAACTCAAATATACTTGCACACACTATTCTTCCACTAGCAGCAGCCTTTTATCAGTTTTTCCCGGGATTCGATTTGTTCCTGACAAAATCCTGTTAGCAATACTGCATCTCTGATACTGAACACCTGCAGATGTATGCCATGTACTGAAGCATGCAGCTTTTGCCCAGATGTGCAGCAAACACCCCTTCCATCTCTCCTGAGCCTGGTCCCTGCTGTTTTCTTTAGTGTTGCAGGAGTGTTAAGCACAGCCAGCAAATGCTGCGGGATTCCTCATGTCCTGCTGGTTTTCCCTCTGCCCACGCAGCCAGCTGCCCACACACACAGAGTTATTACAGCAGTGCTGCATAATGAAGCACTCTCCGTTCCAGGGATTCCACCCCCTCACTGTGGAGTGGGCATGGGGAAAGTGGCACAGCAGTGCAGCATCAATGTGTTCCCAGGGGGCTGCTCCAAGCCAGAGTGCTGCTTTCTGAAAACACAATGCTGAATAGACCATGGCAGATGCTGCTTTCAGCTCCTGGTCCAGGGAAGTAGTCAGCAAAAGGATGTGCACACAGGCACGCATGGCCTCAGCTCCATGCCCTGTGGGTTGGTGCCCATATCACAAACCCTACCATGGTAAACTGGCTCCTTGTTAGAAATTGACAGGGAAACCAACAACCAAATAACTGCAGAAAGCTGAATGACCTTCCCAGCCCCTTGGATGGAGGTGCACTACGGTGTCACAAGGGGAGCCATGTGTCCCTTAGATCTCACTCAGAGAATAAAACAGTATTCGCTCCCCAGAGCTACCAGGTTGGTTCCTTCCCTCCCTGTCCTGAACACTTTGCCAAGAAAACAGAGCCTTACAGGTTATCTCACATTACTTCAGCAGCTAGTTTCTAGGGAGCAGGGGAGGCCTAACTAGGAAGTTGTGTTTTGGAGCTCCACAGTAAGTCTTCTATCCCAGAGGGGCCTGCAAGATGCAGTGAACCCACATCACTGAATGAAGGAGGACAGCAGAGCTGCTTCCCCAGAACAGACCCAGCACTGCTAATCTGTCACAGGAATGTGTGCCAGGCGGACTGGGGGAGGAGGAGATGCTGGGTAAAGCATTTTCACCCCTGCTTTATCTTCACAACAGTGCTCATGTCAACTATGCAGGAACCGAAGGAAAATACATCTGATGGAAGGACTCCTGCCAAGCATGGCTGAGAATTCTGAAACACTCAGTAGCAGGGATGTGAGCCCCACATCCCTCTCCAGAAGTACAACTATCCCAACATAAACACCAGAAGATCTGTTTGGATCTGGGACTATCTCAGCTATAATCAACCCCACCTGTGTCTGTTGCCTACTTTCTCTCCTTCCAGCTTATGTTCATCAGGCAAATCTGTGCGAGCCTAGAGCCTGATTTTGAGATATATCTATATACATGGACCCACCTGTTCACAAGGTGATCTCAGAGCTAGTAAAACATCCTCCTCAGTTTCGTAGGAGTTTCAAATCTGTCTGCTCTAACAACACTTCAGTTCTGGATATGCTCTGAGCCCAGCCCTAAAAACCTCTCTCCCAGGTTCCTACCTCCTAGAGTCCACAGCTTCCATTCTGTACTTACATAAATCCTTGTATTGCCCCTTTGTCTGTGCAAAAAATCAGCTTAGGACTGTATAATCTTTAGTCTTCATTCCGACCAAAAGGTCCACACTAGTGTGTGCAAAACACTCTTCTAGTATGGGTGCAGTAAATCACCAGGAGCTTCATCAGGGGACTCAAATGGAAACCAAGACAGCTTAAGATGAGTGTGACGATGGAGCAAAACTCAGTATTTCTCATGGCTTGCTTTGATGAGAAAAGTCTCACCGAAAGGCAACGGGCAAATCTAAAGCTCCTTATAGGAGCTTAGCTGCTTTCTGACAATCCAAAATAGGTTATGTGTGACCCCTTGAGTTGACCTCTTGTGACGGTAATCTCTGGGCTGCTCTGCTTTTGCTTTCCCACCTACAGCCTTTTCTTAGCATATCAGACTCAGATGTATGAGTGACTGACGTGACTAAACCTGGTCTGTCAGGTGAAAATCTACCCAAATACCATAAGGAAAATGACAGACAGCACTCATACTGGGCTAGCTAAGTTCAGCTCCACGTCTGTCTCTCTGTCTTTACTTGGAAATGCTCCATGTTAAGTAACCAGGGCTGGGTTTACATCCCCAGCTATGCTTGTTCCTTTGCAACAGAGTGGAGCAGGAGTCTAGATCCCAAGCTCAGCTGGTGGATGCCAAACGGAAAACAACTGGGACTGAAGGTTCAGAATTCAGAAGGGCATGGGCACTACTCATGAGGCACTGGGCTTGATCTTCTGCTGGGCAGAAGATAAGGTCAGCACTTGGGAGATGTTAGGGAAAAAGCTTCTGGGCAGCCAAGCTGTGGTCTGCATTGCACACCCAGAGGGTCATGACCTTGAATATGAAAGAACTTCCCCGGAGATGGATCTAGACCATGAACCTGCCACCTCCTGTTCCTGTGAGGCATGAAATAGTCTGGGAAACATGGAAGAGGAAAAGTCACTTACATATTAAAGAGGTTCAGCCCAATGCGGTAGAGGCGCTTCCTCATGGTGTCTGTGGAAAGTGTGGGGGACTTGCAGCTAGCTGGGTTCTCGCAGTGGTACCTTGGGAGGCTGAGGATCATGGCCTGCAGTGCTTCTTTTGAGGAGACCTCAGAGGCTGACTTGGCTGAAGTGGAGGTGCTACTGCTGCTCAGCTGCTCCGAGTTGTCCGCATTCTCAGACTCAGAGCCCTTGCTTTGCCCCGTCTCATTGCTAGCATCGAACTGGAGCTTCTGCACTGTCATCTCTCCAGGCTCAGCACTGCTGTCTCCTGTGCCATTAGTACTGACATTCACCTCGGTGAAAGTGTGGCTGTTCTGCAGAGATCTGGATTCAGGTAAGCTCTCTGGGGCTGCCAGTGGTTCACTGGCTTCTCCCTCCCCTTCTCCTGGGCCTTCTTCAGCCTTGGTAGCTTGAGAGAGCTCAGCCTGGGCATTGCTGCTGAGGCAGTTGGCCATGGACACGGAGGTAGACGATGAGACAGAGATGTTCTTGTTGTCGATCTGAACTGTGACATCTCGAAAAGCCATCATGAGAGTGCTGCTGCTTTTGGGTAGGGTATCTGTCAGGACGCCTTCCTCCTTCTCCTTGTCCTGCAGTTCAGTTTCTAAGTCTTGGTTTGGCTGCATTGAGCTGGCACTGAAGGTCTCCCTTATTTGGTATGAGCCCCCGTCTTGCAGCGAGCACATGGTCTTCAGGCTCCAGGTGCTGAGGGCATCATCAATAGACTTGGCCAGGGACTGAACTTGTTCTGTGAAGGAGTCCTCCAGCTCGGTCAGTGCCCCACTGATAGTGGCTGGCAGAGATGGGGACCTCACCAATGGGATGCCCACAAAGTTGTACCCCTCCACCAGGGCTTTCTCGGCGGAGAAGCTCTCTGAGTTCTGGACCCGGACTTTCCTCAGAGAGATGCGGCGTGGCATGCGGCTCTCCAGCAGTGAGTTGCGGATCTTCTCAAAGTTCTTGCTAAGCTGGTACTGCCGGAAAGCAGTCTGGATGGTGCAGGCTGCCCTGCGAGATACCAGGTGACCTCCGTATTTGTGCTCTAGCATTTCGATCTGAAAGACATACAAACAGGAGAGGTTAGTTTTTGCTAATTGACTTCTGATGGCTTTCTGTGACCTCAGCTCTACACTGATTAGTCTGCAATGACTGTCAGAGGAACTTCTAACACTGAATTATAATTTTCCTGCACTGCTGTGCCCTTGATTTCAACAGAAGGCCCCCCTTTGGGCATGGCTAGCTAAAGCATCAGTACTGTGAGCTTCCTCACAGCTGTAACGTGATCATGCCTCCTCCTAGAGTGGCAGCCAAACAAGCCGAAGCCTGGAGGTGCCCTTCCCCTGAAGACCCACTTCTGATGGCCTTTAGGGCAAGCTCGTCACTGTAAATAGTGTTCCAGCAATGTGTCTTCCTGCTCAGCAGTGCTCTGGTAATGTCAAGCATCATCCCTTGTCTCAGACTGTTACTAATGCTCCTCCTCTCCTTAGTCACCTTAGGAAATACTCTCAGGAAAAGGAGAAACCATTCAGGAAAAGGAAAGAAAAGCTAATTTTTAAATTCAGAAAATGCTGGCTTGATCATAGGAGCTAGTGAGAAACATCTGCTTCCACAGAAGTTAGTGGAGGCTGGGTTTGTTCAGCATTTTTAAAAAGTACTCTGAATCCCAAAGTGTCTTCCTTTCTGGTATCTGAGTTTTTCAGGCATCAGCCACCAGTGAAATGAAAACTGCCCAAGAAAAGAAGGACTCTCAAGTTTTGAAAGGTAAAAAAATTTGGATTTTAAATGTTGAGACAAGATGTTAAGAACAAGTAGCAAGAGGATTTACTCCTTCCTGAGCCGATAACAACAAACACACATGTAAATACATATACACACAGCTAAGCAGCACCTCAACAGGCTTCAACAAAGCAAGTGTGTATGGTAATGTCTTTACCACAGACCAGTATTTATATTTCCTGGTAATCCCCTCGCTCTTCCTCTGCAGCTGGGCCTTCACTAACATGCTACAGGAGAATGTTAGATGACTTGGTTCTAGTGAGTGACTGATGGAGGACAAGGGGGACAGGGTGAAGATGATGGTGGGTGATGGGATTGAAAAAATAAAGATGAACTCAAATCACCTTCACTGAGGTTTTGGCTGAACTATGAGCTAAACTCTACACTGTTGGCACTTCACAGGGCAGAGCACAGGTGTAGACTGTGGTGGTTAAATGTGTGTGTGCACACGTAGAAAAGCCAGAAAAAGGTGAAGTACAGGACTGGGAGTGCTGATAAAATTAGTCCTGAAATAACAGAGGATTCACTACATCACTCATGTGGTGAGTATGAGCTCATTAGCAGATCCAAAGGGTAAGTTGTACTGACTGCATCCTTATCCCCAGACAGATAAAACAATCAGTGACTGATCTAGGTACAAGTGAAGGCCTGGAATGACAGCTATGAGATGTGTAAATCACCTCTGGCATCTTCCCAATACTAACTCCTCTGGAAGTAGGGGAAGACAGTATGACCTTGGGAGGTGACAGGAAGAGAGGAACAACATGACTCCAGCCATTCTGTCCCTGCACTAGTATCTTGGCTGCTGGAGTAAGTACTGAAGGCCTTGCCCACTGGCACCTCACCACTCCAGGCAGCAACAGGTCTAGGCATCCTGCTGTTCTGGGTGAGATGTTGCCATTTCTGGAAGGGAGCAGAGGGAACACACATCCTTTCATATTTCCCTCGCTGGAAATGAAGCAGGGACTCTGCCTGGTGTTCAAATGTAAGGTAGGCTTCTGCTTTCTGTTTGCCTTGCCCTTGAATTCACATTTGTCCAAAGCAAGCATCAAAGCTCAGCACTGAGGAATACTAGGAATTTGTTCAGCGATGGGGTTGGCACTGCTGCTGGCTCAGTTCTGCTTACTTCTAATTTAAAAAACATTGGCCTAATACTTGTCCCACTGCCCTCCCAGAAAGGGTCTGCAGAACTGGTGCTAAAAATCACCCACACAATGCTCATGGATTCAGGTTCATCAACCTCAAGACCTGACAGTAGGCTTTTTGGATAAAAAGGGTCTCTTTATCCCCAGAGTTTGATGTGGCAGGAAAGAGGAATATAGGGACAGAAAGAGATTCTAGGTAGTGAGCAGAAGGGTTTTGCTGGGATTCTTTGTCCTTCTTTCCAAAATGACCATCTTAAATCCCACCATAAAACCAGCACCCCTGCCACACCTCTTCAAAGTTGGCCTTTATGGAAAGAGACTGAGCTATGCCTTGACCCTTCCCTTCAGGAGGAAAGTTCATGCAGATAAATGTAAATTAAAGCAATAACCTGCACAGGTCCAACCTAGACAGTTACTAATGACAACTGACCGTGAGCACTTAATATAACGGTCCAGTTAATCAAGATGTAGAGCTAATTGTGTTGGGAGGGAAAAAGGAACAAATGGGAGGGACAGACACAGCTATCTGAGGGACAGAATAATAGTAAGATGCAAAATAAGGCAGAAGCAAGAGACTTATAATTATCTGAGGCTTCCAAGGAGGTGACAGGCATTCTGAAAACATGAAATTCATATGCTCTGATCTTATTAGAGGCCAAGACAAGATGTCATTGCTGATCTGAAGTAAAAGGCCAGTTTATCTCATGCAAGGATGGTTCCCAAAAAGGTAGACTTTAATAACTACTAAGAGGAGAGATCCTTCTGAAAGTCTAAATGAAAGGTTCAAGCTGTCAGTACCTTGATAAAACATCACCACCTTTTTGCAGTCCATTATCTCAGTCCTCCCAAAGGGCTAAGGAGCAGAAGAAGATGTAAAGTGAGAGGGGTCCCAACCTAGTCTGTTCCCCAGTTCATACCAGGTATGCAAGAATAGGTTCTGCATGTGGTCCACTGCCACCCAGCCCTGTCCAAAGCAAGGGGAGTCCTACAGTGGCTTGTGGCTGGGATAACAAGGACCAGGGACTGGTCCAAAGGATGAAGAAGACTGGCAAAGCCAGAAGCAGGACCCCCACAGAGAAGTGCCCTTCCCACCCTTGCTTGATAGGAGTGGGTCTCTGTCTCTCCTTGATGTAGCCCAGCCACTTACTGTTTACTGATGTCTGAGACATTCACATTTGCTATCAGGTTGAGCTAACTGATACTCCATAGGAATTAAGGATTTCACACAGCTGTTGGTCCGTTTTCTTCCTCTTGAGATGAGGAAAGGGCATCCATTAGCACCACAGCAGTCACAGGTAATGGATCTGGCTTGCTGGAGGAACCTTCTCTTCCCATTTGAGAGGTGAGAAAGGCCAGACATGATTGGCCTTCTCTCATTCCTAATAAACCCTATGAATCACAAGTAATTGCCTACTTAAAGCTACTTTTCTCTGGAGAATGATCGTACAGCTGGCACCAAAGGAAAGGAAAAGCAGGAGGGGGGACAGGGGGATTTCAAAGAATAATTAGCTTAATATATTTCTGGGTCTCAATATGAACACTCAGTCTGAGCAATTTAAGCCTTGTGGCTGAATTAGAAATGGCTGGGAAATACCCACTGCCATGAGGGGTTGCACATGAAGGGAGCTTTAACAGGGTCAGCCTAAGGCAAACCAAAGTGCCAGACCTGGATATGGCCAAACATTTAAAGTTGGCTTTGTTGCCCATAGGCATCAATTAATAAATCTGCCAGGAGAGAATGGCCCTGATCTTATTCCCAGTTAGCACTGGTTTTCCACCCAGGTTGCCACTGAGCATGGTGACATGACACCATGTTAGCAGGAAGAGAATCAGGCTCAGTGACAGAATCTGAGTCACTCAAGTCAATGCATGCACTGTAAAAAAATAAAAAAAAGACATACAGAGCATACCTGTTCTCCATCACCCATTTTTAACACCTTTCCCTCCCACCAACCTTTCACAATGGAAGGACATTGCTACAAGGGCCATGTGTTCATTGGATGTTTTCTTCCACCCATGGGACATTTGCCACCCTTCAGCACAGCAGAAAAGTATGTACAACTGAAAGCATGCTCCTCTCTCCTGTGATCCCCTGCATTTTTCCAACATTACAATAAAGCCTACACATAGAAGAACTTTAGCACTTGAGATTTCTTTCCAACTTCCCAGCATAGTGTACTTCTGCTCTGTGCACTGTCAGCATGCTCTGTTTCATGGGATAGAGAGCAAGGAGAGCCATGACCGCACTCAATAACCCTCTAATATGATGCTCAGGGACAATGACTAGTAGGTGACCTGCACCTCCAAGCCTTGCAGAAGACACTATACGCTATCCTCTTTCCTTACCAGAATTTAGCCCTCTCCTGAAATCTGTGACTTCAACTGCACTGTGAGACTAAAAGTGCCTCCTTCCACCTGTTATTCTTACTGTAAGTTCTATTATTGGATTACAATTTGTGCTATGACAAGGGAACTACTGGGGCAGTGCTGTGAGGGTCCTAACACCCTTATTCCCATTCAGGAGAACTACCTGACCAGTAAGTTGATAGAAACACCAATGAAAATACACACTAGATTGCAAGACTGGAAGAATTAATACTCTTCACTCCCTGAAAATCTCCACTTCCAGAGCTGGAGACAATCCATTTAGGACATCCATCAGGCTGGAAGAGTGCACATACTGTAAGCCCCCTTTGCTGTGAGAAAAGTGGTTTCACCTATGAGATAGGCTAGGTTCCTGCAAGGTCAGTACTATGAGGCACCAGAATTTAATAAATGAGCAGCTAACATGTCTGTCTCTCATGCATCCAGGGCAGGTCTGGCCTCTGCTGCAAGAACAGTGATAGGACAACATGACCTTAAAGCTAAAATAACACAGGCTAGACACTCCCCAGGACAAATCAGAGCAGCTCTAGGACATCAAGGAAGCTAAGCCCATATATAGCAGCCAAGATCTGGCCCACCCTGAGGATATGTCACATTAGTTCGTGAAGCTGGTTAATTAGTCTCTCGTTTCCTTTCCTGGTGTGAAGCCAGAATTCTGTTTGAGTTGAGTATGCAGTATTTTGAGAAAGACAGAGCTAAAGAGCCAAGGTCTCTTTTCTGCTCAGGAATTTATTGGGCCATTGATCTGACATGTATGTTTAAGGACAACAGCAATGCCTTGAGGGAAGTGGCAGATGTCTCAGAAGCAGCAGTTTCTTTTGTGGGAATCTCATTAGCTGAGACCCTTCATCTGCAATAGCACAGCTCCCACTGAATTCTCCCACTGAATGTAACCTGGACACTGTCACTAGCGCTTGCTTCTCCTCACCTCACATAGGACAAGTGCAAATGGCACCAAGGGAGATTTAGATTGGATATTTAGGAAAAATTTCTTCACCAAAAGGGTTGTCAGGCTGTCCAGGGAAGTGGTCCCTGGAGGTATTTAACAGACGTGTAGATGTGGTGCTTAGGGACGTGGTTTAGTGGTGGACTTGGCCGTGTGCTAGGTTAACGGTTGGATTTGATGATCTTAAAGATATTTTCCAACCAAAACAATTCTATGATTCTACTGCAGGGTCTGCATATCAAAACAGCCTCTGGTTGAGCTGCCATCCCAAGGCAAAGTTGAAACTATTCTTTAGGTTTTGTTTTGCACAACAGCTCTCCTGGGCTGTAACCTGCAGAGATGCAGGGTAGGGGAGACATGTTCCACCTCACTGACTTTGAGTGAGGAGGCCAGCTGCTCTTAGCCCCTGTCCCACTATCTCCTGCTGGAAGCCCATCAGGAGATGCAGCTAGAGATGGGTAGGCTTGTGCTCTAGAGCTAGGCTGTAGCCTCAGGCACAAGAGGCAAGGCTTGCAACTTCAAGAACTGAGTCATACTCTCTCAGCCTGGAAAACCTGCCTGTCTCTTTAGCATCCATTGCTAGATCAAAGGCAGTGATGGTAGCAATACACAAATATCGCTTCAGACACCGTGCAGGGCACTCATTGAATAAACCCCACTTCCCCTGGAACCTCATGCTTTGAAGAGGCTAATGTGGAAATGAACTAGGGGCCTGCCCAGAGTGATCCAAGAGGACAAGATGGCTCTTGGAGACCTCTCCCATGTGGGAGGTCTTTTGGGACAATCAGTTCTCAGGAGCACTACAGGCATTGTATGCTTGTGAGCAAGGCAGTATCTCTGGATGTCAAAGCTCTTGGCTGCCCTCAACCTGTCTCTCAGCCTACAGTTGCAACTGAGTATCTGGGTCCGTTTTGGACCACAGAACCCACGCAATGAGGAGGAGAGCCCAGCAGGTTTGAGTGAAAGGGTGTAGCAGTCAGGGGTGGGGAAGCTACTTCCTCCATGAAGCCAAAGGGCCAGGCAGGGCAAAAGCTCCAGGTGAACAAAAGGCTAAAGTATTTGCTGAAAGATGTCCCACCACAGTGCGAATGCAGTCCCACCCACCCCGGCCCCTTCTCCCACAGCCTGAGGAGGAAGCCTCTGTACCTGTTTATTCTTTAGGTCAAGGGAGAGCTCATAATCGGAGGCAGCTGCATGGGAACACGTGGCCGTCCCTTTGCTGCGCTGCACTCTCACTGGGGAACCCGTGTGGTGGAGGCTCGCCTTCTGCACCAGAGGGGAACACCCCGCTGCCTGCTCTTCTTGGAGCTCCACATGCTGGGCTTTTAGCGTCTGGGTGTCGGACCTGCCTTCCTGGCCACTCTGTCTGCCGGCCTCCTTCGGATCCTCCGTTTCACACCCGGCTTTCTTGATTGTGGAACCGCTGGGATCGTCACTGTGAACAAAATGCAACGTTTCGCTTTTTTTATTTGTTTTTATTATATTTTATGTATTATTATGTTTATTGTTGTTCACTATACTCTTTCACTGAACTGCATTTTAAATGTTTAGGGAGCCTGGGCTGTGAGGGGTCTCTCTCAGTGATGGATCAGGTCTTTAGGTTGATGCAGCCAAAGCTCTGATCCCTCCCTCCCTGAGAGCAGGCACACTGCTGCATACACTGTACAAACCAGTCCTGTGACTCCCAGAGCTGCCCTGCTGCCTCTGCTCGAGGTGCTGCAGTTGGAGGTGAGGGGCCAAGGAGAGTGTCATGGCCTACAGACACATCTCCTGCTCCCTGGAGCAGCTAGCAGCTGGCAGTCACCCCTGTGCCCTTGCTGCCTATTGCTCAGCATCTTCCTGAGCATCCGAGTCCCATCTGGCATGAAGCCTGGCTCTCAAGGATCCAGTTTTCCCCTGGATTTTCTAAGGGCATGCAGAGTTTCCAGAGAAACTCTTGGAGAGCTGAGAATGTAAAGATCCAACAGGGCCAGCCAGCCCTGAGATCCTGACTCTTTCAAGCATGTTTGCGATACAGCCATAGCAGACTGCAGAGCTTCCAAGAAAGAAGCCACTTCTTTCTGACCCACAGGACAGATTGCTATGCCACTGAGATCTTGTGGAGAAAGGAAAACACCCTTTTCTCCTGTCAGCCACAGCAGTAATCGTGTGAAACCAGGGCCCGACAGCAGTGCACTCTAAGAGAGCTGACATGTTGCTCCACACAGGATGGGATTAGCGTTATGTCTGATCCATTGAAGTGCTGAGGAAGTCTGTTGTTAACCTCTCTTGCCGAATATTTTTTAAAATAATCCAATTTCAAACAAGACTTTGGTATTCCAGGGGACTGTTCAAACTATGGGAATGTTTATTTGCTGTTACATTACTCTCTTTCCAGTGGCTACAGAGAAGGAATTTACGATTTCCAAGAGTGTGCAGTGCACATGGACTCTGGGTTTTACTGCACCATGTACATCAGATACAGCTCCACTGGGTTCCAGGGGATGAGTATTTAGCTGAGAGCAACATCTAGTTTGGAAATAATTACTACAGAACCAATGCATATAATTCCATTGAAACCAAAGATGTGTACTGCCTCCCATATTTAAATACCATTAAATTATTTATTTCATTTTTGAATCACATTTCTTTCTCTTGGATTTGCCTCATACACGACCAGTTCTGCTGTCATCTAGATAACAAAGGATTTTATGATTGGTGTTGATGTCAGAGCAAAATCAGGGAAATTAGATGTGATTTTCTGTAGTGCCCAAATTACTTGGAAGCATTTAAGTCTCATTTTCAAAAGTGCTGTAAGCACTTAAGAGCCCAAGTCTTCTAATTGTAAATAGACTTTGCCTCCTAAGCCTCAGAACACTTTTGCATACTTACTAGTACCTTAAAAGGAAGTTTGTTCTCTCCAATGGCAGCTCTTCTCTTCAGGAGATTTAACAATCACATTTAGAAATATTCCCACACTTTCTAAGAGGGCTCCGAATCTCACGAGCCAAAGACAGTATCACAACTTCAGAATTAAGAAAGATGAAGGATTTAAAGGTAGAAAGTGTCTTCTTTTGTAGTCACCAGTTAAGACTTCAATTCACAAGAGAAACCAGTGTCTTGCATAAATGCTATATAATCAACTTTGTCAAAGCATATTAAAATGACATATCTGTATGCTCATCAATCAGGAAATGCCACCATTAAAATGAGGCATAAACCAGTCCTTTTAGGTTGTACACCTTATAAAATCTTTCCTTGTTCTATTTCTCATACTATATAATTGAACATTCCTTTTTCTACACCTAAAGATGTACATGTAAAGTATGTACTCATTTTAACTCCTTCTGTTCTACATCCATCCACGTAGTAGGAATCATTACTGAAAGACTTTTCACTTGCAGCTGCCACTGTAACATTTTTATTGGCAGCCTGTGTTCTCTCCATTCTCAGTCTACCCAGCAGAGCAGTAATTTTCATCCTCAGCTCAAGGGATGACCAGATGAACACCCATTTGATCACGTTTTCACTGAAGTGCATGCCAAAAGCCTCACAAGTATTTCAGTGGGATCTGGACTGTGCCCTACAAAGCAATTTCAGCTAGATGCATAAGCTCTGATTCAGCAAGCCACATATCCCAAATTGCTCTGCTGAGTCAAGGCCACGGTGCACAGTGTGCTGCACAGACTTTCTTAGGGGCAGATCAGGGCCTGAGGCAGTAGACTAGAGAACTAGTTGACTTCCCTTGGAGCGTGAATGGACTCTAAATGCCAGCAAATACTCCCTGACGTGATGGTCCACTTGCACATAAGCTGAACGCTATTTTTCTGAGGGCCTTCACTGACTGCTGGTGGTAGAACGTAAAGTGTGCGCGTAAGCGTTTGCAGCACTGGGACCCATTGCTCTGCAAGGCTGTGCATCAACTCTGGTGTATGCTATCTATTTGGGTTTCTGTCGCAGAGTCTGACTGAGCAACATTCATAGTGACAGGACATCCTGCACACACTGCTAATATAGAAGAAAAAACATCAGGCCTTGTAGAGTCACAGAATAACCTAGGCTAGAAGGGAAAGCTGGAGGTCTGTATTGCAGCTCCCTGCTGAAATCAGGGCCATTTTCAAAGACAAATAAGGTTCATCAGGGCCTTCTCCAGTCAACCCTTGAATACCTCCAGACATGGAGGTATTACCTAGGCTCTTTGGAAAGCCTTGTCAGGGCCCTTAGTGCACTAACAGACCTTAACAGCCTGACCAGCCTCACCGAGGACCCCCGCAAATATCCCCTGCAGAGTTCTCCTTTTTCAGCCCAGCCCCAGGCCACCAGTCCTTGTCCCAGCAACGTCATAACAGCACTGGTCTCCAGCTCCACCACAACCTTTCCCTTTTCATGGCCATGGACCTACCTGATCTGGACTCTGACTTGCAGACTGACTCCCCAGCTTGACCTTGGACCTGCCTCACTGATCACTGGGCCACGTCTGACCCTTTGTATTCTCACTGGACCTGATTCTTACCCTGGCCAATGAGACAGAGGGCACTGGATGAACCCCAGATGCTCAGAAGCCTCTTTTAACCTCATCAGCAATTTAGCATATTCCTCAAGACAATGTGCTAGGATAAGGATGTAAGCTAACCACACATATAAACTTGCCTTCCTCCTCTGTGCATGCACTGAGCCCAGTGAATACATCCATACAGTATTGTGCTTATGCATGGAATTTTCTAAGGGTCAAAACTCGGTCAAATCAAAATCAAATTCCACTGAAGCACTCAAAGGCATTTTTCAGCTAGATGTTTTTATGCTAAATATAAACTTTTTAACCCCCTGCTGGTTTGGCTGTTGTGCTGTTCAGAAAGCAATAGCAAATGCTCTTGCTGAAGTGGGAATAGTTTTTACATGTTCTCTTGTGAATAAAGAAAAAAATTAAAGGCTGAACCACTTTTACTTAGTGGGGAAAAAAAAAACCTCAAGAAAAAAAGAAGAAAACTTCACTTTTGGGCAAGAGACCAAACCTAGGAAATTTCAGCTTCAGTTGGTAAACTTCAGTGACTTGTAAGCAATTGAAAAAAGGGGTAAAGTTTTAGCAGCCTGAATGTTAACATTATAGCCCTACCACTTACGACTCTATTCCTCCCAGGTCTACTCCCATCTTGAACCTGTTTCTGAGGAAGTGTTGTGAGGAGGCCTATTCTCTATTGTCCAGTAGCAGCAATGGATGAAGCCCCCATATGAGAGACAAAACACACTGCTAAAGATCAAAACTGATGCTGCAGTGAAATACAGACTAAAACCTTAATGATTCCAATTATTCCCCTCTGTCCTGAGTGACACAGTTGATTTGCATTGGTAGAACAGTTTTGGTTAGTTATTGAAGCCTCAGGAGCTATTGTAATTATAATAACAAAAACCCCCCAACAGTAAGAAAAGTAAGTAGGGCAAGGATAGACACTACAGCATGAAGATCTCCAGGAAAAAAATGTTATTAAGTAAATGATAGGGATCCACTTGCTTTCCCTTGGCCAGTGAGCAATCAACCACCCTAGCTGTGGGATGAAGGAAGGGAATGGAGCTATTGCACGCTCTGTTTCTTGGATGAGGAAATTTTTCTAACCACTTGTAATAATTATGTAGACCCATGCAGAGCTAAGGTGTGAATCCCAATGTCCTGGCCAAATTCCAACTAGGTTAATTTAGTTCTGTATCCCAGCATCACCCCTGCAGTGTCAACTGTAATCAGTGTTCTTTACTTGCTGTCCTAAAGTATCATATACCACCAGCTTTCACAGTTTTTACAGCTATTCCTGCATGATAAATGAAGCAATTTACTGCTAGTCAATGCAATCAGGTAGGGAAGGTTTATAATGTCTTTTGAGTTCTGTTTGATTGAAAGTTGTAATATTGATATAAATCCCTTGTAATCAAAGGAAGACTACAAGTGCAGTTGTTCTGTTCTTCCTAGATGTTCCTACATGAATTTTATGACCCATAATAACTATCTTAGTCATTATTTCAAATAGATTTCATCTGCTATAGAAAACATCTCTCATGTTTCAGGTATCTCCTGCTACTTCTGCACTGTTGACTTGTATATACCTGCTGCAGATAGAAACCAGTTTTGTTAACAAAGGTGGTGACTACAATCTGACTCAGGGCTTATATGAAATACTATAGCTAGTCTAGCACTTCAAAACAGGGGGTATCAAGGTTCTGGGCTGAATCCTAGTGTTTCAAAAAATCATTTCAAAAAAGCAGAATAGTGAAAAAGCTCTCACTGAGACAATTCAGCTGGGCAGCCCAAAATATTTTTGTCTAGAACAGGTAAGTGAGACTTCTGATATTTAGCTTCCATGTGCAGATTTTCCAGGAAGATTACCTATAAGGAATACAGAAGGAATGATGTAGGGAAATGATAGAGGAAAAACGGTATTATGGAAAGATTTTTTTATTCTTTTTTCTCCCTTCCTGGTATTTTGGAGTCCTAAAGCCCAAATCAGTTATACTAAACTATCAAAGCAGAGACACCCATCTGCCCATTCCTAGTAGCATCAGCTCCCCATGTCTGTACAGAGCCGTATCATACTCTGCCCTGGGAGAGATTTGACTGCTTTTCAGTTCCGACAGCATCAGGATGGTGCACTTCCTTGCAGACCCCTCACCACCTCACCACCACATACATTTCCAGCTTGGCAAAGGTCTGTGCTTCTAACTGCCAGCTGTGGAGCTGAACCATGGTTAACTGTTGGATCTTGACTGTAAGGCTTAAATATTCCCATACCTGATGACTTGAGAAAGAACATGCAGTCCCTTTCCCCCAAATATTTCTAGACAGTTTCAAGCTAGACCTGTAGGCAGGAACACAGAAGTTGGATGCTCAAGGCACTACATTCCATTGCCTTGCTGTCAAACATCAGAGTAAGTTCACAGTCTGAGAGTAATTTTCAGAGCTCTCAGAAAGGTGTTTACAAGGTAGCTGCATATCTAAACAAGGCTCTAGAGCCAGGGGAGCTACTCTTCTCAAGGATATTACTGTTAGTCCTGTAAGAAATTAAAACTGAGCTTTCTCACTGATCACTCCATAGCTACACAGCTCCCATGTGGTCAAGACACAAAACTCATCTCTTTGCTCCTTCTCTCCTCCAAGAAGAAAAATTATTGCAAACAAATAAGAGCAGTAACAGAGTAACAAAAATAGCAATGGCTTTTCTGGACTTGGACAGCAGTGTAAGAAACCAGTCACTCAAGAAGAGGATGCCCAGATGCCCTGTTGGCAGGTATAGGGTTATGCAAAAGATCTAGCTAATTGGACAGGAAGAAGCTATAGGTGTGAGGTGTTACTACAGAGGCTGATCTCACCTCCTCTTTGTGTCCCTGTGTTGCTCCTGGAGAAGACTACATCAGTATTCCCCATGTATAACTTACCACATGCCTTCTTCATAGTATTCAAGGTCAGTGTGCAGGATTGTGACCTGTAACTGAAGCAAAGACTACATGGACTAGTTGTGAAGGATCACAAAAATTTATGAATCCATTTCACAGAGCTCCTTATGAGGATCGGTTGGTTATTATATATATGCTGCTCTAAAGTGCTGTAAGCGATTAGTATTAAGGTCTGAGAGCCATATGAGATTTCAAAGCTTCAGAGATGTCAGAATAGAAAACCCTCAGAAAGCATCATATGGAGAATTAGGAAAAGAGGTCATTATCTAATGCCAAGAGAAAGGAGTCAAGACCCCAAGTCGGCAAGAATCTCTGCTCCCTCTGACTTAGGACATTTCAGCATTTCTGTTGTCCTTTCTCCTCTCCCTGTTCAGAAAAAAAAAAAATAAAAAATTGCTGAGTTAGCAGGGTCCAAAGTGCCTTCTCAGTTTATTTCATTTCAGTATTCCCTGAGGACACCCAGAACATATGGTGAATGGGACAATCAGAATTCAATGAAAAAAATGGCTGAGACAGGCTTGGTAATATATTATGGGATCTTTTCAAGGTTCAGAGATTTCTGACATGCTGGGGGTCTGAGTGCAAAAGAATTGCTTTTGACTTGTTTTTAAGTTCAGGTTTCAGGGTGACCTGGAGGCAATGCTCTCTGGGAGCATGTTGAAAATGATGGAAGGCAAAAGTCTCTCCTGCCAGAAAGGCAGGGAACTTGGAACTTGATCTTGGCAAATCATCCTTTGCCAGCCGAGCTGCAGCTTTCTCAGACAGTCTCCCCCAACACAGACAAATATAGGAACAAGATTCTGATTTTGTCTACATTCAAGTAACACCTTGCAAAGCAGTGGCATCAAGCCATCTTCTGACACTAGTTTTACCCAAAAGGAATTAATGATAATTAGTCAAGCTCATTACCCATCCCAGAATCTAGTACTAGTTTCGTAAAAAGGCTGGCACACACACCTGTAAAATAGATTTGACAGTACAGTACAGTAAATATATTGAAAATAAACTAAATTTAACATTCTTTAGCACAGACTGAACCAGGCAGTACCTTTTCAACATGGCTTCAGGTGGTTTCAGTGAGATGTATATTAAGCAGACAGAAAACATAATAATACTAGCAAAAGCCTCATGTCCTACAGGGTCCAACATGCCAAAATCAGGGACTCCATTTCGGATCTGGTATTTAAACGTCATCCTCACGTGCTGTGTAATTCCCACATTGGTGTGGTGTGGTGCCTTTTGCTACAGAACAGCACCACAGGAACTAAACTTTTCTGATGCATCCCATGCCCCTGCAATGCAAAGATGATTGTCCAGATGTCACCCTGGGCTGTCTGAAGGCCAGGCTCTGCATGACTAACATCAGCCACTTGAGGACTAAGATATCTGCTTTTTTATGGAGGCAGACAGGCTCCTCCAGAGGGACTTTGAGCAACCTGGTCTAGTGGGAAGTGTCCGTGCTCATGACAGGGGGGTTGGAACTAGATGATTTCTAAGGTCCCTTCCAACCCAAACCATTCTATGATTCTATGATTGTATGGCTTGAAACAGTGAAGGCAGCTCCCACTCAATAAGAAGTGGTGTTTATGATGCAAGGCTGGCTGTGCTGGGTGGTGTGGTTGTCACACAGTCTTTCTTTTAGTTCCTATGTGTGTCTGGGTGACACCTTGAAATGACACTTGAGCCACCTCTCTGGCATACCCTTCTTTCCTCTTCCCTTCCCAGCCAAGCCTTCGATTTCATCAGTTTCAGGAGCACAGGGCTCTGCTTGACAAGTACAGATCCTTTCTCAGCTGCCCCCATGCCTCAGTGCTTGAGGCCCCAGGCTGGTTGCTGTGCTGTCTCTGCAGGTTAGACTAGGAAGAGGTCACATAGCCTGTCACTGCAGAGGGGGTTACTTCTGGCTGTGTCAAACAGGGCACCTGTGCTTACCACTGAGGTGTGAAAAGCACCAAGTGGACAGTGAAGGCATAGGGGGGCCCTGCTCTGCAGGGTTTAGCTACTTTTACTTTAACCCCAGACCTCTCTTGCTCCTGCAATGTTTGGTAAACACGACCTTTTAGAGAAGGAAAAAACAGATGGCATCCTGCATTAGTGTAACTGCCCGCTCAGCACCCCGGGAAAGAGAAACTTGGCTTCTCAGCAGCAGTCTTTCTGCCACTTCAACTCAGATCTCTTGGCTCCTCATCCCCGAGGCAGGTTTGAACATCACCAAATTCGCTGACAAAAGCCTGCCGGTGCAATCATGCAGAAGATAGAATTTCACTGCTAAAATGAGATGAATTCAGGGCTGGGAGACAGGAGAGCCTCTACAAGGCAAGGAAACCTTGCGTATCTCCTCAGCCCATTGCTCTCCCATTCCAGCTACCTGTGAGCTGGGTGAGGGACACAATTCTTGGCATTTATAGACCTAAGCAAGGGCTTCTGTGGTCTTCTTTTTCCACCTGTTGTGACAGACCCTGGATTAGACTGCACCTCTGGGTTCCTTCCTAAGGGATCAGGGCAATTGATTACTGAAGGCAGTGAGTGACCTGTTTCACAGGAAGATCTTTACGTAAGTATCTCAGCTATTTAGCCTTCTGTGATGACTGCAGCCCAGTAGAAGGCCACTGCTTGTGTCAAATCAAGGAGAAGGAAGCCTAGTCCTCCTCAACAGAAAGAGTAACACATACTCAAATCACCACCCTCAATACAGACAGTCCTAACACGATTCACCAGCTTCAGGAAATCAGGTATGACCCAGATTTTAACTTTGCCAGTAAGATCTAGGGGTTGGGTTTTTTTGGGTTGGCCTATGGCTGAAGACCAAGGTAGAAACAGTAAGGTTAGCAATCCTTCCTCCTTTTCCCATTCCAGTGACCACCCCCCAGCCTTGTGCAGCAGGCATAAAGCTCTGCTTTTTCAAGTTCTAACCTATTTTGTCACTGCTGCTTCACTCACACTCTGATCCACTTTATGTCACTTCTTTTCCCTAAGGCCTTATTCCTTTTTCTTTCTTTATTTCCATTTGGAAAACAGAATGACTTAGCAGCTTACACATTTGGTCATACAAGCGCAGATCCCCTTAGGGCCACTTAAACTTTTCTTTCCCAAGGAATGAAAATTATTCCCATTCCTATAATTCATACTCAGATGCAGACTTTTTTGGGTCAAGATCATTAAGAAAAATAGGAGTTTGCCTTGACGCAACCAACTCTAATGCATTGTTGAGCAGAACTATCACTGGTGTTCAACAGCATTACGCCAGTGGACTGCACCAAAGTTCAATGGAGGATCTAGCCCAATATGCTGTATTTTAAGACAATCTGTAACATGCTTATCAGATCCAATTGTGCTGTAACAGCACAGCAATACTTTTCACAATGCAATTCTGCACCATCCATTTTTGTGCATCTTGACCTACCACTCTCACCTTAGTGTATTCTGGGAAATTACAGGCATCTCTTATATTTCACCAGTCACCCCAGAAGATATGTGCAAAAGAATACCAGCGATGTGTACGTAGGGTAGTCTATCCCCATCTTCCTTCTTTGCCCAAAAGATGAAATGAGAGAAGTTGCAGTCAATCCAGATACAGAGGCAATAACAACAGCATCGAAACCTGTTTACAGGAAAGCAGCAACATACCAGTGTGTGACATGACAAATGTGACACATGCCTGTAGATCACTAAGCGAACACAGTTCCTGGTGGGATGGTGGTACAATCTGTGTGTGGAAAGAACCAAGGTGTCAACCAGAGATGGTTACAAGTTACTAGACACATTTCCAAATGGTGTGTCCAGAGTTAGGTTCCTCAGTCTCAAAAGAAAAATCTCACTGAACTCATCCCCTGTTTATGTCTTGATGCTTTCTTCAGGATGACGTTTCCTCACAGAAGATGGAGTGATCTCTAGCTCTTCTGCAGTTTTTGAACAGGCCAAAATTTGACAGTCCCAAATATCTCACAACTTTTTTACACCATCTCTCTCAGCTATCTAACTATTTGCAGAACCCAAATTGAGTGGCCTGAGCAGCAGTACAGTGTGCTCCCCTTCAGCATCTCAAACTGTTCAGTTCTTCCTGAAGCATGTGAAAGCCTGCCAGGGCCACATGCAGAAGGAACAACTCTGAAGCACAGATGTGTTTTTCCAAAAGGAGAGCTTAATGTATTTGAGCACAGAGCCTGCCCCACGGGGGTGGTCAGAAGATGAACCTGCATAGGAGTGAGTTAATGTTGCAGAGCACAGAGAAGACAAAAGGCCTTTGGACTGACATCACACTGCAAGAAAATGTGTAATAAAACACCACAGCCTCATTGCTGTCACTTCCAAAGAATGCTGGCATGAGCAGGAATATTCCAGCCAAGGGATCTGCTCATTGATCTCCTGTTCATATGTTCTTGTTCCCTCCAGTTTCTTCTTTTATTTACACTGTTTTTTAACTTCCTGATTTTCCTGCTCCTTCTCTCCTGTCATTCTCATCTGTATAGCACATTTGCCATCCATTCTCCTTACAGTAGCACTGTTATCTTTGTTGGGGTGAGTCTGTCTCCCTTTCTTCTCCCTTTCTTTCTCACTGGCTCTTTTTTCCATCTCTTTGTCTTATCTCTCACTGCCTTGTAAGTCATGAACAAGTGTGTGGACAGAGGGTCAACAGAAACAACCCATCAAGTTTAATAGAACACACCTTAGTGTATAAAAGATCTGTAATGGCCCAATTTTGCGGGTCAGTGCATCTTGACTGATGCAGATCAGGTCAGATGGTATCAGTAGATTAGAATGAACGGTGTGAGCTACACCATGGTCTATCTGCTATTACTTCATCAACCGTCTGTGCCTGTTTTCCAGTGCTAGATACAGGACTATTTCAAAGCTGCCATAGCTTCTTTTCATGTATCTCTGTGGTGTAATGACACAGAAAACAAAGCATACAGCAGGTGTTTATGTTGCATTCCACTGGTACCAAGAAGTTGCCAAGTTATGGGCAGGGAATTCTTTGCAATTTAGGAGAGAGAACATGAGGATCATCTGCAAGCCATGAGTGAATCACCTAGTATTAAAGCAACTAATTGATCTCAATAGCTGTTGAAAGTGGCTGCCACAACTGTAAGGTTGGCTATGATTGATTCTGTTTCACTGACATTACTGCTGCAGTGGCCCAAGAAATGGCAAGCACTGTCACCTGAATCCAAGTCTGAACCCCTCTACGGCAGAACCCATGTAAGCAACAGAAGTAACAGGGGAAGAGGAAAGACTGGGAGAACATGTGGCCACTCAATGGCTGGATACATCTTCAGGGTCTCAGAAAACGTGTCTGGTGGGTATCTTTGCAGTTTCGAAAGAGGATACTTCAGACAGGTTTTCTTTGGCCTCTCTCCTACCATCTTCCTTCTTCCTGAAGAAAGGTGTTGGCAAAGGCAAACAAAGCAACCAATGTGACAGGGAGACTCCAGTTTCTGCCAGAGATTTTTTTTTCTGTTGGAGTACCCATCTATTCCTCACTTTATTTTTCCACCCTCATGTTCTCCAAACTTGCCTGAAAGTGGTTGCACCAGCTGTTCGAGAGAAAAAGCAGAGAAATGCCTGTGTGGGAGACACTGCCAAAATATCTTGGTGGATCTCCTTTACAGGATTGAGATGCTGCATCTGAACTCACCTCCTGTTTCTTTGGATGCTTCCAGAAAGAGCCATTCCTCCCAGGTCATAGTACCAGAAGATTTGCCAACTATACCTCCCTGCAAGAGATTCCCAAGGTTGTTGGTAACTATGATGTTAAGGAGGTTCTCTAAAATATTTTCTGTTTATAATTGTGTTTCCCTATTTCCCCCAATACTACATGCATTAAATACCCTTGTGGTCTGGACCTAGAGTCCTGTAAAACAATTAAAGCTGCTAGTCCTGACTGTACAAAACACCCATAAAAAGCAAGGCATCTGCTCACTCTCAAGTTTAGGAAGAGTTCAAATCTAGGTCTAGACATTACTCCTTGCCCACATCTGTGTCAGACTAAAATCAAACTCTGACAACTGTGAGCCTGGGGAATATTTACGTGAACCTTACTGACCCATTCCTGCCTGTCTGCAGCATTCCCATAACGTCCAATCGTAATATCTTGAACAGGATTATTAAGTCTACAGGGAGGAAAGAATAAGAAGTAGTTGAGCTGTTAAGAAGCAGAAAAAATTCTCTCTCCATGTCTGTGACCTCAATAAGGAAAAGAAATGAGAAAAGAAGCACAAACAGGATGTGCTAACAAAGCAGAAATGTTGCTCAAACTTCTCCTGTGTGTTTTCAAAAACAGTGCTGTGGAGGACTTCAGTACAAATGACAGAAGTCAGATTGAAGAGCTTCATATATGAAGTTGTTTGTCCTCAAAGCACAAAGGGCACAGGCCACCGAAATAGAGGCTTGCATTGCACTAGCATGTCCAGATGCTGTAAAGCTTGACCCGAAGTGTTCTCCGTTAAGAATCAAAGGAGAATTCAGCTTCCATGGTCCACTAATTGTAGGAACTCATACTTGACACTGCTGGCTGGGGGCCAATTAGTCGGAGTTGTTATGCTGTTTTGTATGCTAGGTTATAGAACTGATTTCGTATAGACTAGAATAATTATTATGTTTCCCATCTGGGCCAGAGCCACTGAATACCACTGAGCTGAGAGGAAGCACTGACCCTCCAGATTATATATCCATTATTCTGCCAGCAATCCTAAACCAGAAAGGCTGATTTCCCCTTTCATTAACTGGATTTACATTCCTTCTGTCAGCTAAGGTTAATCTTTACAAGTTCAGACAAAATGTTCAGTAGATCAGTTGTTTTTTTGTAATGCTTAAAGAGTGATGAATATTGGTAGAAAATCATCATCCCCCACTTGTTTTTGTCAACTGCTTCAATGGTATCTAAAAGGAGAACTGACTTGGAGAGTAGTTCAGTTCTCATCAACTTCACGGGCCTCAGCCTTAAGGAGCATTTCATTCACAATCCAAACAAAGTCTTGCGGATTTCTCAGGAGGATCTAACTGTTTGAGGACCTATAGTGACCCAAGAGCAAAGTGAGAGCTGTACTGGGAAGAGAGATTCTCCTAGGCTACAGCAGTGGGGAGCCAAAGAGGGACATGATGCTGTGACTGTGCAGTGGATAATATTCAGGGCTTTTTTGTGCCAATGCCTTCCATCATGACTTCATAGAACAAAGAACAAACGTATGTTCAATGGAAACAGAGTTCAGGTAAAGAGACATGAAGAGTCAGAGACATCAGACCTCCAGAAGTACATGAAATCAGATTTTGGATTTTAACCATGTCGTGCTTAGGGTGTAGCATACTCTTACGCAGCTCAGAGAGCTGGGAAAAAAGATGTTTGAAGGTTTGATTTCAAAGAACCATACAAAATCTGTCCATCCATTTTTCACCCTCCCACATGCAAAAACGGAGCAATAAGCACAAAGGACCTCTTCCAGCAAGCACACATATTTCCATTTGAATACTTTGGTAAGTCAGAAGTGGGATAAGAGGGAATTTCATCAGAACCGCAAGGAAGGCTGGCTTGGAGATGTCGCCAATGGCTTACATGTCTCCTTACTGCTAACTGGTGGTGTGATGCCAGGCAGTAACCAATCTGTGACGGTGACTAATCCAGCAGGCACTTTAGAAACGAGTACACAGCTGTTTGAAGTCTAAACTATATTGAGTTACAATTTAATTGGTCCATAATCACAAAGTAAACACTTGCCAGTTGCGCTAATCGTGTTTCAACACTGATCTAAGCAGCAGTCTCCCTACTGGAAAGTGAGGAAATATTATGGGAAGATATGAACAGAGATTACCCAACTTTTCCATAGATGTTGCCATAGATGACTAAGACCCTAGCCCTTCTGCTCAGTACACATCCAAGCCCTTCCAGAATACTCCATTCAGATCCCCCACCTCCCTCTTCCTGGCAGAATTCTTTGTCTCCTTTGCCTTAAAAGCAGGTCAGGTTTCATCTGCACTTCTTCCAGGTAGGAAGGATCTTCTCTCTCCCACGAATGCAGGTGGAACATCCTCTTTTCCCAAAGAGCTATCTGGCATCTGATACTGCCCTTCACACAAATGCACCTGGATCCCATCCAGTCTCCTTTGTGACATGATCCTTTAGCTTTCCAGTGCTATCCCCATGTCCATTGCCAAAGCAGACCTGCCCCAGGTGCTTAAAGTTTTATGTAGAACTTTTTCTAACACTGGAGCAGAGGTGATTTTCTGCTGATTTCCTATTCAGCACCACAGGCGAGCCAAAGCCAGAGGCAGGCTCCAAAAAGCCTATGAAAGGCAACTGAATGAATATAGTGTTCCCTTCAATTGTGACTCCATCATTTCCTCTCATTACTCTAATAGAAACAAATCTTTCTCATCTCAGTCCTATTACCTCACACAAAGGAAAATGGTGTGTAATCCTGTTAGAGCTGGGCTGCTGCTGGACATATTTTAAGGTCATTGTTCCAGGATGCCAGTCTCCACTGTGCGAGACTGGGAGAAGTGGGAAATGCAATTACTAGGCTATTCAAATCCCTAGAATGAAACCCCGCCGTTAACAGGCAGAAGCCAGCAAGAAAAAGAGCAGTTGCTTTATGAAATTATAAGGTTTGGCTAAATCAGAGTCTAATCAGCACCCCACTAAAGGATCAGGGTTAGCTCCTATTGCCATCCATTGAGTCTCCTCATTCCCCTCAATCTGATTTTTCGCATGCCCAGTGGAAGTTCAACCTGCAAGATGGGCTATGGTCATGAAACCAGTGGTGTACAAGTCTAATGGAGACAATGGTGGTCCACATCCAGGATCTACAATGTACTTTGAAATGAGGAAGCCCTAAGAGTTCAGCAACAGGAATCTGCCTGCTGCTGCCATCACCTCATACTGTATTTTGGCTCAGCTTCTTGGGGGCATATTCTGGGTTCAAATGTGTCTCCTAATATTCATGGCCTACAGCACCGGTCTTGCTGACTGCTAGTGCAACCCAGCTAAGCAGCCAGGGGAGAAATTTGCATTGCTAAATTCATGGAGATGTAATCCCCCCCTCCCAGGGAATTCACATACTGGAGGAGAGAAGGGGGCCAGCACTGCTTGTGGCAGTCAGTGAAGCAAAGCAGAACAATACGAGTGGGAATGATTGCAACCCCCTCATTGAGTTTGCTTCTATTGAGTGGTTAGACACTGACAGGTTTCTAATCAGTCCCACCCAGGTGAAGCTAAACATTTTTAGGTGGATGGGTAGCAAAGAGAGAGTCAGAAATCTCGCAGGACAAACATTAGGGAAGACCACACAAGAACAAAATGAACACCGCAAAGCACAAGGAGAGACAAATTTTTGACCCAGACTGTTCCCAACAGCCAACCTCCTACTGTTGTGCTGTGTTTCCTTCTCCTTCTACCCCACACCTGAGCTGTATGGCTGCTCTTACTGGTCTCCCCTGCAGCCAGGCAGTCACTCTTTTACTGCTCTGATGCCTCTCTTTATCTCCACCTTCCCTGCTGTGTTAACCCTCCTGCTGCCCATGCTCCCTCAGTCTCCCAAAGGATTTCTGTCCACAAGATAAGGCAGGGTTCCTGCTGAAAGCAGGACCATTCTTGCAGGTCCCAGAAGGAAGTGATGTGGTCTGAAGTAAGGTTCCTGGTAGAGGAGGAGAAAGCAGCTGATCACCACTGGAGTCTCCAAGTCCCTTGAAGAGATGAGAGTCACTTCCCTGTTTATGTTCTTTATTAGTCCCTATTCTCTTTAATCGGCTTAGACTGATGAGCCGAGGCAGCGGTAGGGATCAGCCAGGCTGTTTAATTAAAGGATTGCAGCTCAGCCCTGCAGTTTGGGGGTTTGTGTAAATGAGCTGCAAGTACATTATTTAATCTGCTGTGCAGAGAGGAGTTGGGGCATTAATGAAGCAAACTCTAATTAAAACTAGACGGCTGATGGTTATTAGTGGCATCAGTTCTGACAGGATTTATCTCATTTAGGGAAACGCCTGATCATGGAGGGTAAAAAGAAAGAATAAACCCGAGCTGGTTTATCAAATTCACCACAGCCCACTTGTGACTGGCTGTCCATTCAGCGGGGCTCAGGAGAGCTGCACAGGGAGCCCCTGTGTTCCAGGCTCTCCCATCAGGAGACCTGATGAGCTTATTTAGGGATACGCCTGGCTCACCCAGGAACTGATTGCCTATTCAGGCTGTCTGACCCACATACTTCAGTCCTGATTGACTCTTGTTCTGCCTTGGTTCAATGGAGAGCCTGTTGTGATTTGAGCAGGGTGACAGGCTCTGTAAATGATCTGATGAGCTTCTCCCAGCAGCGTATTGAGCCATTCCAGAGCAGCATAGCTATCAGCTATGGACATCAGCTCCACAGTGACCCTGTGTTTTTCCCTCTGCCATTTTTTTGCCCTCCTCACTGCATTGTATATGTAACTTCAGATATGAAGGAAGCCCATGGCAGACTGCAGGACCTGCCAAAGGCTAGGAGGTGTTTTCTGGCCAGCATAAAACTGATTGGTGAGTACAGAAGTCCTGCGCATGCTCTGCCTTTCTTCTGGCACAGTGTGGGGAGTAGGGAGAGACAGACACATAGAGAGATCACATATAAAAGCTGCTCTCTTTCAAAAAGCACAAAAATTCAGTGTGGCTGCTGCTCACCTTGAAATGACCGTGGTGGCTTCAACCATTCCTCTCTAGACAGAATATTGTGTCACACACAAATTTAGGACTGCTACTAGGGTCTGGGGGCATTAGAAATGGAGAGGACAAGAAAAAGCCTTGGGAAAAAAGAAAGGAGAGCAGGAGGCCTGCAGAGTGGGACAAGCTACAAAAGACATAATACCAGACAGGCACAGGTCAGTATGAGAAGCCCCTTAACTGGAAGCCCAGACACAACATGCTGTAGGAGTCATTGTCACTCATCCCCACTTCTGACTGTCCTGGCTCAGACTCATTCTTGAGTGCAACCTACCAAAGTTAACTTACTGAAAGAAATGATTGCTTCCTCTTCAATTTACCAGTCGAACCCCAGGTGAGAAATTCGATGGTTCCCAGCACAAGGAAGGCAAGCAGACTCAGGCTCAAGGGATGGGTAAGGCCTTTGGGAGTCACTGGGACAAAAAGAAAGCCTGAAGCTTGAGCATGACAAAGACAACCCTAGAGCATAAGACACTGTAAGAGTGACAGACTTGTAGGATAAGAAAATGCTAGAAACTACGGGAACTGATCAGAAAGAAGATGGAGTCTGGGACAAGAATGGGGCAGGGTCAAGGATCAGGGTATGAAGATAAAACACTATGACAAAATTGAGCCTTGGTTCAGACAAAATAGAGCACATAATAGAAACTCTCTCTCTCCAGAACTGCAAGGGAGAGGTGGCTGTCCTTATCACAGTAACCACTGCTGTCTCCTCCTCTTCCTTCTCATCTCTCCATCTGCCATGGATGTCCCACAGGGCTGTCATGCAAACTTTACCAATGCTCAAAAGCCCTCAGGACAGACATCATCGGGGTTAAGCCTTCCATCTTCATACACAAATGGGCAGGAGGGGTCCTGATTCTTTACCCTGTCTCCAAATGTGGCTGAACCCTACTTTTGAACATACATATGCACCCCCACACCCCTGTTTTTTCTTCACAGTTGTTCAGCACTCACACTTTTCCTTGGAAGGAAATCAGAAACCACAGTCTGCTCCAGTGAGCAGAACAAACAAGAAATATAATTTAAAAAATGCTGTAGCCTCACTACTGCAATTCAGCTGCCCAGTTCTGTCCAGAGGCCTCCCTAGTAACTCAGGCTTCTTATACAGATGCCAAAGGGCAGATGTAAAAGTCTAGCATTGTGATGAGGGAAATCTTCAAAGAGAAACCTGTCTGCTGTTGACAGAAGGGTGACGAGGCATCAAAAAATGAGTAGGTCGTGAGATGGAGGTGTAAGAACTTGTGAGAAAAGGAGATGGCAAGAACAGAGGGACAAGGCTGAGCATGGAAGCTATATGCAGTATGTGCATCTCAAGTATTTTTTAAGCTCCTTGGACCCCTTGGTCTTGGCACTGATGTCATTCACTGATGAGGAAGAGCTATGACAATTGCTGCTGTACCCTCAGCTGGCTGCACTGGATACAAGTTGGTAATAGTTAATAGTACCCATCTTTAACTGTCCTTCACTGGCATGCTCAGACCATTTCAACACATGCAAAACCATGTCCCCTACCCTGTCGCAGGGTGTGAGACAAAACCCTGAGCTTGTTTGGTTTGTTTGGTGTTTTGCTGTTGCTTAAATGTTATGGGTCTATACTGGTGTGTGTCCAGGCACCTTATAATGTGGGATAACTAATTTCAAGGAGAAGAGTGAAGCATGTGTATGTTGGTGTCAAAGTGATGCAGAAGGGTAAGGAAAGGTACAAGTGTAGATGTGGGTTGATGGAAGTAGATGTTTGAAGAAAGGCTGAAAGTACGTTTTGGAGGTGCATAGGTGTGAGTGGGGGGCAGAGGCGGTTTGTGAGCAACTACACAACAGTATGAACAGTAATCTCTGAGAGGGAAAAGAGAGGGACAGTACTGCTGGGGACATAGGACATAAGGGAGGATGGAGGAGGATGGGCGTGTATAATATGTGAGTCTTGTCTGGGGCAGGAAGATCAGTGATGGATGATAAGGAAGCAGGAGATGGAAAAGTAAAGGTCTTGCTGGCAGCAATTTCCCACCTTGGTGAGGAGTCTGGAGTTGAAGGCTTCTGCTCTGCATCCGCTGCTGGGCAACAGAACTGGTGTAAAACAGTTTCATTCCTGGAAGAAAAAACAAACCATAGCAAGTCAGTGTTCAGCTAACTCAGCAGAAAACTCAAGGGAGAATGCCTTTCCCAGGGCTGTTCCAGGGGGACAGTGACTGCCAGAGATGCTGAAACAGAAAACTGATTATTACATGAACATTTTGCACTCCAAGGTGGTGGGGAGAAGGAGAGGAGGGGGCTGACAATTCCCCTACCTTACCTGTCCTGCTGCTGATGTCAAGCTGTAGAGAACAGGGCAAAAGCAAACAAATAAAAAGTCTTCCTTTTATCTGTATCTGTCTCATGATCCCATACATCTCAAGAAAAACAGTTTTGCCTGTCTCTAACTTCTATTTCTGTTGAAATAGAAGGGAACAGAAACATCTGCTTAGATGTGTTTCCTTAGATATGTTTTCTAGCCATTGTAATGCAAAGAAGTTGACTTTTTTGTTGATAGTGGCTAAATTAACTCTGTAGACATTTCTCCTGAAACATCTCTAGAGCACAGAAATGGCCTCAGCACATCAGCACCGGGCATCACCAGAAACAGTAGCAGAAAACTGACAGGAGGAGCACAAGTAGGGGGGCTGAGATCATGACGAGAGGAAGAGATCACAGCAAAGAAAAGCAAAACCATAAGAAGTAACAAACCTGAGCAAAGCAGAAAAACAAAAGGCTAAAAATGTGTTTACTAGATAAGAAAGACAAAAGAATTCATCCAAAGGAAGAAATCCTAGACCAAACTTCCAAAACTGCTCACTAATCTTGACTGACTTCTTCTTGGGTCCCTTGCCTGGAAGCATTTGTAAGGAGCCTGGTTTTCAGGGGTGTTGGGCACTTATCACAGCATTGGAACTCAGTGAGAGCTGCTCAGCACCTCTGAAAATTAGATCCTTTAAAGAAAGCTCCAGGGAGGCCCTTGAGACAAATAGATAGCACAAATCAATAACCAATTTTGAACACACTGACCTTCATAAATGAAAAGGAGTGCCTAAAAAGCAACACAGTGTCAAGGGGGGAAAGTACTAGGGGAATGGAAAGGAAAATGAAAAGAGAAGAAACGCAGGAGAGATAAAGCAGGCTGAATCCTCAGATGGCATAAAATAACCCTCTGTCCAAGTCAGTGGAAGAGCACTTAAGAGCTCCATTCTCAGTGCTACTGTGGAGACCCAGGGCTCAAATGGGGTCACCTCCTTTTAGAAATATTTTTACAGCTTCTAACTCAGACATAAGCAGTAAAGCTAAGTGTCCTGGCTTGTCATGGCATCTCAGATTCTTCCAAAGGCCCTGCCACACTTTCCATCACTCTGAAATGTGAAACTTACCACCTTTGTCTTTCTCAAAATCTGACGGGCACGGCCGCAAAGATCGCTAAATTACAGACAATTGCAATACTGTTCCCAGCCACCTCCTTCCAGCCTCTCACCTAGCTTAATATAACAAACTGCTTAGTTCTTCCAATTCCTTGCCATCCAACGCATTGTCAACAGGAATCTGTCTTAAGAAACAACAGGATTGGTAGGAGCAACACAGCAGGGACAAGATGAAAGTGTTAGCTTTACCTCACTGATCTCTGCCCATGCCCTCAGTCCCTGTCTGTGATATGCAACCTGCTGGAAAAGAGAGGACATGTTTGTGTGACATACCAAATGCATCTTCTGGTCTTCCATTTTTGTAACCATTCAGCTCACCTACAATCTCTCTTGCCAGCCTGGTTATTGCTGCTTCTCACTGTGTTGTTTCTAACCTAAACTTCTCAGGTGGTAAGCACCTATCTGACTGGTGTGTCCATAAATTACTTGTGTTGTCTTTTCACTGAAGCAAGTGCTGTGATCACATTTGAGTCTATCTTCGAGCAGGCTCACACAAATACTCCAGCTTCTACATCTTGTCACTCTGTCTCCAACTAGAATCCATTAGGAATTTTCTGATAACATTTTGGTTTTGCATAAAAACACCGATTCATCAAATTGAAACTATCTGGTGGAAACATCTTGTGTCTAACAAAGATTCTTCAAATTACAGGGCTTTACCTGGATTTCCTGGACACTGCTGGAGGGCCATGCCTCCATATCCCATATCTCTAGTGCAGCCATGACATACAAGTAGCCCCTTGGAGAGGAGCCATCAGGTTTTTCACCCAGGTCTTTGTTTTGCTCAACTCCCAAAGCAGCAATGCTGGGAGCTGGCTTGCCCAAGAGGTGAGGAGCACCTGCCTGTGCCAAGGCAGTCGGCTCTGCAGAGCAGCCCTGGAGCACAGACATCGTCAGCTGCAGTGTGGAAACGCACAAGACTCTCAGCCGATTCAGCAACAGCCAACACTCATTCTGAGGAGCATGCTTTGTTTCAGAAGTATTATATATTGGCATTTCCTACCAAATTTCATGTCTATAGGAACAGCTGGGAAAAAAGGGCCTACTTCCAGATAAAAGTAACAACATATTTTGAAATCATAGAATCATTTTGGTTGGAAAAGACGTTTAAGATCATCAAGTGCAACCATAAATCTAACACTGCCAAGTTCATCACTGAACTGTGACCCTAAGCACCACATCTACACATCTTTTAAATACCTCCAGGGATGACGACTCAACCACTTCCTTGGGCAGCCTGTGCCAGTGCTTGACAACTGTTTCAGTGAAAATTTTTTTCCTAATATTCAGTCTAAACCTCCCCTGGTGCAACTTCAGGCCATTTCATCTCATCCTATCACTTGTTACTTGGGAGAAGAGACCAACATCCATCTCACCACAACCTCCTTTCAGGTAGTTGTAGTCTCCTTTTCTCCAGGCTAAACAACCTCAGCTCCCTCAACTGCTCCTCATAAGATTTGTGCTCTAGACCCTTCACCAGCTTCTAAATGGAACCTTCCAAAACATGGACACCCCAAATTTCAGCCATTTTTAATCTCAACAGTTCCCTAAATTAACTACACTGTTACCTGGTTTTATTTGAACAGCAGACGCACCATTCCAATTCCTAATTACACATGAAGAAAGCAAACAACAGGAAGAGAAAACATAGGTAAAAATAGGAAGGAATGAGGACAGACAAAAAACTGAGAAATAGAAGCCCATATACAGACAAAATGCCTTGGTAGCTAATTATCAGTATAGAAACACAGAGAAAAGTAAAGGGGAAACAAAGAAAAGAAGAGTGGTGTGAATTTACAGGACTTTAGCCTCAGTGTCCTGCAGGCATTTTAAGAAAAAACATCTCACATATACTCTTCAGAGAATCAGTACTCTCTGAGCTCTGCAGCTGCACAGTCAGCTGTTGACTCCAGTTCTCATGATTTGTCATGTGTGTTTAACACTAAACTTCATTATTTTCTGCCAAAACCAGAGTCCTCTTGAACCCCTGAGATTCCAGGATCGCTGGAGTAGCCATGCACCTTACATACCACTACCAGATGTTGATCTTGCCCACAGGCAGAAATCTGCCTCCAGGCCATTTGGGATCCTTGGGTCCACCTCTGGGAGTCTTGACTAACATGGAGAAGCCACCAGCAAGGTGGTGAGAAGCAGACACTTCCTGATAGAGGTAAGTATATGAGGTGTAAATGGGTATTCCAAGACTGTGCTGAAAGCTCTTTCTCTGACTGGAGGCAGGGAAGGATATTTTATTACTCCCATTAAAACTGAGTTCCCCAAATGCCCAAGAGCAGCTGGAGCTCTGGGTCTACTTACATTCTTCTTCTACAGCTTGCTTCTCTTTCTTTTTTATACTACCCAAGCATACAACACAGGGAATGGGTTCCACCTTGGAGACTATCCCTGTTCATTTTCCTCTTTATTTCCATGTCTTGATCCTGCATATATCTGATATTTTGCAAATACATGCCCTGGCCTCTGCAGCATAGCCTGCTTAGCCCAGACAGGAGATGGGAGAGGGTTAGCTTGCTATGGAAGAAGTGGTCTTGTTCCCACCCTGAAGCGGCTGTATCAGTTGCTATCTGGACAAAGCAGCTTGTATCTAGGTGCAAAAGGCAAGTGTGCTAGGGTCTTACTATCACTCCTAAGCCCAAAGTAAATGCTCTAGGAAAGCACCTGTCTTCTTAACTGTGTGAAGTCTTCAGGTAAGATGTTATTTTTGTTCCTGTGACCCAAGAGGGCTTGGTAGGGTTTATAACGGCTGCTGGCTACCTGGATTTCATTCCCCTGTGGTGATGTCAACCTTTGCAGCTTTAAAGTGAGTCTTGAGATATTTAGTATCTGTCTGAAGTCAGTGTAGGACTTTTGATAGTGGCTTTTTTTTTCCTTTCTGTGTTTTCTTTTTATTTTGTTTTTGAACAAATCTTACCTCATAAGTCAGAAAGGCTCGAATGTAAAGCATCTGAGGACTTAAACATGAGAAAGCATAAAGCTAGTTTTGCCTTTGAAAAACAGAAAGACATATTACCTAACATGTCTTCAATCCAGTGACAGTTGATTCAGACTCATTAATTTGGGGTGCTGATCTGTAATCTTTTGTCTTTAAATACTTCAGTTAGGTAGCAATGGTCTACCAATTAAAAGGGTAGGTCCAGGGCTTGCTTTTTTGCCTTTCTGTCTCTCCCTTTAGGTCTTCTACTTTGCCTTCCCCCAACTTGCAGAGCACTGCAGAGACTGCAGCTAAACAAACGCTGTTGTGGGCAGATCAGGCAGGTGATTGAGAAGAGAGATTATTTCTCCCATCTGTCCGGATACTTTTGAACTGTTCTGTTTCCAATCTATTGCTTTAAAAGCAAACAAATAATTTTCTCTTGGGCAGCACCCTGATGAAAGTTTGGAAGGGAAAAACCAGCAAGAAGAAAAGGTGTTCTGGGTGAATGGAGTTGGGATGGTACAAAAGAGGAAGAGATGGAGGCATGCTGAAGGGCCTATTGAGGTAAATGTTGCCAGCAGTATGTGACTTGTGTGTAGAGGAGCAGCAGAGGATAAGGGCAAGCATAGATGCAAAAGAAGGACTGGGAACAGCCTGAACCTGTCACTGCCTTGCTTTGTCTAGCTGGAACGCATGCTCCGGAGGCAAGGATTTGACAGTCCAGACCTACCTTAAATGCAGAGAAAGCTATGCTTGGCCCAGTAGTAACCCATGCTGTCAACTGAAACGTTAGCCCCCTCTCCTCTGGGTGAAAACAACTGACTGAATTTTATTCAGTTGTCTTTAACATTGCTCCTGACAAGAGGTATCCTCCAGCCATCTGCCTGCAGCCTCAGTGGGGGTATCTGTGAATGAACTGTCCAGACACAGAAACTCCAGCTCTGTGATGAACTTCAGAGAGGCCTGTACCAAACCTCCTGGTTAGCACAAGCTGTCTAGTCAGTTCAGGAGTTAGCTGTACCTTTCTGGCCTCTTAGAAAGATGGGCTGCACTGCAAAGGCGCCCCCTGACTCATGATGCCTTCGTCTTTACAGCTATGGATCCCAAAAAGCCAAGCCTCTTCATCCTTAAAAACTGATATTGTAGCGGGTACAAGAGTTGACCTCCAAAAATTGAAAGCCTCCGTTGCTACCTAGATTGCACATAACAGGGCCAGAGAAGTGCAAACTGTCCTAAAATTGCCTTAATGCTGTACCTTCCCTTTGGAAAAGTGTCTGGGGCTTTATGTTCATTCAGTGTTGTTGTCCATCCTAATCGTTGGTGCCCACTAGTACAACACTGATGATAGCTGTCCTGAAATAGAGATGCCTGTGTATTGTGGTAAACAAGTCTGACCCCTTTCTTTTATTCTCCTGCCCCCCTGTGAAAGCAAACCCCCAACCCAGACAGCATATGGAAAACGGTGGTGCTCCCTGCTCTCCAGCAGTCAACTTTAATTCAACAAATATCCAGTGTGGCCTGTTCCCACAGATAAAGAGCAGCTCTGTGTTTTTCTGCATGAATGATTTTAGACTACAAGAAATGCCAAAACAAGACAGAATGAAAACTGTTCTCACTACGAGTATGCAGAGAGTGATGCTCTCTAACATGCTACATCACCCCTGTAACCCACCATGCCTGCTGCCCTTGTCACTTCTGTAGGGTAGCTGGCATGGTCCTTACTGCAATAACAATGAAGATCACTGTGTTCTTCAGCTCCCAGTACTTGCTAAACCTGTGTAGACTGGTACTTGAGCCCTACTGGCCTGCGTATTCAGTAGCCTTGTCCTTGGCCCAAGTGCACACCAGTTCTTGGAAACCTGACAATGCTGAAAGGCAAATGGTGATTCCACAAGCAGTGTTCTATCAGTAAACAACTAGTCCAACTCACGTAGCCCTTCTGTTTCCTCTTTAAAATTCCACCTTTTGAAGAAATGCTAGAGGCTTTGACCAAGTCATTGTTTGTAGTGCTAGATATCTCAGCTTTCCTGGAGTCTCTTACTACTTGTCTCTATCTTGCATTTTTTTGAATAGCTGCCAAGAGAACAGATGGAGTAACAGAAAATCATGGCCTAGAAGGGGAAGATTAAAGGCAGAAAGAGTCAAAGGAGAACTGAATTCATCTCAGATGAAGTTTTACTGGCTCTTATCTTTCCTAAGATGAGAACTGGATAACCACAAACAGGAAAATTTAGCACTGCTAAATTTATGAAAGGCTGGTTGTATGGTCTTCTGACTCCCCAAAATGTATAGCTCAATGCAACCTCTACCTACCAACGGAGCTGTGACACAGCCTAGCTAAGGTTAGCTGCAGGCTTTACTCCTTCTATCATCTCCCTCCTCTGCTAGATCTATTTCTGACTCCAGTCAACCTGGAACTGAGCTGAAGTGAGCTCTGAAAGAGGTAGTGTTTCCAAAAGAGTACCTTCTAGCAACTAGCTATTTCTCCCCTGGTTCTTCGCTCCAAAATACCCTCATTAAAACTTTCTAGCTGTCTTAATTACTCATCTCGATTGCAGGTCATTAGACTGGTATTTTGGAAGGAGCTGAGTATGGATAGTTTGTGTTGTATGAAAACCATACATGATTAAAAATAAATTCAAGGTTATTTCTGAAATGTAAGTTCTTTAACTCCTTGTAAGTCTGATGGCCTTCTCGTTGTTATGGGGTACTGTTGGTGGCAAGAATTTGACAAGGTTCAGAAAGGAACTGGACATCTTAAAGACTATCCTATGAGAACACTTAATGTAGATCCTTCCCAAAGGCAATGTACAGGACTCAAACTTCTCAGCATTGGAAGAAGGCTTTTATGGGTGTCCCATGGCTAACTACTGGGACCGTTCTTGCTCTTTCCTCTTGAACATCCGATGTTAACTACCTCTGAAAAACAGCTACACAAAACAGATTCAGAAATCTGTCTGAGAAATCCTGTGTTAAAGAGCAAGGGGCTTAGTAGCCAAGATACTGAAGTGTAGGAGTGCAACAAGACTGAAATACTAATTTTATTTTACACTCCCAGTAACTACAACAACCTCCACCTGAGAGTTCCCAGGATGCATCTTAGGAATGGACTAATTTGGTAATCTTGTCTAAATTGTCAGAGACTCCTATATTCAGTTAAAAAATGTCCCAGTATTAATCCCCAAAGAGGAGAACGAGACTGAAGCAGTCTGGAGTCGGATTTGCATGGTAGATTTCTGAGGATGAAACTACAACAAAGGAAGCGGGGGAAGAATGGAGCAAAAGATGACAGGAAAATGATCTGGAATTTGTGTGCGTTGACCCAGCAAGCTCTTACCAACACCTTCAGACTACTTTGATTTTATTTCCCCTTCCCTAACAACTTACTCTCTGCCTCTTCCTACACTGCATTTTACATCTGCTGGTTTTATGGCTGTAGATTTACTTTGCTCTCCAAGTCAACTGCCTCAACTCCCTCATCACAAACATCCTCTTGAGTGGCAGTGACTATCACTTAGCTACCTGGAAGGTCAGTGCCATATTTCTAAAGGGCTTGCATCTGCCACTATAATCTATGCAGAACCACTTTATATTTGTTCCATGTACTTGTTACTGACTCTCTGGTCTGTTGCCTACAGGGGTGAATGTTCATCATGTATCTATGTGCTGGATGCCAGTTACATCATTCAGATCTAGGATTTTCTTCACTTATTTCAAACCAGGGACTGTTTAGCTCTGCCTGTAACCCTTCAAAGGCTAAGATATCTGAATAATTGTATGAAAAAAAAAATAAGATGTGTCCAGGTGAGGTCTGGATGCCAGTACATAACTACTGCCTACAAAAACAAATTGCTGAAAAAACCTCCTGGCAGTGTCAGAATCACAGAATGACAGAATGACAGAATCACAGAATCCTAGGGGTTGGAAGGGACCTCGAAAGATCATCTAGTCCAACCCCCCTGCCGGAGCAGGGTCACCTAGAATAGATCACACAGGAACGCATCCAGGCGGGTTTTGAATGTCTCAAATGAAGGAGACTCCACAACCTCTCTGGGCAGCCTGTTCCAGTGCTCTGCCACTCTCACAGTAAAGAAGTTCTTCCTGATATTCACATGGAACCTCCTATGCTCCAGTTTGCAACCACTGCCCCTTGTCCTATCATCAGTCATCACTGAAAAAAGCTTGGCTCCATCATCCTGACCTTCACCCTTTACATATTTATAAACATTAATGAGGTCACCCCTCAGTCTCCTCTTCTCCAAGCTAAAGAGACCCAGCTTCCTCAGCCTTTCCTCATAAGGGAGATGTTCCACTCCCTTAATCATCTTAGTGGCTCTGCGCTGGACTCTTTCAAGCAGTTCCCTCTCCTTCTTGAACTGTGGGGCCCAGAATTGGACACAATACGCCAGATGTGGCCTCACCAAGGCAGAATAGAGGGGGAGGAGAACCTCTCTCGACCTACTAACCACCCCCCTTCTAATGCACCCCAGGATGCCATTGGCCTTCTTGGCCACAAGGGCACATTGCTGGCTCATGGTCATCCTCCTGTCCACCAGGACCCCCAGGTCCCTTTCTCCTACACTGCTCTCCAGCAGGTCAGCCCCCAGCCTGTACTGGTACATGGTGTTGTTCTTCCCCAGATGCAAAACTCTGCACTTGCCCTTGTTGAATTTCATTAAGTTTCTCCCCACCCAACTCTCCAGCCTATCAAGGTCTCGTTGAATGGCAGCACAACCCTCTGGTGTGTCAGCCACTCCTCCCAGTTTAGTGTCATCAGCAAACTTGATGAGGGTACACTCTGTACCCTCATCCAGGTCGTTGATGAAGATATTGAACAACACCAGTCCCAGTACTGACCCCTGAGGGAATGATGGATGAATGTATAACATGCATGTCCAGCCTTGCCAGGATACATGGTAGCTCTTCTTTCGGTCCACTTGAGCGCCTATAATTCCAGAGCTCTCTCAATAGCATTCACAAAGCTGTTCTTCCTTCTTCCCTCTTCCACCCCCAAAGTCATGTTGAGAGGAGTGAAGAGGAGAGAATTTGCCAGGAGCATCCATTCTCTCCGCTTGCCTGCCAAAAATGAAAAATCAAACATGTTTTGTAGTTTGGAACTTGGCTTGCCTTGAACACTTCATGAGTGTTGGAGATAATGTCTTCCTCCATGATTTTTCTCTAGAAATTTGATGATCAAAAGACCAGAGCTCATCCTCTAAAAACCTACTTAGCATCTGCTTAATCATCATATTGTTTCTTGGTACAAATTCATTTTAAGTCATACATCCCTTGTATAGCATTACTATAAATCTGGTTTTTTAGTGCTAGGAGATGGGATGAAGACGGGATTCCCATTGACAGAGTATTTCCAGTTTATCACCAGAATGTATTGATTTTAGAGACCTTATAAAACATCTTAAAACAAATTCACCTCAATAGTATAAAATACCATATGCATACACTACTGTTTGGAAAGTGAAAATTCAATGATGTGACATGCTGACGTAAATGTGTGTCTTTGAGCTATTGTGGGTTCTTCAGAACAGCACAGCTTGGAAGGATAAGCACAAGGCACCATGCCGAGGAAATGGAATTTCCTGTGTTGGAGGAAGAAGATCTGAGCCAATGCTGCTGTGATCTGATCTTTTTTGGTTAAGTAGCTGTGTGACTATAACAGATATGTCAAATATGCCATTCATTTATCACCATCTGCTTCTAGGGATGGAGATATTAATGCCATATCTTCCTGAACAGTTGGTTTCTCAGCTTACTTTAGTCCATGTATGTGGCAGGCATTTCTCCTGTACATCTTATCTTGAAGAAACTCTTGAGGAAAATTATGTGCATGACTGACAGATGAGTGCATGGATTTTGGAAAGAATTTGGGGTGATTTGCATCAACTTCAGTGCGAAGAACATGACCAGTGGACAAATGTGCATGGACATGTACTAAAGAGGGTCTGAGCATGAAGGGATAGTGTGAGCTGGCATTCAGAGTCAGCAACTTATCTAGGAGGTGGTGAAAATGAGCTGTGGCCTCTTGCGTCCTGGCTCAGTAGGGTCTGCTGCTCTGCCACAGACCTAAACACTCTCTTTTCTCTTGTCGGTGACAGGCTACTTGACAGATATTTCCTTATCTGAGCATCTAGGCTCCAGGCATCACTAGCAAGAGTGAGGAAGATTGGAAAAATGTCACCTGTGGTCCACTGTACTCAGTGAAACTTGTTGCTGACAAGTCCATTTTGTTACCCAGAAACACCTGAAGGAAATCTAATCCATTTGTTAAGCCTACAAGGGGTGGTTGGGCTAACTACCTAACATGCTAGAAATGGGCATGATCAGAAAAAGGAATGGAACGCATCCCAGTAATCAACTGGAAGGGGAGAGTCCATACTTGCTTCTGGGTTCAGCCTGTAGATGATCTCCTTGTGACAGCCAGAAGCAAAGTCTGGGGCCAGCACTTCTCATGCTAGGTGGTGCATTACTCTCTGTGCAGTTTTGTGGCTCTTAGTGCTTCAGCTACAGTGGGATGAAAAACTTAAGGTGAACTAAGGATGATACACTCACTCTCAATTATCTGTGGACTAACTCCATCATAACCAGAGTCAGTCTAGGTGACAGAAATTGTCCACAGAAGGGAACTTAAGATCAAGTAGCTACTGTACAAAGAAAGTCTGATCCTTAATGCCGTAAACATAATGTATTGCATACACATGCAGTGCCTTAATAAAAGGCACCAGCTTGAGCAGATTTTGAAATAGTATTCAACTTGGACAGAACAAAACATTCAGATTTGGCACATGTGGATGGCCTAGGAGAAGCTAGCATTGCTGAAAGTTCTCTGTAGAGGAGTACTTGTATCTCTGATGCAGCTATGTTCATGTCTCTTATAGAATTCCTTGTCGAGGAAATACTCTTTGGGTTTATGGGGGATGCTTCTCATGCTCTCATATTTGCCCAGTGGAAGTGATTCACTGAGAATCTTCTCTTCTTGCTATTAACTTCTTTCCTAAGGCACATTAGAAACAGGGATGAGGGAAATGATTGTACTTCCTAAGCAATTTCCAGGAAGAAACTTCCTGGGTGGAAAGGTTTGTCATCAGCTGCTAAAGGGGCTCGGGGGGCTGCCTCTCCTGAAATGTCTTTGAATCACATGTCGATGGGGAGTCCATTCACTCCATTTAAACTGGATTTCTCTCTTCCAGAGAAACAACAGCCACATAGAGCATGGCTCTCTGCTGATTGGATTGGTGCTTTGTAAGCACTAAGAGGAAGAAGACAAAGTGGCCATGATGGAAGGAAATACTGTATGTTGGACTACACAATAGCCACCTTTCTAAGCCATTGCTTAGAATGTCTGTCAATGGTGGAAACATTTGATGCCTTATTGTGAGAGACAAGCCACTCCATCATTTGCTCTGACTTGCTAACAGGGTGAATAGTGGTACTCGGGAAAAACAGCTACTCTATAAAAGAGCAATCCGATATTCTAAGTGTATGTGCACAGCTAATCATGTGGAGGGCATCTTCTGGTGACACATGCAACACTCACTGGAAGTGAGCAGAGGTTTAATAAGTCATAGCCAAAACTACACTTCAGATATCACAACTAGGAAGCTGATACGTAAATCTGAAGCATGTGTGAGGGGGAGTTTGTGTAAGCTCCTGAAATCATTTCAGTTAAATAATTACCATAAACAGAAGCTGTATTGATTAATTTCTTAATTGAAAGATGATATATTAATACAAAACTACTTTTCCAAAACATGAGACCTTTTCCAAGACAGCATCTCTCACTTTCAACTACCTTCAATATTACTATTTCTTTTAAAGGTTATATATACAATGGGATAATTACATGTCTGCAAATGCACGCTGATAGCGATCTTCTGTAGCTTTGAAACATCTTTTCATACTTCTTCTGTTTTGTACTATACAAAGGCTCTTTCTTCTTTGTTCAAATAATAGATTTATAACTACATAAAATGGAAACAGCTGGCAAAAGCTCACTTTTCATTACACTGATGAGAATTCTCCAAAACCCCTCCAGTTCTTCATATAATAATTATAGTTTGTCAGCCCAATACCAATGAGTACGTGGTCCTCATAAAGAGATCTAGAACTAGCACACTGCCTGAATGCTCTGCTAACAGAGTAAACACTTTTTTTTCTTTTCTCCTATTTTGGTCTAATATGTATGAACACAAAAAAAAAAGCTAAGGCTTGTGTTAGTGGAATTGGCAATCCTTTTCGTAATTACTGGGACTGTGAGATATAAACAGAATTTAGGTCTCTTCCTCAGTAAGAATGAATTATTTTTACTTTTGGAGTAAGTGTCAGAATTGGACTCAGTAAAAGGATTTTTGTTATGACTGAGTACTAGATCTATTTTTAATCCAGCTTAGATTTTGGCTTCTCTCTCATGTGGTTTATGTTTAACCCCTTAGTACAGGAAGAAAGCTGTGGAATTTTCCAGAGGCTAAAATCAAACTGTCCCTCAGCACCGAAGAATGACACAAAGCTATATGAAGGAGTGCTGTTCAATAATTCAGAATCCCATAACTATGCAAATTAGCTGCGTACACAAAAATGGCTCACCACTGAGCTCTTCATGCACCTTAGTAACACTGTCTTCTGTAGGCTTGCTCCTGCATGGAAATGCATGGCCAGATTTGCTGCTTGTATCACTGCAGTTCTGTTCTTTGGAGGCAGCTCTGTATTCAGTGCTGGATACCAGAGTAGCATGAGAGTGCATTGCACCAGCTATTAAAGACAAGCTTAAGACACACATTGGGCTGATGCACTAAGTTTAAGTAGTGGTTTTATTCTGCATACTCACCGAAGACTATCAAGATTGTTCTGTGGGTTAAGTCCTGTTGTCTAGTACTGAGCTGCTCAGACTCTACTGTATGTTGTGGCCTGACACTAAACAATATAACAAGAGGAGTACAGTTGAATGCAGTGAGAAAGATCAAGGCTTGGCTTGGCGTGGCTTCCATAGGGCTGCTTCAGGCCCTTGGTCTGCAGCCTTGGCTGTGTGTTACCACCAGACCTGCAGGTATATGGGGCTGTTGCATCAATGACACCTACAATTGAAAGTAGAGTGATTTCATGACTGGGAAGGACAACAAGGAGAATCAGGAACGCAGAACCAGATGTAGGCTGCTTGGTGGCATACATAAGACGAACTTTTACTGTTCTCTGATGCTTCAGAGATGAGCTGCTTCTGCTGTGGGAAGGGCAAGACCAGAGACAAAGGGCAGGACCAGCTGCAGAGCTGACTCTAATGCCTCAGGTGACAGATAGGAATAGTCATCATTGTTTCAGTCACCATTAATCTCCCCATTTTCCTTCCACGTACACCCATCTGCTTTCACCAGGGAAAGTAGGCAGTGTTCAAGACTGCTTGTGGACACAGCAGCTGTTGACACCAACAGCGGCTGAATTTGCATATGTAATTGCCCTAGAATGAAAGTATCATTTGGCACTAATGCAAGTGGGGACACGACACAGCTTGTACGCTTAGCACTTGACCATCACAGATACTTGGTTTTGGGTTAGGAGGAGATTTCACAGTTTCTTGAGGCTTCATAAACTCCTGACCTTGCTAAGGTAGCAGAAGAGCAGGTGGAAGTAATGAGGTATCTTCAGATTTGGAAAAGCTTAACTGCTCAGTAATTCCTGGGATTTAAAACCAGTAGGACATAAAATGTATTGTCAAGTCAATTTATCAAGACAATGACAGTTTAGGTTAGTCTTAGACCCAGGAGTCGGATTATTTTATACTCCTTGTTTAGTACAGCAGCACTTGGAAAAAAATCACTACAAAAACGGAGAAGGCATCGATTCTTAACCTGATGCCTTGCATACACTAATTTTTCATCCATGCCCTATATCAGAACTGGGATACAAATGTCAGTTTACACTCCTATACCTGGCCAAAAGAGCAGTGCTTCAGTCAGTGATGACTATAGGTACCTATACAGCTTGCATCTGCAACCAAATGTACAGCTCATTGATTTAAATGAGCTGCTTATGTCTGTCTGTGCAAGTGGATCTCCCTGCAGTGCCTTATTGCAGCTAGCTTGTGCCTTGTGGGGAGTCTTAACTTGCTAAAGCATTTGACTTACAAATCCATGACTGTTCTCTGCTTAATAAAGCTTTGAGATTCCCACCATGTGCTAGAATCCATTGTTTCTTTTCCCTTATTTGGAAAAAAAAATATATGTAAGGTGTGGTTCTGAAAACATAAACATAACAGATTTTGCTGTACTATAGGAGTCTGATTTCTGCAGAGATATTTCAGAAAAGTTGCAAAACCAATTACTAATAATTAGAGTGGGGAGCTGTGGGACTAATTGTTTTTATGCTCCTGAAACAAGATGGCTGATGCAGACCTTCTGAACCTTGTGGTGCTTACAGCTGGGCAATCTCCTCTAACAACTGAGATTTAACAGGTTTGCTTCAATACCTTGGTGCCCACAGGGCTGTAGCATAAGCTACACCATGTAGGTATAAGCTGGCAGTGTTATCTGTGCTTTCACACCTCAGCTATGAAGCTACACCAGTGATGGTTGCAGACCCTGGATGCTGGGATGTGACAATACTTCCCATCTTGGGAAGAGGTGACAGCAGTTGGTAGTATCTGCATCTGTGGTTACTTCAGCACTAGGAGCTGTTGAAATCTTGATTTTTGTGATGAACGGACTCTGCCTAGACTCTAGCTTAGCCTTGGAAGCTGTGTGGTGAAAGAAATTCCACTTTTGGCAGCTACTGTTCTGTATAAAAAGTGTGTAGTGCCTGAAGAGATCCCAGAGCTGTAGAAATGGTGTTGCGAAGAGACAGTGAAGCCTCTCGCAGGAAAAACAACCTAGTAAAAATAAGATTTTAATCAAACAAGTGTCAAAACAGTGAGAAGCACAGAGGCAGAACTCTGGATTAGAAAGGACAATGATCTTTTTTCCTATTCTCTAAGCACGGGTATTTATAGGCAAGGGCAATTAGGCTAGGAGGGTCAGCCTTGCTTGTAGCTGAAACACAGCCTCCTGCATCCAGAGAGTAGCTACACATAACAGTTGTTCTCAGGGTGACTTGAGGGCAAACAAATTGTGACAGCGATTCATTAGTCACTGGATTTCTTTCATGGTGATGAAATAGAGCTTACTCGATGTGCCATGGAGACTAAACACCCTCCCTCCTGTGCTAGGAGGGGTACTGTGTCTCCAGCATCTAATTCTATGCTGTTTACATGCGGCTCTGTGGCTCCACCCTAGACCCTACAGGGAGATACAACTCTTTGTGCCTTGTGTCTTGATTCTGGATTGCCAGAATTCCTGTCTTCTCACAGTTGCTGCTTCCTTTTCTAAAGGACTAGTACATGATTCCCTACACAGTTAGCAGCAACCAGCATGCTCACACAGCAGAAACACTCTTGAAATTTATGAGGAAGAAGGAATGCTGTCCTGGGCTCCTGCTTCTGTGCCCTTGAGAAAGGCAGAATTGGAGTAGCAGCTGCAGACCACTACTTAGTCTCTACAGGCTGAGGCCTCCCAGTCATTTTGGACAGTGATCTGGGGACAATCTGTAAAGTGAAATCCTTGCTGGGCAGTCAACAGTCATCTTATTAAAAAAAAAACAAAAGTGATTCATAGTGGAAGGCAAGTAATACTGAATAACGTCCATCCTTGCAACAAACTGACAAAAAACTCCTAAATGCAGTGAGAAAGGAGCATCCTCTTTATTTTTGAGATAAAAGTTGTTCCACCTTGCTTGCAAAACCAACAAGTAAATAACACTGAGAGGCAAATCTACCTTTTATACACTTTCCCTCTATTTTAACTAGAAAGGCATCTCCTCAGGACTTTTCTTACCTCTGCCTCCTCTTTGGTCATGATTACTCCAATACAAGGGCCAGCATCATATTCAGACTAGATGAGAACAGTTGTATTTATAGCTCCATGTTTCTCAGCTGACCTCTCCATCAAACAGCAGATCTCCCAGCTCAGCCTAAACTTTCATTGCATTTTATTCCCATTCTCATAGTACCTCTCCTAACAGTTGTTAGAGATGTTGATAGAGATGTCATTGAAAGTACTGGTGTGTGTCTGTACGCGGTAGAAAGAAACAGTATAGCACTGTCCTGAGATACAGGCATTTTGTATAAGGCTGAATATGGGAAAAAAAAAAAAGTTGATTCTTGCAAGTCCGAAGTTTCTCTCATTGATGGTATTTTTAAATTGTGCTGCTGTGGAATTCCTTCTGCCAGTGCCAGGCTTCCTCCTTTAAGGAAGTGTGAGGGTTGGGGGCAGCAAGTACATAAAAAGCTTGAGGTTTGCCTCTTTAAGGAAAGGGCAGATTCTAAAGCCTTTTCTCTTTCTCATGCAAAATTACCCTCTGGTTAACCCTGGTAATCACTGCTTCACTACTTCAGTCCATGACACTCTGTCTGTAAAGGGCAATGTCATACTTGGCTGTGTTTTATTTATTCTGCTTCAGCTTTACTCCATCATTTGAAGCACATCTTTCAAATTCCAAAGCTCAGGGTAATCAATGACACTGTGAATTTCAGGGCATTTGCTTGGGTTTTGTACCTCTGTGCACAACACTTGAATTCTTCCACCCTTTCAGGCATGTTGAAGACCACCTTCTCTTTTTTTCCAAAGTAAATTAATGGAATAACTGGAATACATAAAACATTTCAGACCCTGTTTCTATGTCCTCAGTTACTATGTGCTTTAGTTCCTGCATCTCTAGAAACAACCACTGCCTTAACAATTTTCTTCTTGTACACCACTTGTTTCTGCACTATACAGTACTAAGGCAGTGAAGATCATATAATGAGAGCTTTAACCCAGCACAGACAAGGCTCACTGGAAGAACAGGTCAGGATGTTCCAAAGGGATGTTATTTTGGAACCTGCAAGGTCTTAGAATAGCAGAATTTTTCTTTTCTTGCCAAAGTAATGCTCTTTAAACAACTTAAGTGGAAGAGACTGTCTTTCACTTCAGGTCTCACGATAGCAGGTCTTGGATTCTATTCCCACATTCACTTCCAAACAGTGACCCATTCTTTATTGGAGACAGATTTTCCATCTTGAAAATCAGGTTGTGTTACAGGTTGGAGTCTCATGGTTAGGCTGCACTTGGAATGGACTACACTTTTCCAGCATTTATTGAGATTTTATAGTGATTACTGTGACAGGACAGCTCAAGCTTCTTTGTGAAACAGTGCTGAATTGTATAAAAAGCATCAATAGAGAAAAAGATCAGTTTTTTTTGCTGCTTCAGCCACAGGGTCTAACTGTATGCCATGATTCAGTTGCATGTTTCAGGTACCATTGTTAAGAAGTTGTCTGGAGTAGTCATAGTTTACATGGCTGAAAATGCCTACCTGGTTTGTGTGTTTTCAGGCTATGAGGCTATTTTAAAAAAAATCAATAGTCAAAGCCAGGGTGGATTTGCGTTACAGTGAAATTAAAGTGCCAATGGAAGACTGGATTTGTGGAGAAGAGTCATCTAAAAGGACACTTAAGGCAAAATACAATTCTACTGTAAATTTGTTTGCATCAATGGCATTTACATAGCCTATGCACAGATGGAACTGATTTGGAGACTTGTAGCTCCTATCTAATCAACAAGTTTAATGGGAATGTCAGCCCATGATATCAAGAGAAGCAGGATTCTGTTCTTATACTGTAGCTAAGCAAATGACATTGAGTCATTTTATAATTTGTTTTTATTCAATCTGTAGCTGTGTGAATAAAGTGAAATTCAATGAATAATATATTAATTGAACTTTGTTATATTTCTTACTCCAGAATCAGTTTGTCCAGCTCTATAGGAGAACTTCATATGTGCCATGGTAATGTTTCCATGCAATCCACTTATCAACAGTTCTGAGACAGGATCAGAGATTCTGGCAAAGGTTAACCATATTAGAAGGTACCCCATAAATAAAACATGAGCAAAACATAAAGGTACTAGGATATTCCCCATAAGCAAAAAGACTGAAAGGATTCCAGAAGACTGAAAGGTTTCCAAGGATGCACAGTAAGACCTCTGTATAGAGTCTGAGGTACAGAACATAAGGGAGGAGTTTGGAAGCCTCCATGCAATTCTTTTCAGAGAAAACATATAATAACTGCTATCAATATGCTAGCGAGAAAAGGGTAAATAAGCTTGTAACGTCTTTGACCACCTACTTGCTTGTGTAGGCATCAATTTTACATCTAAACATCCTTTGTCCTTGAAGTTTTCTCAAAGCAGAATGGGTTTGATTGAAACCGAATGTACCCTGGCTGGCTATATGCAATCCTTTAATATCACACTCTTAAACCCCAAACCCTGGTCTTATTAAACTGCTAGCACTTCTGGTACAGTGAAAGACAGAGAATGCCCCAGAACTGCAATAAGGTGCCACATCAATACTGTTTCCAAACTTTTTAATCTTTCCCAGAACATACAAAAAAAAGCAGCTGGCCAAAAGTAAGGGTTGAAATGGAATCTGATTGTTATTCATCTGGGATCTCCTCCAATTTCACTAAAACAGCATTTCCACTGAGTTTGCATATGATCTGATTTCAAGTCCCATGCAGTGAATCCTAGCCAATTCAGCTCTTAAGGGTTGTCCTGACTCAAATTATAACTATCTGCATTCAAACAAAGGCTCTTCCTAGTTATAAACAGATCTTGTTCCTGTGACTGTTGCATGAGAAATGTCATTTATTTCCATTTCAAGTGGGAGAATCAGTAAACAACATGGCTTCTCACACAGCAGCTTCCCCGAGCAATGCCTATGTTGTTCTGTCTTCAACCTTTTTACATTTGTAGCAACACTTTCAAATGGGAATATTTTTCTGTGGGTAGGAGAATCAACAGCCTGATCTTAAGCATCTCTAATGATTCCATGCTGAATACACCTTGACTTGGGTTTAGAAAGAGATTGTGTGTGCAGGCACACAGTTCTGAAAAATCTGTGGCTCACATATAATCCACAACATATGATCCAGCATGAGCCACAAAAAGACTGAAGCAACAGCAGGAGAGGTGTGAGCTGTCCCACTTATCTGTACAGAGTCTGCGTGACAATATTACAAAGTTCTACATGACTTACTGTGTCCCACTAAGTTGATGCTGAGAGCAGGCACATCTTGCAGTAGAAGGTGGTGTATGCTTCACTTTTAGGAAAAAAAAAAAGCAGCAGTTCTTAGCTGTCCCATGTAAGGAACTGAGAACTGAAAGGGTTAATGTCTCAAACATCAGCTGGGACAAAAAGCAGACATTGGGAGTGAAGTGATGCCAAAAGGAATTTGAGGAGATAAGGAGATGAGGACACTGCTCAGGCCTTCTTTTGCACACAAAGAAGCTGGACATGAGGTCACTGAGACAGGGTCTGCAAGATCCCGCAACTCAAAACCCTTCTCCCATGCCACGTGTGCAGTGACTGTAGAAATGGTCACTCTCGCTTACCATGTAAATTAACCCTGGACACACTTGAAGGTAATGCCTGGCCCTGAAACACAATAAAAGACCCAAGTGCTATTCATTTGTGTGCACCCATCACCCAAGGAAATGAACCTGACAAGGCTGGATCCGGGGGTGGTGATTCGACTGCTCTTACTATCTTTATTACTATATCTGTTACTATCTTTCGCTTTCTCTCTCTCTCTCTCTCTCTTTCATTTACTGCTGAATAAAATCTGTACTATTGACTTGTGTACAAGGTCTCGTTTGTACCTTAATTCAGGCAGAGAAATCTCTTCATAAGCGGATCCTAACACCCCATCTCCTCACTGAGTTCAGTGAACCTCTTGCAGTGCTAGGTACATCATTCAGGAACGTTTGGAAAGACCTTTGATCCTTGGGCTGAAGACACTTTGAAAGAGCAAAGTGGTGGTGGCCACAAGGATACTGCCCCTGCGCCCCTGTGGCACATCCCTTTGGGTGATGGGTGACAGTGTTGAGGCACTCCATGGAAGTCTGAGCTACCACAGCCTGTGCTGTGCTTGTTTTCTGAGGTAAACAGGAAATCTTAGACCTTAGTAACATCAATTCTGAACTTCTCACCAGGGGTAAATTCCTTTTGAAGGGAAGAGCAGCAGGAATGATCTCCGTGTTTAGTTATCTCCTATCTTGTCCTACATCGTCCTCTCATGAGTGTGCTGGAAGGCCAAAAGGAGACCTCTCATTGTCTTGTTGTGTATGACCTGTATAACAGGCTTTTCTGTTTGTTGATATGGCATATGGAAGACTGAGTGAGCTGTGTTCCTCTTCTGCCTAATTCAGAGTGACTGGAGAGGAAATCCTTTGCTCTGAATCTGCAGGGACTTGAACTTATGCCTCTCTTCCTTCCCAAATAAGCTCTGAATCAAAAAAACTTATCTGCAAGAATGCTAAGATGGATCTGAATTTCAGCCTCCAATTTTTTTTCTTAGTCTTCTCAGTGGCAAATTGTTCCCAATGCATTTTGAATGCCACACCCATCTACAGATTTAAGTATCAAAATATATTTAAATACCAAAAATTTTATTAATCTGTCAGAGACTAGCACAACACTGTTACTGTTTTCCTGAGCTTTCCCAGGCAACTCCTGTTCTTTTCAGTGTCTGTCATTCACCTGTTGGGATAGGAAGTTGCATTGTCACCCATTTGCCTTAATCACTAAGTTTGCTTTGAGGTACTGGAAAAATAGGAATGTGAGCAAGCAATTTAGAACTGCCATCCAGGGAACTGTCTCACCAAACAGTGTTTGTACCTCAAACTGCTCCACCTAACATGACTTGAAGAGAAAATTGAGTTGTTAAGCATAGTATGTGACCATCAAGACCCCAGGCACAGTGCTGGCTCTGGGACATCACTAGCAATGTTTCAGTATGGCTGCCTGACTCAGCCTCAACTCTAATTTTTGAAGTTGTGGCATCTTGTATTGTGTCTAACTTAAAATATATTCTTGCATTAAAATGATATATAGAATTCAACTTCAAAAGCTGTCTCGGAAACTGTCTCCCCTTTTATGACAATAATGCACAGTCCCACTCATTTCTTTGCTCCACAAAGTGCTGTCAAACACGTCCAGTCATCCAGCACTCACTGCAGCAAAACTGTGCATCTTTCAAAGGCAGCATTCTCAAAGCTCTTTACAAACCCCCCTGGCAGACACCTCGTGCTACCCCCTGCCAGGGAAATGAGTAACACTCCTCTAATCACACAGGGGAATGCTAAAGTAAAGCGAGGCAATGCAATTAGCCCACTGTAACACAGCAAGCTTGTCTGCAGCATGAAGCTCCTACCTTTCTAACACCTCAGTCCTGGTTTCCAAGCAATGGCCCATGCTTCCTCTCTATTCAGCAGCTCAAACTACTGCAAAGGATTAAGTAGGTACTTAAATGACATTGAACAGGCGCCAAAAGAATTAATTTCACAGGAGAGGAAGAAGCCAGCACAAATAATTCAACAAGTTGGGGGTTGAAGAATGTGTGTACTGATTAAGAGATGGAAAGAACCTAAACTTAAGTGCTAAAGCTTATAGTTGTCAAATCTAGCCCTCCCATACTCCTTCCCCCTGCACTGATTTGTGATAATTTGCAGAGCAAAAAGCCTCTTTAAATGAAGGAGAAACTTTCTAGAAAACAGAATACAAGTCACTTCTGCCCAGTAGTTCACCTACTGAGTATGTCTGTCTCAGAAGCACTATGCTGTGCCTACCGGAATTAAGAGCCTTGCTCTGACAGGGCTGCAGATGCTCTGTAACTTGTCATTGGAATAGCAAATGAGCTCATATAACCAGAAAAAGGCCTTGAACCTGAGCAGTATAAACCTGGTGCTTCCAGGCTAAGCAAACCAACCCATTCATTATAAGTAGCAAAGGCAACACATAATGAACTGGAATGAAATGTTTCACATCACTAATAAACCACAGGAATAGGAATGAATCTGACCTGTACTGCTCAGTTGTTACTAACAGGCTAGCTTTACAGGTATTTTAACCAGTCTCCGCCTTTCCAGAAGAGAACATATAGCCTCATTAACACAGTGAGAACCTCCAGTTATTTGTCAGCACACCAAATAAGCAACACCTTCCTGTTGAAATCACCACTAAAGCTCCTAAAAGTCTTGCAGCAGCATACAAATGGGCACAGCAGCTTCTGGCTAAACATCTGCTTGTATGTTAGGAGTAGAAAAACGGAGCCCCTGATGTCTTCTTATGGAGAAAAACCACTCTCCTGCTTAAGCTAAAAGAGGATCTCTGTGAGAATGTGTAGGTGTCACTGGGATTATTTCCTCCAGTCTCCAGGCTTACTTAAACCAAACATTCTCCATCTCTCCTAATACATCGCAAAAAGCAGATGCACACGTGCACAAAGAAAACTAGAGATAAAGGGTATGCCTAGAACTTGGGTCTATTTCATGAGATCACTAAAAATGTTAACTTTCCCCAAGGCACACATTAACAATCTACTTGAGTCCTCACACCTTGCCTGCTTCCATTCAGGCAGAAGGTGTATCAGGAGGTGGGAAGTGCAACATAAGCAAGATATTTAATTTGGGTTGATATAATAAAACAATCAGACTGAAAAGTTGTAACATGCCCTAACAGGCAACAATAAATTTCTCTTACTAACGGATTGTCACTAATAGCTACTGCAATCAAAGGAAAAAGTAAAATGGAGAGCCAGAAAAATGGAAGCTTCAGCCAACCAACGGGAACAAATACCAACAAACTTTCATATAAGCATTTGAGCCATTCTCTCCTTATCAAACAGTATAGACAAACAAAATGCAGCCCCCACATAATGAGGTTTATTCCCTTCTGTAATTGATCTCAACACATATTCCTCTATGTGGAATTTCCAGGATGAGGAAACAACATGAAAGCAACAGGCCATACCATGCACACAGAATGGAAAGCAGCCTTTTTCCCTCTTCCATGTTGTTCCAGCACTGTGCCTTGTCTTTGGTTTTAGGTTTGAGAAGGCTGTTAGCCTCTGCAGATTCCCACAGGCGTGAGTTCTTCTGCTGAGTCTGCCAGTATGAAGGCCATCTTGCTATAACTGTGTTTACTCGTATGGAATAGCTAGGAGTTTCCATTGCATTGCAATGTATGTCACCAATCCAGAACATCACATTGCTGCTGTGCAGACTTCTTCCTCCTGCAGACTAATCTTGCTGCTTGGCACCAATGGAAGAGCTTTCAGAGTTGAGGAGTACTGCCACACTTGAAATTTCAGCTGATCCCCTTTCAAAAGGCATTGTTGCTATTCTTGGAATAATGAGTAGGAAGTTTTCTTGCTCTGTTAATGGGTACAATTAGAGGCAAAATTGTTGAGTTGTTTTTTGACAGCTTGCTCCAAAGATGCCATGACCCATATCGCTTGTGGTTGAAGCAAAAGAAGTCAAAGCATTCAAGTTTTTGTCTGAATAACAACTCATTAAACAACAACTGTTCAACATTTGCTAACGTCCAAAGATTCTCCTGACAAGAAGTATTGTTTTGGCCCAGAAGAAACACTTAAAAATTTTTAAATGTTGGTTAACTTTTTTTAATGACCTTCCAATAGAAAAAGCAGGAACAAAAAAATAGTTTGCTGATGCTTAAGCATCACATTTTATTGAAAGATAAAGGTTCTCATGAGACCTTATCAAACATTGAAGATGTGTGGGTGGTTTCTTAGCCAGTTTTAGTGTTCATAAATATTCTCAAATGGTGCCAGAGAAAGATTACAAGAACTCCTTATGCTTGTGCTCAGTTGAAAGGGCTTTTGAATTCTAACTAATCTGTGTGACTCCTTAACATGGAGAACCTCTCCTCTTGGAAACTGAGACTAGCCACTAGATGCTGTTATTCTGGTAGCGCAACTCCATCACCATGGAATAAGTGCAGTGTTTTCTCCCTTATTTGGAAGAATGATCTGTCTCGGTTTTGGGTAGCTGAACTTAACCTGAGAAATGAACTTTATCTCCCTGTAAAATGGTGTTAGTTCAAAACTACCTGTGAAGACATGCCTGCCTCTTTCCCTCACCCATCCCATCTACCAGCATGATGATATGTGCTTCCACACTGTAGCTGTGAGAAAGAGATTGCAATGCTATTCATTCATCTGGGATATATCATGTGCTCTTTCTCATGCAGTAGTGGTGACCATGGATACATATATGATTGCATTCATCTTGGGGAGCAGAAAATATTAGAAACCTGATTGCTGGAGAAGATGTGAAAGAGATAAAAAATAATGTCTTGATCCTAAACTTCAGCATCTTGAGTCCCCAACCTGTGTGAGGGGCATAGCTGAGCAAAGAAGACAGTGAAGATACCTTGCCCTCTGTGGCACTACTAATATCTTTTGTAAAATTAAGGTAGAACAGCTTTTTGGAATAAGAACAATAAGCAACTTTTAAAATACTTCCATTAATCCTCTAAGTGCTTTATAAGGGGGATAGGAGGGAGAGAGAAACAGAGAGTGCCATTTATGTCTAGCCACCTCTTCGGTGGAATTTGGCAGTCAGTATGATTCATGGTAGTGTAAGGAGGAGCTGTGACCCAAGGATATCTAAACAAACCCCTTCTCTTGCAAAATATACTGGAAGATCTTTTAGGGATTAAAGTCTGCCTAGGAGGATCTAACTTCTCTTTTTCCATGAGTGTTAATGAAAACCAAGCCATTGAAACCTCTTGGTGATTTTGGAAGACTCGAACTTTTTAACTCGTTTGGAGCATATGGAAATGTTGCCATTCAGATTTCAAATCTGAGATTTGCCACTCCACTGTGAGCTCCTCAGAAGGCAGTTTCTTTGCCTCTGAACATGCCTCTGAATGTCTTGATCCTAGAAAATAAATGTTCAGCTCACTAAGCCATTTTGGATATAGACTGCAGGTAAGCTGAAGATCCCACATATGACTGCAGCAGTCCTCAGAAACCAACGTTTCTTGAAAGATGACTGGTTTCCTGAGGCTTATTCTGATGTCCCAGAGCAAGTGTACAGGCTGGATTATATGCGTTTGTCATTCTACTGCTTTTAGATCCTCCATAAACTTCTATGTGTTTCTTTATCACTTTGCACTAGTCTTTCTGCACTTCTGACTAAACTGTTGCAGTTGAATGGATTACAAAAAGGGATATAACCCTTTCACGCATGTTTGACAGCTTAGTTTCCTCTCACCAGTAGAAACTGCAGCATAAGGGGCCTTTATATAAGAAAAAAAAGTGAAAATACTGAGAACAGGCACAAATTGATGCTTATCTAGTTCAAGACTGTCAGAAATATTTTAGGAATAAGACTGGGCATTGCATGTGTTGTATTCTTGCCACATGCAAGGGTATGTTTCTCTCCTTCAAAAAGAAGTGGAGTGAGATCCTTGCGTTTAGGATGCCAAAATTCATAGCAAAGTCAGATTCAGGATAACTCCAAAGCGGGCAGACTGTGACAAGTTTTCAATGCAGTTGCTAGACCTCCTTCACCGAGTTGGAAAAGCCTGTTTAGCTCAGTGACCTACAGCTATGCTTCCCTAGGCTACATTCATGTCAGCTGTTATAAGTCAAAAATTGGTCTAGGCATGTGGTTGGATTGAAAACTTCTAATAAACACTGAAGGAGGTGCTGCAGTAAGTGGTAGTCTTTCAAGTCATCACTGCCCCAGTGTCATGGCATGGTGCTATAAGGTTCAGTGTCCCCAGTGAGATGTAACGCTGAACTCACTTGAAATCCTAGTAAGACTAAATGGATTTTTGTTGTTGTTGTTGTTCCATGTTTGCATGTCTAAACTTAGAGCCTTCTGTCAAACTCCATTTGGTTAAGAGAAATCACTGGGGCTATGCACCAGCTAACGGCCTGGTCTCAGTTGGTTAGCCTAACACCTGCATAACAGATTTTGTGGAAGAAATGGCAATTCCGGTCACAGGGGACTGCTGTCTTCTGTCCCAGAGGCAGCTGTGGCAGGTAATGGGCAGTATGAGTGCTCAGAAAGAAGGAGGGTTCTGTCAATGGAAACTAATATTCTTCTGGCTTGGAAACAAAGTACAATGTACCTCAAGGCAAGAAGGGAATTCCAGTCTACACACATTCTTTGATGTAACTGTTTCCAATTACATATCCTCTGAACTCCTTACTTCAAAAACTCTTTCTAAGGGGAATAATACTTCCAAAAAGCCTCATTATGGCTGTGCATGGAGGGAGAGAATTTCTTAACTGCTTCAGCTAGTGCTTCATTGCAGGGTGTGAATGCCAAGAATGCCTCTAAAGTTCATGCAGTTATCAGAAATTAACAGAAATTTAATTGCACTGCTGTGTGAGAGCCCCTGTGCAGAGCACACCAAAGCCTCTAGCAGACCATAGAATTGGGATCATAGAGCAGGAGAAATGGAATCCATTGGAATGGTCATGGGCACCTTGAGAGCATGCTTAGAATAGAAGGTATAGTACGGTTGTGTCAAAGGAATGGTCTGTGGATGACCTGTGGGGCTGGGCACTGCTGAGGGCCATGCATAGAAGAGAAGTGTATGCCAGACTTTCCTTAGGAAAACTAAACTGCAAGGAGACTAAGGGATGAGCTGAATTTTCACATGTGTGTACACTTCTGCATTACACTGATTCTGGAAATCTGACTGGAAATCTAACAGTGGTTGGCTGGAATGGATAAGACATTAGAGTTTGGCAGGATTTTCCTCAATATATCTCCTGTCCTTCCCCATCAGCCTCTTCTCCATAACCCAGAGCTGCACTCTTAAATGTCTGAAAGTATGTCTGTAACTATACTGACTTCTCAACTTCTAGAAGCTAAAACACAGCTGAGGGCAGGAGGTGCTAATGAGACACTAGTAAGCAAAGGAGTGATGGTGTTTTGAATCTCTATAGGGTATAGGGTCGGGGTTTTTCTCCTTTCTATAGCAACCAAAGTTTTGTAGTCTCTATGTAGACATGAAAGATGCAGGTCACCTTAGTCCACTGCAACACGTTGGTCTTTTCATGTGCTAAATGCTCTGAAAAAATTCTGTGAATGCCTAGAAACATGTTTAGGTTTCTCAACTGTGGGCTCCTGAGATGTTATGGCTAGGGAGGGAGGAATTTGATTATGTATATGTAAGCCTGTGCCACTCTTCCGTATTTTCTGGGAGATTCTAAACCCAAAGCATTTGTCATGTTTTTTCATGCCAGTTCTCAGCCTATCATTATTTTCTAATCATCCCTCTCTCCAGTGGACGCCTTGACTTACTTTCTAGGGTCATTGAGTTTGACTTACCACATCTTACTTCTACAGTAACTAAGACTCGTGTAGGATTCTTGATTTCCTTTGCTCTCTTTCTGGGACATTTTCTAGTTCTGGCTTTTGTTCTTTTGCTCTATTGATAGAGGCTGCAAGTTTGCTAGAAAGTGTTTTGCTGCCTGCAGTACACATAAAACAGAAGTGCTGTGGATTTTTGTTAGTAGGTATCTACTGCATGACTGCTTTTGTCTGCAAGGAACTAGAATCAGTGCCTTTCTAACAGCTGGTACTGAGAGCTCCAAGTGTCAGGATTAAATTAGGAGATGCCTGCACTTCATTCTCCTTCCTCGGCCTTTTTCTTGCTGTAATGGCTCAGACTGTGGCAGCCTCAGCTTCTCAAAAAGATCAAGGAGATGGCACTTTCATCTATTGTTTGACCTCAGACAAAATAAGAATCCTCTGTCTTTCTGGTTATATGGATCAATGGGAGATTCACAGGAAGAAAAATCTACAAGAAGCAAGACAAGGAAAGGAATAGAATGTGATGGAACTACAAGAGGTGGATGTGGAATGTCATCATGGCGTTTGGGCATCCTAATTCTGCCTTGGTGACTGATTAAGTTAGGGCTTTTACATTAATCTAAGGAGTGCTCCAATGAAAGATAAGATGAAGAATTGTTAATAATGGAAGGAGATGGATGATACAGTCAGGAAGAAAGGAAACAAGGGAATTGTGCAACCTTATAGAATTGAAATTCAGATGCATCTGGAGGTTGGTCCTCAAAGATCAGTCTGCAGGTTCCTCCACTGGTAGGCTTCATATGAAATACGATAAGCTGTGAGGTAATTGTGAACCTCTGGGGTCAAGCAATACTGGCATATTTGAGAATGGGAAACTTGCCACATCACCCTTACGTCTCCACAAAACAACAATGCTGGCATCTGAGAACAGACTGCTCAAAACATAACAGCAACAAGGCCATCTGGCCCAGGAGCAGAAACTTTTAATGACCAAATGCCATCTTGCAGAATGTGCTGAGACTTTGTGAATCCTGGATGGCATGTGCCTCTGAAATGTAGGAGGTCTTATCAGTTGATAGCATTAGCTACTACCTCATCTCCTTCCAGCTGTCTGTTTTTGCTTTGTTTTGTTAATTAACCCAGCCTTCTAAAGGAGAGGGCTATTCAGCAGTCACTCTTGTGTTTAACTTCCTTCATAAAAACAGTTGCTGTCAAGACAGTGTTGCGGTTGGAGTGATTACAAGATTCTTTACATAAATCACTCTCCTGAAACTCATTTGTCTTAACAAGTTCTTGTATCAATGTTCTGTTTATTATCTCTCCTTGGGAAGGCTTGCAGTCTGTCTCAAGACCCTAAATCTGTAAAAGGAGGAGGCAAAATGAAAGCAATTGAGTAAGGATACTAAAAACTGTGCATGTATTACAACAGACTGACTGTTGCACTTTTGTGCCCCTGTAAATGCTTTTTGGGGAAATGCAAGGCAAAACAAAGTGTTTTGCTTTTTGTTTCTTTAGCATTTATAAAGGCTGACTTCAGATGACATTGTATTTTTAATTTCACACCTCCTTTCATCTCACAGTTTTTATTCCACCTTACCTCTTTTTTCTTTTGTGTCAGATCCTTACTCAAAGGAATGTGGGACTCTCGCTCTTGACAGTGCATGTCAGGGAAGAAGTACGAGATGAGGGATAAAGGTAGGGTAAATTTTATTCCATTTTAGGAGGGTTTTGATGATGATAAATTTCTTTGATACTTTTTGTACTTAAATATTGGTAGGAAAGCAGTACTGTCAGCATTGGCTTCATGTGACATTGCTATTTGTGATTCTCCCATATCCTTGGCTGAATTCAAGAAAAAGGAGGAACTAGGAGAACAAAGACTTCATGCTTTGAATGTTTGGAAAATAAAAATCTGTTGGGGCTAAAAAGGCAAGTTAAAAGAAAATGTTTTTCGATGCATATCTTTGTTTCACTTGTGATAAAATCAGGATGGGCACAAACTTTGAGATGTGCAGCAGTGCACAGAACAGCTGCTGTGGCATTGGAACCTAAGCCATGTCTGTTACTACAGCAAATTGTGCTCTTACAGACAACAGCCACTGTTGACTAGAGCACTGCCCTTCTTGTTTGCTTATTCAAGATCTTTTTTTTAGTTATCTATGCAGCCTGTATTTCTACCAAGGCTGAAATAGTCTTCCCTATAAACTGTTCAATCCAGCTACTAAAAGTTTAATTAAATCTGCCTCTGTTGCCTGTGGTCCCATTAGGACTCCAAGGGCCTCTGCTCTCTCCTTGCTTAGAACTGTTCATGGCTATGGGTTTCCACTGTATTGGTTTCATTGCCTTCGATGGTTACTCTCCATTTGTGCCAAGGTAAACAAACCAGGAACTATACACTAAGCATCTAGAAGACACTGGGAACAGACAAAACATGTGAGGAATTTTCTTATTTAGATCTATAGCTCATTCTGTAGAAAATCTGTTTTGGAGAATAGTTTGAATGCTGTTTGGGAGATGGCGTGATCCACCTTTTCTTGAAAACCTGTTCTTATGTAATTAATAATTAAAACAACATCAAAAACCTGATTGAGAAAATTGGCTTGGACTCTTCATAGTCTAATCTCCAAACAGCCAATGAAGACATACCCAAATGTCCTGTGCCATGGAAATTCAGCAGGTCTTTCTACCCAGTTTTCCAGCTACCTATGGAATTGTTACATTCTCTCTGCCATCATAATTACTGTCTGGTGAGTGACGTGGGGCATCACAAGTTCTCAGGGGTGCATAGACTGTGTACAAAGTGCAGCTACACAAATGGGTGCAAGCATTCTCACTCATGTGCCAACATTGTGCTATTAAAAGTGTTTCCGTCTTGCAAAGCAGGCCAGAAATATCCTCAGTGGATGGATTTGCTATTATTAAGTAGAATACCTATTAGCAAATGAGGAGATTTCTGGCTTGGTGCCAGTGGAAATCACAAGGCTGAAAGGACAAAGAACAAACTGAACTATTCAGTGGAAAGGAGTTCTCTGAGAAATAGAACTTTACAAAGGACGGGGGAAAAGGAGGGGTCAATAGCAAGTAATCAACCTACACTTGCACTCATCATCATAATGGGCAGGATAAAATTGAGATGTCACTTTTCCAGATTCATATCAAGTTCTCTTTTATCTAAGTTCATAAATATGAAGCTAAAGAGCCTTTCCTGATGCATTTGAGGAACTATTTTTTCTTCATAATTTGTATGAGTATCAGTCCTTGAGAAAGTGAAAGATTAATAGCAACTGCTTGGTGCCAAGCAGAGCACAGGCAGGCTTCCTTTATGCAGCTCTGCAGTTTCTCCTCACCTGCAGTACCTCCACCAGGTTAGTTCCAAGCACCCGTGCAGCTGCCAGTACACTCAAACACTGCTAGCCCAGATCTATTCATCCACATAGCTCTGCTGCTGATGCAGAAAGCTGCCTATGTTATCACTTGTTCCAATGCAGATTGCTCAGGCAGCTTTGCTGATGCATTAGAATCCTGTCTTACTCTTTCCCATGATTTTCCAGTCGTGCTCCTTCACCTGTCTCACCACGTGCAGCATTTGCTAGTCCTCTGCACAACATTCAGTCTTAGTCTAAGTCTTGCAGCATCACTTCCTCCAGTTCACCACGTCTCCTCCTCAAAATGCAGACTTCTCGTGTTCATCTTGGTTCTGTCCAGCAACTCCTACCTCACAAATGCAGCTCTGGACTGGCACAGCAGCTCTGCTGAACCAACATGGGTTTGCCACTCAGAGAAATACCCACACAAAGGGTAGACAATCACTAAGCTCACTCTAGTTTATGTTAAGGTTGACCCATGGTAGCCTACTGGCACAACAGCCACTCAATGGACTTCTTGCAAACAGAGCTCTCCTCACCTAGCAGAAGGCAGTGGTAGTAGACAAAATGTACCGTTTCAGTTTAAATAGGAACATCCTTGGTTATTGTGTTAGTATCAATAAATACATCTCTAAAGGTTGTGTCAAATCAAAGCTGTGACTGCTGATGATCTTACAGCACCTGCCACACTGTCTGCAACAACAGCTCAGAAATGGAGTCACGAGAAAAGCTGATATAACTTTTAGCTCCACGGATTGTGGTCATAGTGACGAAGGCTATGCTTGACTTCAGTAGTATAACTAACTATGGCTCTTTGTTTCAGTGTATAGCAGGAACTGGGTAACAGGTAGACAGTCAGTATTTTGCTTGCCTTGGCCAGCGTTTTGCTTTTTGTGCTCTGTCAGAAGCTTCCCAAGCTCAACTTTCTGTTGCTTAGAAGCCTCTACTTACTTCTTTCCTTCTTGCAGCATGACTTCTTTTTTGCTTACTCAGAGCTTCTTCTAACCTATATCTGGGGCTGTCTTAGTTCCAGGTTCAGAATACAGTCACTTACTCTTTGAAACAAAAAACACAGGACAAAAGAGCTGATTTTTTTCCCTGGTGATCATTGCACCGCACCACTAAACAAAACAATTAAATGCCAGTTCTTTTTAAAAATGATTGGGCAGATCTTCTCTTCCGTCTTTTCTTATAATGATTTTGCTAATTCAGTGGGTTCCTGAAATCCACGTAAGTCATCAGATGTAAAAACTGGATATATGTGCCATAAAGCACACCTCACTAAGACTGTGCACCAAGCCAGTTGTGAGTGAATATATAAGTTTAAATAATTTGGAATCCCTCATTTCTTCAGACGTCACTTCTCCACACAGAGATGTATATTTAGAGGGAAAGGAAGACATATTCTCAAGGGGGTACAGGTATATCATTCACTTCCCACCTCACCCTACCCATTCACTATTCAGCATGTGTAGATGTGCCATGCTCCTCATCCTCCCAGCAGTTATCTAGAAGGTGGAGCTACTGAATGCCTTTTTTGTCTCTGTCTTCACTGCTGCAGACTGTCCTCAGGAGCCTCAGACCCCTGAAGCCCCAGAAGAAGTCAGGATAAAGAAGGAGTTTGCTTTGGTTGATGAGGACTGGGTTAGGGATCAGTTAAGCAATCTGGACATCCACAAATCCATGGGGCCGGATGGAATGCACCCGCGGGTGCTGAGGGAGCTGGCAGAAGTCATTGATAGACCACTCTCCACCATCTTTGGTAAGTCATGGGCAACAGGAGAGGTGCTTGAGGACTGGAGGAAAGCAAATGTCACTCCAGTCTACAAGAAGGGCAAGAAGGAAGACCTAGGTAACTATAGACCGGTCAGCCTCACCTCCATCCCTGGAAAGGTGATGGAACAACTTATCCTTGGCACTGTCTCCAGGCATATTAAGGGTAAGACGCTCATTAGGAGCAGTCAACATGGTTTTACCAAAGGGAAGTCATGTTTGACCAACCTAATAGCCTTCTATGAGGATGTAACCAGGTGGATAGATGATGGTGGTTAGATGACTCTTAACATTCTGTGATTCTGTGTAATCCAGCAACAGAAACCTACATCACAGCCTTGTTCTCAGCAGTGCTGTATTCATACGCTGCCATTGTGGTGTAGCTGCCACCCACTCTACCCTTGCAGCAGAGCTGCAGAATGGAGGTTTTTGGGGAAAGAGAGGGTGTAACTGCCAATGAGAAAGGGGAACAAAGGCGAGCTAAGTAAGGATGAACAGGAGGTGCTGTCTGGAAGGAGCCAGTGAAGTTTGGAGAGGGGCTTTAAGCTCTTTTCCTGAAGGCCAGTTTTCTTCTTGCTGATATCTTTGCAAATGCTGCTGTGCTATCAGGAGCCACTCAGTCCTAACTTTTCTTCATTACTTTAATAAAAGGAATAGTAATAGAGAAATACCATGTTAATTGGTCATATTTTAGCTGCTTTTTGTGACACATCTCCAACTAGTGCCATACTGGATCCCAAGGGAACAGTTACTAATTGTGCCTCTGGATAGTGATCATCTCAGGGAATTCAAAACAGCAGCAAATAAAACCAGAATGGAGAAATAAAAAATAGAGCTGTGAAAAAAAGAGAGTGAGGGCCTGATCCTCTGAGGTGCTGAGTCCTTTCAAATTGAGGAAATCAGTATACTCCTACAATACCAGCCAAGACAAAAAAGTAACCAACATAAATAGCTCCTTGCTGGGAAGAGAAAGGAATTCCAGAAACACTCAAGGCACATTCACATCCTGAAGGCACTCTTGCCTTTGTTCCAGATCTCCCTTGCCATCTCTGTCATTACTAAATGCAGCCTGGGTCTATACTGAATGCACCCCTTGACTGTGAGAAACATATTCAAGTTGTGTAAGAATTCCCAGAGCGTGTCCCCCTCTCATACATGCAGGAGAGGGTGCCAAAGAACACCCTTTGGGTTTGTAAACCACTGGGGCTTGCCCAAGTACTGAATGAAAAACCTGGCAGGATGGAGGGTCCTTATCAAAGTAATATCCCCAGGTAACAGCTAATCACACTGAGCTCATGAGACATTGTTACCATCAAGCCCTGTACTACAAATAAGAGGGATGGGGGAATGCAAATGCTCTTCTTATTACTGGAAATTAAAACCTCAGCTCGGAATCCATTAAGCCACACAAATCAATCACGCAAGAGTTCTCCTTGGGCAAGGCAGGAAAAATCTGCCAGAGCAAGGCTTTGAAACTGTCTGCATGACTTGGTGATTGCAGGTACTGCTGTGATTGTGCCAGGGGAGGAGGGGGTGGAGGCAGCAGACCCCAGTATGGCTCTGTATTTAATAGGAGAACAGGGGGAGAGAAAATACAGCTGTGGGAAGAAGGAACTGCGTCTTGCTAGGTCGTGGTTTTTGAAGAAAGTACTCTGTCAACTTACTCACATGCACAGATGTGATAATTACTTTCCGCTTTTCTAGCTCACATGCAGAGCCTACCTCTGTGGGAGGCTTTTCCTTTTGCTCCCACCAGAGGAATATTTTTGGTGTCTTCTATGTGCATGCTGAGCTTTCTCCCATCAAACCAGACTGAAATAGCAGAGACTACAGAGTCTTAACCTACCTTCTCTCCCTACCTCCTCCCTTCATCATTCTGTGCAACTCACAACTGGTTTACTGCTGCAAGAAACAAAACACTCTCCAGTATCCGTGCTGTTTCTTGAACTTCTTTACTCTGGCACATTTACACCACTTTTTCACTCCAATCCATTTTCTTGCTGGACTAGCTGCTTTTGTAAACTTTGCTGGACTTGCATGCAATATACATTCACAGCCCTGCCAACCTGAAACCATGTGTCTCAATTTCTCCTCAAATTCAATATTCAGTTTTACCTCCAGCCTCCACTGCCCTTTCCTTCTAGTGTGCATAAGTGACACCAATTATGAATGGCTGTTAAGGATTTTTGGCCAAGTTGTAGATCTTTAATTAGCCAAAACTCTTCCCAACATCAAGTTTTCAAAGGAGTGAATCAGATTTCAGGATTTAAAGCAATGTTATTTATGCCACAGAAATGACCTTGTAATATTTAACACTTCTTGTTCGGTTTGTCTCCTTCTTTCAAGGCAATGTAGCCTACTTGACAGATCAGAGCCCTGGGACACAGGCTTTACTCTCAGCTTTGACTAGCTGGGTGAACTGAAGCAAAACATTTTTCATGTCTTCATGCCCTTTTGTAAAACGAGGACTACCTTTCTGAGTACTGAAGGGTCTACTGATAAAGAGTAACACAGAAGAGACATTGTTATTATTATTATTATTGCTGTTGTTGTTGTTGTTGTTATTGTTATTATTATTATTACCACCTATTTTTCATGGTATTTCTATCATTCATCCTGCAGCAAGATCTTGCTATGGTTAGAGGTATACTAGAGGAAAAGCTTACATACTTGCTACTTGCTGCACTTCTAGACATTGGTAGGAACATACACTAACAATATTCTGTCCATGAATAAGCGCATCACTTTAGAAAACGTAACACTACTGTGCTTATCTGCTCATCTCTGAAATGTTTCTCTGTTTCTGGTGTGAGATATGAGAGTTGACCATGGCAGCCTGCAATGAAGCCTTGTGAAAAACTGCAGGAGATGAATGGCCCTGATTCCTTATGCTTTATAAATCATATTATCATTTGTGCTTGAGGGAGTGGGATGTAAATTGCTCAGTGAGGATTTGCTAGCACCTCAGACCCATGTCACACAAAAGAAAATAACAAGAGGAAGACAATGAAGAATGGGGTCTGTTGTCAATTAAGCACAACAGTGAGAGGAATGTGATGACAAATCTACATCAGCATGTGAACAGGGATAACACCTTTGCTCTCTCTCTGTGTATATCCTGTGAAGGGACACAGGTGGTCAAGGTCCCCAACATCTAATCTGAAAGAAGAGGTGCTAATGCCAGGCAGAGACACCCAGAAAAATATATTATCTGCAGACATACTTCACTGTCCTCTCCTAGCCCTCTGGGTGTTTCTTGGAGATCTCTCAGACACTGCCCAACTGGGTTAAAGTTCATTGCTCTATGAGATCTGATAAACCCCCCATCCCACAGTGATGAGAACTAGTCATATACACTCTGGGCATACAGTAGCGGGCTTCTTCCTTAAGCCTGGGAGTTGCCTACTGGGGAGGTGGCTTCACCCAGTCAGTATCTGTTAAGGATAAAGTTCAGTGTGTTTATTATTAATTTCTCCTGAGTAAGAGGCTTTATAAAAATAGAACATAAACCCCTTTCATTCCTTCCCTAGCTACACTGAAGCATCATTACAGTTGCACACATAAACAAACCAGGCATTCAAAAACTTCATAGCCTTGCAGGATAAGGTTAGGAGGCTCCTGGCCCTCCTGTGTTCTGTAGTTTCCACTGAGGCCTTTCCCCTTTTCCTTGTAACCTCTCCCCACTGCTGTCCACTCTTCCACCAGCTTGTCTCTCCCTGCACAGACAACCTCTGCAGAACCCAGAAGTATGGTACACCCTATCTTACAACTGCTGCAGAGGCTTTGGAGATCATGCAGATGTGCACACCGCTGGGATGTCCTGAGGCAACACTCCAGCCATGCTTTCAGGCTTGGGATTTGAAGAGTAGGTTAATATAGATCTAAAACCAGCCTGAAGGTTGCCCTCAGCAGAGATTAGAGACATACTGTAGGTGCCTCTCATCCTCTTCTTCCCCTCTTCCCTTGTCACCAGTATTTCCTTTCTTCTGCCAACCTGTAAAATAACTTGCTGAAAGCAAATGGAGCTTGTCAGAACTCTGATCCCTCCCTTAAAAATGAGTAGATTCTTTGCTCCACCTTTGGGAGGCTAAATATCTTTTAATGTCTGAGACTGAAACTCTTTCCAATGCTTTTCATCCATCAAGGATATAATCTCTAAACCCCTATCTGCTTGGTTGTGTAAGAGCCACGGGAAATGAGGTGATAAAGGTGGTATAATAGTTCCAGTCATAACATGTCTAGTGAAGTCAGTATTTATGCATTGAGCTTGACAAAGATGAGAAACTCACTCCTTTCTTGGCAGGAACAAGGGACCAGCAGCGGATGTTGCTGCAGCTAACATGGAGATCAGTGTTTTCCCAAATGAGTAATAAAGAATTCTTGAGGGAAACATTACAGTAGTTGACTGTGCCATCCCAAATGATCGCCATGGTGAGTATGAACAGAATCTAACAGGCTAATAGCTGACTTAACTAACTAGTTCCAGTGGTGGGACAGAAGTCAGTTCAAGAAGAACCATAACATCAGAAGTTATATACGAGTGTTATCTCATGTCTCTTCAAATTTGAAGCCACTTAGTTGTGTTCAGCCACTCAGCTTTACAGTTAAGTGGTAACAGAATCTGGCTCTTAGACTTACCTAGATTGTAAAATAGTGCAAATCACTGATCAGAGCCATGCGGTCTACATACATCCGGAGATTGACTCAATATAGATTTATTGGCACAGAACATTACAGAAGAAAAGTCTGAACACTATTGAAGAGAGGTCTTTGGCATAAGAACCAGGGAATACTTGGAGAAAAGGGAGGAGATTCCTCAGATTCTTTGCTAGTTCAGATGAAGGTTAGCAGTCCAGTGTGCGTGGATATCAGCATAGGCTCTCAGGACAAATCCAGGTACTGAGTTACTGTGGTGAAGGGGGCCATGTGAGTACCTAGGCAGACATGGACAATTTACTGGTGTTCTACTGGGAATGGATTTGCAAATTAAAAACCAGCAAATGAAAGACAAGGACATTTGTGAGAATTCTGAACTGATTGCAGAGCTGAAACTTTTCCTGGAACAGCCCAACAGAGGCACAAACAGTACTCCTCACAGAGGGGCAAAAGCGAGGAAAGATAGGTCTGAGCTTGGTTCCTTAATTGAAGTAGAAAGAAAGGCAATAATCTCTACAAATTTGGAGAGGTGGCCTCTCTTCTGAAAAATGCTATCATGTACAAAGTCCGTTAAGTATCTCAGGGCCAAAACCACACTGCTTGGGGAGGCAGATCCAAGGATGTTCCATGGAGGCAGTGCCTATCCAGGCACAGGAACACCAAGATACTGGACACTGAGGCTGAAGGAGGTGCTGTCACAGCAACTCTTCCACTGGAGCAGGATAGTGTGAACCACTTTGGGGGACTGCCTGAAAATCGACGTCACAGAGACAAAAAGATTGACAGGAAGGTCCTGAATTTTAATAGAAAGGTTAGAATTTGAACGAACAAGCAAAGTATAGCACAACCTGAAGAAAATCCCAAGCCTCCTTAAGATCTGTAATAATTTCAATGTCAAATTTCTCCTACTCTTGAGAATGACATGGATGCTTTAGTGTGTTTCAGCAAGTATAAATTAACCTCTCTAGTAGTAACTGTCTCAGCAGCAGCCCATGCCCATGCAAATGCTGGCAAGTGGATTAAGATGATCCACCAACTTCATACATAAAGCCAGGAGAAGCAACAGACTCCATTTGTCAATGGTAAACCTCCACCAAAGTGCTCCCTGAATTCCTACAGTAATTTCCCAATTCTTTATAACTTTAGTATTCCAAGACTTTTAAGAGGCTCTTACGCACAGAACACCAGCTCCAAGAAAGGGTCACAGATTTGGAGAGGACTATTCAGCCATTTTGATGTACTGGTGAGCTAAATCAAAAATTTATCCAGGACTTGGTCTTTATTAATTGGGTTCCTAGGCAAAATATGTTTTCTGTGACTGTATAATATTTCCTTTTTCCTTCTATGCATGTGTGTCTCTCTCTTTCTCTGTGTGGAGATGTGTGTCTATGTTGGTTCCTACCTTTTAACTGCAGATCCCACTGTGAGCTTCAATCAAGTTTGAGTGAGTAATAGTGATCTCAAAGATACTAACCTCTTACGAGTTCCATGAAAATAGCTGACGGGCTGTAAGGGAGAGAACTTCGTATGTTTTCCACTGAGGGAAAGGCTGCTGAGCGAACTGAAGCTGCTATTCCACACAGAGGTCTCCATGTTGGAGACTGATGTTATAAAAGCCTCAACACCAAGAGAAGCTTAGATTAGAACTCACATCCTCACATCTTGTTAGGCATCAGAAAATGTAACCATGATACAAATCTTCTGGAAGCCAAGCTTCATTAGCTCTGCAGCTCACAGACCCCTTTGTTTTTAGCTAGAAGAGGGCAGGAAGGATAAGGTTTGCCATTTTTAATTTCTTACTCAAATTTGCTTCAGTTTCACCAAAATGTCCCCTCTTAGACTAATCATGGAAAGTATTGATTTCTGTCTATCCCCCTCAGAAAGTGCAACTTCAGAGCACATGACAATAACAGCTGATCAATGAGCATCATCTTAGCAAAGGCAATAAAAATAACACCTGTGTGAGAAGCAGACTGAGGGTGCATGCACAGGGCAGGGGAAAGAAAAAACATCATCAAATAGAGCAAATATATCTTTATAACCCTGCAGCAACAAAACAACAACCACGTTATATTAAAATACCATAAGAAAATATTAAAAACCTACTATGCAAAGAATCAGAACGTTGCTCAATGGTTTTCTCAGTGTTCACTTATTTCTGCAATGAGCTGCTATCCATTGCTATTGTCAACACTCATTTACACTAGTGGATGTACGTGTATTTGTGTGTCAGGACAGATACACAAAATCTGGTACAGATCCTCAGGTGATGTACACTGTCATGGCTGCGTTGACGTCAGTAAAGATACACTGATTTCATCCAGCAGACGATTTGCTTTTCTGTATGTAAAATGCACAGAAACTAGGTCCTGTTTCAACTTTGCTCTTAGACACTCACTGTAGACAAATGCTCATGCAAATACATTCTCTCTTCTATAAGCAAACACACATATTACAGTACACATTGCAAGTAAAGACAGGAGCTTTATGCTGCTTCCTATGCTGAAACGTAGCTTTGTTACACATCTTAAAAAACAGAGATGAAAGGGACTGTCCAGCATCACAAGTCTGTTAAAAATACATTTAGGAGGAGTTAAACTTTGATCTTAAGATTGTTAGTCCGATGCTTTAACCAAGAGATCTTGAAAAGAGCCATTGGGCAGAAGAAATCCAATAGTCAAGACTCTCATTTTCTCACCTAGGGCTTAGCTAAATGAAATTACAAGCTCCAAAATAGAAGAATATTACTAGTTTGTTTCAAGATACACTGCTCTGAGGGAAGAAATTTATACATTTTTTCTAAAGTATGAAAAAGAAAGGAAAATGGTCATATTTCAGGCTCTGTCTTCATAAATGACGCTTTTCTTTTTTCCTTATTTGCTTTGATTCCATTCCATGGAATGTGGACCAAGTAACAATCACAGGCTACAGGTAATTTTATAACAAACGAAGTATTTTCCATCTGTTAAACAGAGGAATATTTCTGGCTTTCGATAATGTTTTCCTAAGGGAGAAACAATAAAAGGTTTCATAACTGAGAATGGAAAAAGAGAAATAAACCACTGCTGAACTAGGAAAGAAAGGAGAAAACAAGCAACCTAACAAGGCATTTATAGGAAAAATAACTGGAAAGCAGAAGATGAATAAACCCTACATACAGAAAGATTAAGGTAGACAGTAGCTCTTTTGTACTCTTTCTACTTGGATTCTAAGGCAGAAGGGAAAAAAAATAAAAAAACAACTGGGAAATTCCTACAATCTAATACATCTCTTCATCTAGAGGTATTTTTGCTTGCACAAGTGTACTTCATTTTATCACATCAACACTTTTCTTGATTGAGTAGGTAGAAGCCATAATTGATAGCAGACCAGACTTCTAGCTGACAGGCTCTGGTCTGGCACCATCTAAGGACAAGAAAAGCATCCCAAGGCTGGATTTCTCTGGCTTACTCTGACTAAAAGCACTAATAATTTCAAGTATGGTATAAGTGGGAATGTGTACAGTCCGTGCCTCATATAAGTAGCCACTTGCTGCATGCATAAACTGTATGAACCATACCTAAATTGTATATTCCTGTGCGTGCATCATTTTATGGAGGACATGGAAGTATCAGTTGCTTGTTGCTATCACAGAACAATGGGTGTCCTTCCACACGGTAGCGCTGCAAAGAATGGGACAGCCAGCCCAAGAGTCACCTGCCAATGAGTCCCTGGCAGGAATTCTCAAGGGCGATGTTAACACATACTCATTTGGGACATTTTTCTATTTATACCTCTTCCAAACAGCCGTGTGTGAATTCTTTTGAATGCTAAGAGTGTTGCTGTGTGAGCCCATTGCTCCTAAAGTCCTCTCATAGAACCTTACCTTGTATCTGCCTGTGAGGTGACACCAAATGGGCCAATACAAAGCATATGCAAGAAAGGTACCCTTGCCACCAGAGAACAGCAGCCTGGCTGTAACAGAACATACAGCTGTGTGACATAAAAATATCACCATCTTAACAGAAAAATAAAATAATGCATTTGCCTCCCTCCTCATTTAAGCATTAAAAAACTCACCTCTTTTGCTGTTGCTTTCAGCCCTTGGCTTCTCTTGTAAAAAGATTAGGATGAGTCTTTGTTACTCCAGGTACTGCTCTGATTGGGCTCAGGACACAGATACACAGGTAGTATCTGCCCAAAGCACCACTAGGCAGTATTTCACACAGATTCCTTCCTTGTTATTACCTCCTGAGGCTCCCATCCCACCAGTGAGATTTCCCACAATAGTATTTTCAGACTTGATGCTGTGTTGTTCTGGCCAGGACTTTATCCAGCATCATACTGAGGTACTACCCCTGTGGGTGGAATTCCTCATGCCATCTTTACTCAGCAACTTTATACCTAGACCTTCATCCTGAGCCCTTCCTAAGCTGAGACCTTTTCCTTCTCTCGCTCCATCTGTTACTTCTGAAATATTGTTGTGAATCCTTAATTCCGTATTTCTCTGCCTGGGATTTTGTAAAATCTGATGGAGAGAGGATGCAGGCGTGTTCACGGTATAAAGCAGGTCTTAGGCTGATTACAATGTGAATGGAACCCGTATGGATGTACCTTTAAATGAGACATTGTCACAGAGAGTCTACTTTCTTTTTTTCCTCTCATTGTGCTCTTTATTTCCAAATCATCTAAGCAGGTCTTTAGCATCTGCGTAGCTATGTCAATGCAGACCTCTGTCACTTGAAACCAGCTCACATCACTCCACTCCAAATAACTTTTGATGCTGAAACAGTACATCGCTACCAGGGATTTGCAGAACCCAGGGCAGCACCGGTGCAACTATTTCTGGTGTGTGAAAGCTCCAGGGAGTTAAACCCTGAAACAAAATCTGAAACCTGGAAGAATGAAAGCAGAAGGCAAACGTAGCATCCCTTGTGCACCCAAAGTGAAAGGAATGGGTGTCTGGGGTACACAAGCCATTCAGAATTGTTCTGGTCTTCTTTTCTTTTTTCTTTTTTTTTTTTTTTCTGTGCTGGTGCAATGCGCAAATATAGCAAAATATGTTAATAGCAGGCCATAATATTTACAGTTATTGTTAGTATCCATTGAAATCAGTGGGATTTGTCTAATGCCTTTACCCTGGAGATAATCCATAGAATAGAACATTAATGCATAGTTAAAAAGCAAAATTATGGAAACAGCACCTCTGCATATGCAATATCTTCATTTTAAAGTTACATAATTGAGCTTTTGAAATTAAACAAAAATACAGCAGAGTCCCAGGCCACAACAGCAACTGACTCCAACACTGTCTTTTAAAATTTGCCTCTTTACTAAGACAAAAAATACTACCCTAAACCAATACAAAATAAAATAAAAGAGCTTTCAGCCCAGTGCAAACCCAAATGAGCTTTAAGACCTCTGGGAAAATGTGATTTTAGAAAATTTCTTCCAAGAGTTTGAAGAGTTTGCTTTGCATGAGGAGATACCTTGTAAGCAAACACAGGCTAATAATTTAAAGGCAGTACTTAAATTCTTCATGTCATGCTAGACAAATAGCGTTTCTATGCCTTGTTTTCACTGTTGGTGAAACAGTTAAAAGAAGACTTTAATGCCACTTTAATGCAGAATGTTTGTAAATTGCACCCGTGTTTTTTGATGGAAGGAACTGTAACATATGATTAGCTATTATTGTAATTGTATTTATTGAAGTGAGTTTTCCAGCTAATGCTTCAAAATGGGAAGTCCTTCCATACGCGGAGCTCCTACTGAGAGTTTCACTGATAAAAAAACAGCAGGATTTGGGCCATTTAAACTTAATCTGCTAAATTCAACCCCGTGGCATTTCCCTGATACTCAATGAAGGGCTGGCAAAGGAGGTAGTGTTCTGATAAAGGAGGGAAGGCAAATTTATACTCACAGGATTTGACGATACTTCAGGATGGTCCCTTAAGACAAGAGGCTGCCTAGTAAGGGTGATCTAAGCTATGCTAATTTGGCAACCTGTATTTTTGAAGCAAAACATTCCATGACGAATGACCTTATTTTTTTGTTTTTAAAGCTGTGAGGCGCTTATGCAATAGGCTCCTAAGGTAGAAAAAGACAGATGCCGCGGAATAATAATCAGCCTAATTCTTGCTGAAAATCTCTGCAAAAATATTTCTCCTTGCCTCTCCTTTCACAGGCAAGCTCAGTGATACCTTTCTTACACAATGACATGCAGCAACAAATAGTGGGCCTCTCCATAACTCAGGAATTCTTCCCTTTCTAAAGATGGGCTTGGTTTTGTTCCCTTTTGAAATGTAGGTTGTGGGGTTTTTTTTTTTTAAAAAAGGGACTTAATAAAAAGAAAACTTACCAGTTTTTAAAAAGCGAACAATAAGACCAAACTTTTCTTTAAAATAATAGAGATGCTTCAGTTGTACAGAAAAGTGCCCCAGTTGACATGAATAGTCACACGTGTCCAAAAGCCCAGGTCTTCATCTCTATCCAGAGCTGAGGTGAGCTGGGCCAGCACAAGTACACCTAAACATGCTGCCAGAACCTCCTGTGAGAGGCAGATGAAATTCCACTACTGGGCAGAGACAGCCTGGCACTGCCTGGGTGCTGCTTTAACCCTTGCTTTCAGCCACCACATCCTGACATGCTAAAACACCATTTCTGTTCTGTTTAGAGTGGCCATTTTCTGTTGTGAACGGTCAGTTCCCAAGCTCTTGGTTAAGAGAAAAAAAATAGGTAACATTGAATTTCAGGGTTTATAAAAAATGGCATTCTAAATGGGGATTTTAATGCCATTTTCTGTAGTGAACAGTCAGTTCCCATGCTCTTGGCTAAGAGAAAAAAATGTAGGTAGCGTTGAATTTCAGGTTTATAATAGAGGGAAAAACATGTTCAGATGTGGGGAGGAAGAAAGAGAGTGCAGATACCCAGCCTGTGTAGGTATTAAAGTATATGTCCCCTGCTGTCACACAAAAGCAAAAATACAACTCTCAGGTTGGCCAGCTGGATCATAGGGGATATTGGACATGCTTTTGATAGGTGGTGAACGATTCCACTCCCATCCAAGTTGCCTTTAAGTTAGATTTTGCAGTCTCTTTGATTTCCTTCTAACAGTCAGAGATGAGAGAGGATAAAATCCAGTATATACAATCAGCGGGGAAAAAAAAGAACCTGCGGGAGTGAGAAATATAGACTGTTTTGCTTCTCTCCTATTTCCTTTTCATAGAAAGATTTTGGTTTGCCTAAGCTATAGAAGGAAACAGAAGCAGTCTATTTTAATCTTCCTGAGTGAAGAGCGCTGCAGGGATTGCTCTGTTATCCCCAGCAGCAGCGCTGACTTTCCACAAAAAGGCTACGTACATCCATACCTCCACCTATCTATCTGAAATATAAAGATTATCCTATGATACACCAGCAATCAGCTGTGTTCTTCATGCGCCGCTCCTTGTGCATTTTGGTACGAAGAAAAAATCTACAATTCTTCCCCCAATCAAACCCTACTCCATAAAAGGCTCAGGTAAGAAGGGGATATTTAGACTTAGGCATAGAAATCGACTCTTCAGTCTATGTAATGACGTATGTTAGAAACTCTGTTCAGAAGAAAGGAAAGCCCTTGCCGATCCAATGTTCCTAACAGAGCCTTCACTGCAGGGGTTCACTACTGAAAAAAAACAGTGAGGTTGATTATGCATTTTTATACGGGTTTTTTACTGTTTTGGCTTCAGTGACTTAAACTATGCCATTCTGGATTTACACCAGACGGCATGAGTCCAGGATCTGGCCCTACGTCTTTTTAAAACTCCATCCAGTGCATGATGAATAAGGGCCAGATCCTGCAAATGCCTACAACCCATGTTAATACTCTGAGTAGCCCACTCACTTCCTTTAAGTTGCGATTGCAAAATTAGGTCTTACAGTGCAGTATTTTAGAAGTATGGATCTGCCCTTTGGGATTCAAGCGTGCCTCAACCGTAAATATTCCTTGAATGGTACTTCTTTCAATAGTAATTTCTCCACTGATTGTCAAAGAATTACGTGGTAGATGCTTAGCTGTTATGAAGTGGTGTAACTCTACTTACACCGCAGAAAACCCATCTCCATGTTGTAGCTATGCTTGTGCATTCAAAACAAACAAGAGAGAGAAAGGCCCCTTTTATTTCAAGCATCAAAGAAGGGACAGGGAAGATGTTTTGGGTTATACCGTGTGCCCTGTACTTCATTTGTTTTGACATTACTATAACTAAAATAGAGCTCATTCTAGGAAAGAAATTCCAATCTACTTTCACTACTTGTATTAGCTTCTTTCTTACATAAACGAAGCCACAACAGAAACTGTGCTCCTTCTCTTCCTAACTTCACTAACTCTGGCTTTTCACCAGAAAACATTCCCCTGCTTGCAAAGTGCCTCAACAAAGGAAATTACAATGCTGAGTGTAATTACCAGCTGGCAAACTGACGGCGTATACTGGATACACAACCCATGAAAATGTGACTCCCCAACAGTAGCCTCTTCCATCACCTATAGTGCTGGAACGCTCATCCTTATTTACTACACACGCATGCACACGGACCGTTATCAGTATTCAGCAGTAGCAGCCACGCTTTCCTCACTGAAGAGGAAAGACAAGCAGAAAACACTTTGTCCTTCTGAAGAGCCGGATCAGTGTCAGGTGCCACTCACCAAAAACCCAGGGACAGCCCCCAGAAATGCCAGAGATGCGATCAGCACCCTGAACATCAAATGTCTGCATCTATAGGAACACACACACTTTATGTGCCATGTAATGCACACCCCGGAGCCCCGGCAGCAGTGAGGACAGGAAAACCCCAGCTCATTCCAGGGATGATGGGGTTTGACAGGTAGCAGCGACTTCAGGCGAACAGAGGCTGCCACGGTGCTGCTGCGCTTCGCAGAGCCGGGCTGACCCGCACTCGCCTCCGGTGGGAGGCTTGCTTACCCCGGGCACACACGATGCTGAGTGCGGGCACGGCGGGCGCAGCCCGGGGGGGTTCCCAGGGGCCGGGGGCTCCGGTACCCGGCGATAAAGGCGGCGAACTGGGAGGCGAGCGCCGCCGGGGAGCAGCCCCCGGCTCCCGCTGCACTCCCTGCCCTGCCCGGAACGCGCGGAGGGAGGAGGGAAGGGCGGGAGGGAGAGGGAGGGATTCCCCACCCACCCACACGCTCCGCTCGCTGCCAGGCTCCGGGGG
>VZRW01006144.1:384778-402989 GCA_013398125.1 Aegotheles bennettii | reverse complement strand
GCCAGGCGGGAAGGGGCCGCCTGGCTCCGCCGCGCAGCGGCCGGCGCTGAGCGGAGCCCTCGGCCGGCCCCAGCCGTGCCCCTGCGGGGAGCCCTGCCCAGCCCCTCCAGCAGCCCTTCGCCTCCCGAACGGCACCTCCAGGCCTCGCTGCTCGGTTTGCCCGGGGTGACTGNNGATTCGCTTCCCCCAGAGCGGCTCGGTACCGGTACCGGTGCCCGGTGCTGGCTGCCCTGGTGGGGACGGCCCTGTCTGCCTCCTCAGCACGCAGAGCAGGACTGGAGCTGAACCGAGGGAAGGCGGGACCGAACGAGAGGGAAGCTGGAGGAACCTGCTGCCTGCTCACAAGTTTGTCACTCCTGCGAGCCTTTGGTGTCCCTCAGGTTCTTGGGAAGAAAGCCAGGATTTGTGGTGGAGTTCTGTGGGTGTAACACCCGGGAAGGACAGGCAGGGCCTTTGCCCTTAGACTCCATGCGGGTTTTGATCAGTTCTCCAGAACTGCCCTCCCTTGCCTATCCTCATCCACAGCCTTACACATTTGCAAACATATGACCTTGGGTCTGAGAACCTGTCTGGGTAGTTGTGTGACATTCACCACTCAGTAACCTGGCGAACGGTGATAATCTGCTTTCAGGAGCTCCTGTGTACCCTCAGGAACAATTCCAATGATTTCTGTGGAGGGTATTAAAGAGCATCCTTTCCAACCCCTGTGGGCGCTGAAGATCCAGGAGGTGCAAGGAGCAGTCCAGCCTGGTTTTAGGCAAGCATGTCAGTAGGTTTGACTGAGCATACAAAAGATTCAAGCCCACAAACCAAAAAACAGCTGTTTTTAAGGAGGTGATTTTGAGTGTAGAACAACTCGTTTTGTCTTTTCAGATCAGCAAAACCTGCTCTGTAGCAAGAACTTCCTGAAGTGAGAAACCAAGCAATGTGAAGGAGAATCTCTGTTTCAGAGGAGCTGAAAGGTGTATTTTTCTGTTTGGAGAGAGCCCTGGGAATGTAAACTGATGCAAACAGGATCACCAGGATTAGAAGCTGTTCACAGACTGCTCCTAAAAAAGAACGGCTGTTCACAGTTCTCTTGCAAGCACTTATACATTACTTTGCAGGATCATGTTGAGGAAAGACCCCTGAGTGAACTCCAAGGAGTAAGAGCATTCAAATCCCACACACTTAGGATTTTACTGGAAAGTTTTAGGGGAGACCTTCTTCCATCTCATTGCCTAGCGTGTCATTAATGTCTTATGACGGAGCAGGAACTGGCATTATTTAGCAAGGGTAGAAATGGTCCTAGGAGAATGTGGAAAAAGGCACAGACAGAAAGACAGGGGAGGTGAAAACACCTAAGCTATATTTGGGGAAGAGTGTAAGTGATCACTGGGGAATTGTGCTGGTATGCTGCCTCCGTTCAGAGACACCACTGAGCAGCATCATTTCCGTCTTGCCTCACAGGAACAGAGTCCAGGGAAAGCAGTGGAAATAACATACTTTTGGCACAAATACATTCTGGGAAACAATGGGGATGGCTGTAGGTGCGCTCATGTATGTACGTGTACACACAGGCAGAGCTACCTTGTCCTTGTTAGGAGACTTCAGGCAGAGATTGTTGATCTTGCAGAACAGATTAAGACTGTTCCTTAAGGCAAGCCCTGTGCAGAGTTCTGTCTTCACAGAAAACAAATCATCCTGGTTTGGATGATTTGGGATGGGGCAAAAGAGCTTGAAAGTCTTGTGTTTGGTGCTTGAATGCCTGTCAGAAGATGTGACTTCTACTGTGCATAGTGGACCCAATATATTCATTCACTTTTTCTACACTTTTAATCTGCTTGACCAGCCTCGTTAGCCTACGTTCTACTAATAAATCTTTGTCATAAATTAAACAGACACCTACAGCCATGGATTGGTAAACTAAAACCAAACAGACTAGGAGAATCAGAAAGGAAACCTGTTTTCTGTGGTGACTGGTGGACAAAAATGGAAAGACCAGCCCTGACCTTCCAGGTTTCTACAGAGAGCATGTGCCAAAGGAAAATGCAGCATAATGCTTTGGTGCCTAGCACAAAAGACTATGCAGGGATCTCCTTACAGAGCTTCAAGAGGTAATAGAGTTGCACAATCTTCCGTAATAAGAAAATTTCAGTGAAGACGAGGTATTCATTCTGGAGCAATCCGCAAGGATATCAGAAGAAACCGAGTCTTCTTTCACTCAGTAAGCAAGAATCCTGCATAGCTAGGTAACGCCTCTTCTTTTATCCAGCCATCATTGTCCTTTTGATTATGCTGCCACAATACCAAGCATACAGCATTTGCAAAGCTCTGCACACTAGTGAGGTAAGCTTTACTGTTCCGTAGAATGTGAGTGGTAGGACTGTAGCCATCAGAAACAGGGAAATAAGGACACAGAGTGGCTAAATGACTTGTCCAAGGCCATGCAGGAAACCAGGGAGACAGATCTCTAATTTCAAACATCTCTGGCATGTAGCCCAATCTTCAGGTTATTAAATGCTGCTGCTTCTCTCTTTAGGAGAGATATCTAGAGCAAAACAATGGTGAAGATAAGGAAATTATGAATTATGTTAAAATTGTTTTTGCCATAGATAATTTGTTGGTATTGTGTTTTTCAAAGTTCTAATTCTTTTCAGTCCATTCCAGAAAAAAAAATAATGAATAATAATGGATTAATTATGTTCTTACGGAATAAAGAATAAAGTACTTCCCTTATCCACTTAGCAAGGTGCTTGGGCACTGCACAGACAATTACAAATAAAATGCAGCAGTAGTAATTAAAATAAGCATGCATTATAAAAGCAAAATGCAAATGAGTCAAGTGCCAGGATTTAATGGAAAGGTCTAATACTACATGATTTAATTTTATATTTATTTAGCTGTTTAATTCAGTCAGAGTGAATCCATAAATAAGGGCATACTAATAAGCATACACGATAGGGAAGGCAGTAATAACTTCAGGTGTTTAATCTGCAGGAAAATTTTCACTGCAGATTGTTCTTGTAACATTTCCTGAGAGGTCCTAATCCCACTTTAATTTGCAACAGCTCACTGAAACTTGATGCGAACAAATTGCTCCAGCTTTTTGACAGGTAGAGACTTCCCATGCTTTTCCATTGTAAATTCTGTTCAAGGCATTTGTCTCCTCTCGATTACACTCCACCGCCTTCTCCTGGACAGGAGCTCTTCACAGCAAATCCAGGCAGTCTTCTCCCCATTTCTTGCATTTGACCCCATTCTCCTCCACCTTCCCAGCTCAGGCTTTGCAAGGCAACAGCTTTCTCCTGGTAATTCTGCATCCAAAGTGCTACCAGTTTGAGATGCAGAGCATACAGCTTAGGTTCCCAGCTATGATTTTATGTCAGAGTTATCGTAAGCTTATGAGCTTATGATGAGGTTTTTCATACTTGTGTAAGACATGTATTTCTGTTGTCTTCCTTTTAGGAGAAGGAGAATTATGTACAAGCACACCTGAATACAACAAAGATTATTGGTATGCAAGGTCAAGTCCTTAGTGCTCAAGGAAAGGCAGATTCAATGTTAGCCAACGCACCTTAATTAATCTAACATTTTCTCCCCTTCTTCCCGTCCCTCTCAAAGCCATGGCAGAATCTCGACTGAAATCCCTACAGTCGGTGTTTCCCACTGGATCCATTCTCATCCAGTTCTTAAGAAGGATGCCCAAGGAAGCCTAACACAAGTTATATAAAAAAGACAGAATTGGAGTAAAAGATGAGAAGAAAGAGAAGCAAGAATCATGGTCTTGTGTTGCCACCTTCCATTCTGATTTCTGGGGGAAGACAGGGCATTTTCAGTCCCACCTGGAAGTAAGCAGGTGTTTGAGTAGAGAGTCTCAGAACTGCCTGCAGACAGCCTACAGACCAAAAAATTTCTGCAGGAATTAGATGAATAATTGCAAAATAGAGGATAGAATCAAGACAATCACAATGTACTCATGCATAATTCATGGTGGGGAAAAAAACCTGCATCTCCTGAAGGCTTCTTTCACTCAGGCTGTTGTCACTTAAGGCCTCATCCAAAACTATTTGGATCAATGAGAGATGTTTCACCACCCTGAGTCTAAGCCAAGTCACTAGCTGCTTACACCTGTTAAAAACAGATGGATAAAATGAAGATAAGACCAAGTGTGTTGCCCGGGGTCACATAGGACACCACTGAGGGTCTGTGATTAGAAAGCAATGGAGTCAACAGCAGTGCTCCCTCTGCTTCAGATGAGAATTGAGTAAAGGCAGGTGGAGTCTTCTGGCATCTTCTACCTCAGTCCAGCACCTAAAAGCCAGGTGGCATGGTTTGCAGTCCTACATACATTCTTTAAACTGAAATCTGCAAGAAGGTGAACTCTCCGTCATGCTGGGGTTGTTGAATTGTTAATTCATACTGGTACCACACAATCAGAAGCAAAGAGGATGTATCTTGTTCTATAAATCAAACATAAAGAGCTGGGATGTGGTAAGGACAAATACTTCAGATTCTTTCAATGTTGATGTTTTTTTCTCTTCAGTGGAGTACATTTAAGCTAACATATAAATATTTTAAATCAGTGGTTCATCAGGAAAGAGGTACAAATTCTGTATTGTAGCCTTAACTGAGAAAATCTTGACTGTATTTGAACTGTGCTATTGCAGCCTTGCTTTACTTATTGCAAATTAAAAGGAATCAAGGTCTCTCTTTAGAATGCACCTTCCCTTTTAATCTTGCTAAGTGTTACATTATCTTCTGTCTTTTTCATGAAATTAAGCTTTGACCACTTAATTGATTAATTCTACACAGAGACATTTTCTTCAGAATAAGTCAGGTTTTTGTTTGAGCTGACAGTTGTTCAGTCTTTCCTGAATACTGTGTTAAAATGAAAAGATTGTATGAGCTTGATTCTCCAGATCTTATCTGACTAGTCCCACTGGATTACTTGGGGATTTTAGATGGGGTAAGTTTTTGTGATCTGACCTTGCTAGGGTACACAAAAAAAAAAAAAAGGAAAAAAAATGAAAGAAGAAGTGGAATAATGTTAAATCTAAACTCGTACTCCAACTAGAAGCTTTTTCTGCAGTGGCAGAGACCAAGTATTGCCAAGAAAACAAAAAAACTTGCATGAACAGTCTACATTTCAGCTAGGGCTACATTATACCATTTTTCTGATGAGCAGTAGTTTAAAATATTTATATGTCAGCTTAGCTGTGTTCCACTGAAAAGGAAAATAAAAGAACATTGAAAGAAACTGAAGTATTTGTCCCTATTACGTCTCAGTTCTTTATGTTTGATTTATAGAACAAGGTATTTCCCCCTTGCTTCTGATTGTGTGGTATCAGTATGAATTAACAATTCAACAGCCCCAACAGGAGAGACAGATTTCACCTTGCTGCTGTTCTCAGTTTAAAGAAGGTAAGACTGCAGACCATGCCACCTGGCTTTTAGGTGCAGAACTAAGGATGAAGATGCCAGAGGACTCCTCCTGCCTTCACTCAATGCAGAGGAAGGCCTGCTGTTGACTCCAATGCTTTCTGATTACAGACCCCCTGTGGCACCCTGTTTCACCTTGAAAATGTGGCTTGTTGGGTCTGTGCTCCCGTTCCATCACAGAGATAAGCAGATGCTGACTTCTCAGGGAAGTTAAGGCCAGGACAAATCAATAATGCACGCGGCCTGACACGCTACATTCCGTATAATCTCATGCAGCTGCTGAACCTGGAACACAAGTTTAAGAAAAATGTTATCTCCAGAAATGCTTCTGGTACCACTGTGAAGATAGTAAAAGGTAGAGCATTTGTCTCATTCCTTGATACCTTGTCACTATAGTTAATCTCTGTCACTGTTGACAAGGTGGAATATTTTTCTCATTTGAATTTATCCTTTTTGCTTTCCAGCCATGAGTATTTATGCTGTTCTAGGGTAAAGTGCTCTTTAGTCCTAAAACTCTTCTCTCCTTGAAGGTGACTGATCAGATCACCTGATGATATTATTTTTAGCAAGCTAAATGGACTGAATTCTTCAAATGATGCAATTTTTTAAAAACTTGAGGTTTTTCTTTTTTTTACTTTTGAGGTAATCCTCCAGACTTGCTGATACACAGTGTGGTCCAACTACAGGCAGGCCAAATACTTGCTGAAGAGGTTGCTGCTCCGATGTGTTCCTATCTCTCGCTGCTCATTATTTATGGGGTCAGGCTTCTACTCAGGATAACCTTTGCCTTCAAATCTGCTTACAGACAGGATCCCCCGTGCACAGACATGCTGACTTGTGATAAATATTTCTGTGTTCTAATTTGGTGTCTGGAAGCATTTCAAGGAGCAAATGAAGAGACAAAAAGGATCCGGTGACTCAAAACCAACAGAACCAACAGATTCTTCTTTGAGGAACGTGGCAGAATTACTTCAGACAGCTACCACCATCCACATGCCTGCAACTGATTCCATACAGTAGGAGCACGGTCTACACAGTATTTTGCAAAGTACACAAAAGACCACTCTGTTTTGGGAGACCCATATGTAAAGAGCAGGAGTTAGGTCAAATGGTGGCAGATCACAGGTCTAGCTTTTGTGTTGTATGCATTAGCTTAACATAAGATTAAACTCTGGATGCAAGCCATTCTGTCTTGTGAATTTCTTCACAATTGATGGGATTTTGGCAGTGGTTGAAGCCAATCTAGTGATAAGGCAGGCAGCTGTAACCTTACAATATTTAACTTGGCCGGAGAGAAATTCACCACTGATTTACTGGGTACCATACTTGCCCATCTCTGAAGTAAAAGCAGCCTAGCAGACCTTTCCAGATAGTGAGAAGTATCTTCTCAAGCAACACTACACTCATTTTTCAGGGGGAAAAAATAAAAAAATCCCCAGAAGCTTACAGCAGCACTGCTTCTTTCTATCCCATGCATAGATGACAGTCGAATTACTTCCTCCCTCTGCAGCACTCTCTGCAGCGCTTACCTTGGGAAGGTGGAGAAAGAAATGACAAAGGATAAGGAGTCTTGTTCCTGGAGGGGGGGAGGGCTTAGGAACCAGAAGCAATAATAGTGGCTGGATGGTGGGGAGAGAAAAACTGATGTGAATTGAGAAGCACAACATATAGGGAGACTGTTGAGGGCTGAGGCAGAGGGAAGGCTGATGTTTGTATGCAGGCAAGACTGATGTGGAAATTGTGGAAGAGAAGTGAATATGCAGAAGGAGGTAGGAAGGTGTGAGGCAGGAAGTATCTGAATGGTTTCTCAGTGAACTGAAGAGAATGGCAGAATATTTGTTATAAAGACATGCTGAGTATGGTTAAAAGACTGAAAATGTGAAAGCTAGGTTGAAGTCCACTGTGTAAGACTTTAAGAGCATATAAATAACAAAAATCAGATGCCTAGGAAAGAGAATTATAGTGGGAGAAGCACAAAGTGATACTTTCCCAAAATATGCTTCCAACCAGACTTCCTGAGCCAGAGGTGATACCCTTGCACTAAAAAAAAACCTCAGTAGTTTTCTATCACTTTGTCTGGTCTCACCTTGAAACTGTCTGACTTTTTAGTATTCACAGCACCATGTAGAATGGAGCGTCAGATCTTTACTCCAGCTGTACTTATGCCTCTTTCTGTGCATTACTGAAGAACAAGGATGGCATCACATATCTGAACAAGGGTTCAAAGCCACATGAGCAAGCAGAGTCCTCTCTCCAAAGATATCATCACACAGAAGCATGTAGGTACCTGCGACTGGGTCAAAAGACAATGCCAGCCTTTCCTTGGACTCTGTCTTAGCTTCAGGTCTGGTGATGTCTTAAGTTATGATTTGTTTAAAAGCTTCCCATCTGTTCAGGTCTGTACTCTGTTTCATATACCTTTGAATTATTGCTGGATGGATGTGGTAGAATGATAATTTTGGAAACACTGTCATTGTTTTTTAATTTCTTATGTGCTATGTTTTTTACAGCGATCAGCACAGAAAGACAAAACACAACCAACTGTGACAGAATATATAAAACAGCATGAGCTGCCTACAGATAAATGAAAACAGTCCAAAATAATAGACCGATGTGAATCATGACCAACAAGCATATTTGTAATAATAAACATGTCATCTGTGTCAAATAAACAATTCACAAATATTTATTAAGATAACAAACAGATTATTAATAGAGAGACATCCAAATTCAGATCATGCCTTTCAGTCCTAGTAGATATGAATTAGCAGCCAAATCTGCCAAAATAAATCTGGCACTCTTGCAGAGGTCATCACACCTAACAAATTAAAAAAAAAAAAAAGAAAGTACAAAGAGGAGCGCAGACAAGCATTTTTTTCCCCTTCTACTCATATGACTTAGTTTAAAGAGATCAGGCTGCATTAGCGCTACTAAAGATGATATAAGCATGATGATGATAAAAAACTGGAGGCAGGGATGAGGGAAAGGCTTCCCCTGGTAGCTGCAGTGCTGACCCCAATCCTATAAGCCGCTCCAGGCAAGCAGGTGCATGAGGCCTCATTTTGAAATCAGTGGGTTCAAGCCAAGCACAAAAATCTGTCTAGCCAGAGCATCAGCCAGCAGTTACCATTTACCTCCTTTTACCAGTCTTTCAGATGCAGATAACACTTTATTGATATGGCATGAGTTTTCATGTCATGAAAAAATGTGACAGAGTATTTATTCTTCGACTCTGGCGGTTGCAGGATGAACCTAGTCAGTTTAAAGAGTGAACCAAAATTAATTTTTGTGAGGAGCTAAATAAAAGCAGTTGTTTCTTAAGGCAAACCTGGCACTAGTGTACCATGTAGACGATGGATGTACAGGCCCAAGCTTCTGGTAATAGAAAGGCTGAGGGTGTAGCGGCAGTGGGAATTCTTCTGTAACGTATATTCTGGATGTTCCACAGCATAGATTTCAGGACGTAAACAGATTGTACCAAATGGAACAAAACAGGCCTATAAAATACGGAATGTGGCAATATTGATTTTGGCATTAATTTGATGTTTTCCTTTTCTTCTATAAAGGTAATGGCACATACTCAGGGCCAAGCTCCAGCTGCCTCCACATGGATGTATTCAAAGAGGAAAAGGAGGAACTCATAATGTGACCGTCTGCCTGTCCTGGCTGGGTTTCCAAAGAGAAGTATGAGCAAAAACTCCCTCATCACTGCTAGTGCTGGCTCAGATAAACCCAGGGAGTTACTGTGATGAGAGCCCAAGATGGTGTTCTGGTAACTGCTGGCATTTTTTACCACCCACCATTCTAATTAACCCTCTTCATCCTTGCTGTCACTTACAGTGGTGTCATTGCTGCTTCAGCTTAACTGGTAGGTAGCCCCAGTTGGAATTTATCCTGCTTAAACAGCTACAGCTATGTTGTAGCCAGCAGATTGTTCAGTGGGCTCCTGAAAAATTAAAACCCTCTCTTATGGGCAAGAGTCAACTACATGCTTTCAAAGTCAGACAGTAAAACTCCCATTCACTTTAGCAGCAGCTGAGATTTCCCTCTACCTGACATCTATGTTGCTTTTCTGGTGGTTCTAGGGTAATGGTAAATACTTTGCAGTGATAGAGACAAGGTGGAATATTGTGCCACAGTTTGCATGACTATAGGAAATAAAGCCCAAAATAAAATGAGGAGCTCTCAGCTGTAAATACCAGTCAGCACAGTAAGAGGTAGGTGTTGCCCCTACTCCCCACTGGAGCTACTGCCATCACAGCCAGGCCAGTCTGAATTTTAGGGAATATTCTTGTAGCTGGTTTATATTTTCATTTGTCTTTCAATAAGTTCTACTTACTCATTTTGAGGTACCCCCAAAAACTCCTCCTTTTCCTTTATGTTTATATATTTGGATCCTCTTGGATATCCTTTCCCACCCGCAGTAGTTGTTTTGTGAAGGTCCTGAGCCCTTTGACTCTTTTCCTTACAAGCAGCTTCTTGCTCCTAATGCTGTTTGACTTACCTGTCCTGGCCATCTCTGTGCTTAGCTACTTCCCTGCATACCAGAAAGGTCAAGTCTGTAAGTCCCCCGCACCGTACACAGACACATCCACAACCACCCACTTTAAAGGCAGGAGTGCCCCAAGGCTTTGCAGGCAGAGGAGGCCTGTGCTGTCTCACCATTCAGAGCAGGATGCGGCTTGTCTTTAGCAATACAGCTCAGCACCTCTGCCTGGCAGCAAAATTCTTGGGCAAAAATAGATAGAGAGGCCCGCTCAAACAAACTTATGGGATTTCTGGGCTCAGCCCTGATTCTCTGCATCCAACGGGAAATTCAGGGACATATCATCATCTCCTCTGGAAATGTTCAAGATGTGTCTGGATGTGACACTGAGTTATATAGTTTAGTGGTGATGTAGGTAGGCGGTTGGACTGGATGATCTTGAAGGTCTCTTCCAACCTCGATGATTCTATGATATTCATGATCCATATAGATTTCAGAATACTTATTCCATTATTGATTGAAGCTCAGCCTGGGCTGAGAGGTTAGGAGCTTGGCTGTGGTCCTGTCTTCCTGCTGAAAATTCTTGGTTCCTGGCTCGTTTTAGTCGATGTGTTCACCTTCTACCGAAGGCCCTGTTGAAATGGATATAGCGAATTGTTTATCATATATTGTTTATTTGCCAGAATAAGTCAATGCAAAATTATTTGTAAATTTGAGGTGCACTCAATGAGCATTCCAGACATTTTAAACAAGCAGGACATTACAGGAATGATGAAATGATTCTTTTCAATGTATTTTAAAACAAATTGTTTGGATGTTCTAGATGGAGTCATAAGATAGTAGGGACAGAGGTGAGTCCTGCACCATCACCCAGCTACCATCCTTCTGTTCAGCAGCTGCTCCTGGTCAGGATGCTCGCCTGGACCACAACAGAGCGATGTCACAGGCCACAGGGGTGCACAAATGTAACCCATTTCTCAGGAAAGAGGCTTTAACATTGGAGCATAAGGCACACCCCCTTCCTGCTCTCCAGTTCGGATGAAACTCCACAGACTTGTAAGTGTTGAGGGAGGGTTTTTTTCTAAGTCCTCGTTTTCCCAAGAACAGGGAAAAAAATAAAACCTGGAGTAATTGTTGATGCTTAACTTTACTATTCTTTTAAAGAATGAGCTGTGCAGTTTAGCACATAGAAGTGTTATTAGAAATATTTATTAAATAACTGCACTGGTTTTATTATGAAACAATGACAAAGCTACTGTTAAAATGGATGTTGTGTTGCACACTATTATTTTTGCCTGTTCATCTCTCTCTAAAATGGAGGAGGGAATTAAAGGCTGAAGTAGGAGATACATATCCTACTGCTTTGTAAATGAAAAGAGAGATTGTATCTGTCAGTCTTAGAAACAGAATTAAGTAGGGACCTGATGTTATAATACAAATGCAAAATAAAATCATGTTTCTAGAGAAAAATCTTGTGAAATTAACATGGCACCTTGGTACGCCGTTATTACAAGGCAGTTAATATGGCATAATTTTAAGGACCACCAGGAAATTTGGCCTGCAGCACAGAGGAATTATAACAGCCTGATACGGTAAGCTTTGAAATGAAGTAACTTCATGTGAATACTTAACAGCAATAGAAAGCATCTGAAAGATTGAAATGCAAGAGTAATAACGTCACTGAAAATGTTTAGCGTGTATTTGTAATGTGTATAAGTGCTCATTCAGAAAGAAGATACTTCAGGTAAGAATTTCAAGTTTTCACTAGATTTCTAGTTGAGTAGAAACTGGATAAACATCTCTGAAGATGATGCCCAGGCTCTTCTGTGAACCTCGCCCTTTGCTCTTATTGCATATACCTGGAAAAAAATGGCAGAACTAAAGCTGGTCCAAAACAAATAGCAAATAATTTACCCTAAACTTATGGAGTTTTTGTTATTTACCAAATAAACTGAAAACATTGTTTTGATGTTGACTGTGGAAAAAAGCAGAGTTTAATTTTTTAGTTCAACAACTGAATCAAGTAATCAATTATTCACACAGCCCAGCCATTTGAACACCCACTTAAATCCTAAAATAGGAGCTTGCCATTGACAGCAAAGAGTTTGGATGAACTTCTCACAGGGGTGAGTCTCATTCCCTGGGAATATTGATTTCTGTTATTTAGATTTTATATTTGAAAAGATATAAAAAATATTTTCAGCTTGAAACTAACTCTGCAGGAACAAGCTTTTATTAAAGGCATTTTTTCAGTGCAAATTTTTCTTTACCACATATTACTTCATTTTCTGAAATATGCTTCTAGGAGGCAATGTCAAAAGTACAATTAAATGGTGAAGGTCTGAGTCCTAATTGATGGTGACAATAATTAAAATTAATTATTTCATGAAAGCTTTTTCTTTTTCTTTTTCTTTTCCTCATTATTCTGTTTGGAAACAGACTGTCCTAAAATGTATTGAGTGTCCTGCTGTCACTATTTAGACAAGCATTTGTCAGTAGGTTCTTAATAGACACTAATTTTTCAGTAGGCTTTTAATACAACATCTTTCTCTCTCTCTCCATTTCTATTTAACTCTAATCTTTAATGTAGGGTCTTGCATCTCTTTTCACGCTTCTCTTTTTATTAACTTTCCAGATATATTCAGAAATCCCCTAATTTGCATCCAGCAATGACTTATGTCTTGAAGCATTAAAATGTACATTTAAAAACACTGAAGCTAAAGTGGGAAACTGATAAAATACTATTAAAAGTTTCCAGTTTAAATATACGTGATTTGAAAAACATGAATTTTTAAAAAGAGCTATTTTTAAAATAGGAAGAAATGTTCTTGAAAATTCCGTATCTTTTTTTTTATTTATTTTTTCTTCCATTAGGAATTAAAAGTCCAGAAGATTAAAAAAAGGCATGTCCAAAGCTGGGTAGGGTGTGCAGTGAATTTTCAGCAGAATGCTGACATTTATTTGAGTCTTTCAGAATGGCAAAAAAAAACTCAACCAAGACTTCCATTTTTTTTAGAAACCAGGTCAAATATTTAGCACCCACTTAATGAGGGTGGTCAGAATCAAAAGAAGAATGTTCTTCACAATGACTTGCTAACACAGTAGCTGGTAGTTGTAGCTGGCTTCTTCATCCTTGGGTTAATGTTCTCTTCATGTGGCAAAGGGGGATTAGTCAGTGCGTGACAACTCCTAACTTCATTACACCAATGAAAGAATGGCTCAGCAGTGGGGTTTATGTGTGAAGCAAAGTAGAAAAGGTTCGGTTAGCTGGGTTTTGGTTTGAATATGCAGTGGTAACTGGGATTGCATGGCCAAAAAAGCTGGATATCTGAGGGTCTCGTATGTGTTGACTTTAAAATTAAACAAGTAATTTGTGCCTGTTAGGAGCATGGTTAGGTAGACGCCTTAGAATACTTGTTGCTTTTCTCTTATGGCCGTGGCTGCTTTTAATATTTCTCCCCTTCCTTTATTTTTTTTTTTAAAGGCCTGGTATGGGATGTTTGATCTCTTGCCCGGTAACCTGGTGGGAATACTCTGTTCAGTTATGCAAGAAGCATGGATTTGATCCCTAACTCCTGTTACCATGCTCTTAGGAATACACAGTTACAAAAATAAAAGCAGTAGCCTGCAGCCATAGTGCTGTGTGCTGTGCTCTTGTCAGATCTCACGTGTTCCATGAGGTCAGCCTTGCTCAGGACTCACAGAGTTGAGGGTGCTGTGGGGACGTGGAAAGGAGACACAGAATAAAAGAATGTGCGTGAAACTCTGTCCTTGTCTGTGCTCCTCTCCAGGGAGTTTCTCTCTTGTTGACTATTTTTTGTTACCTTCTTTCCCTCATATGTACAATTATTTCAAAAAATTGCATTTTTTTTCTTTTTTTTTGTAAAGTCAACAAAGGCAATTACTGTGAGCATGCAGAACTGCGTGGGTGCAATGCTAAGAATGGCATTTTGGAATTCATAGCTAAGAGTCTTCCCAGCAACACTTAGGATGGAGATCTTTGAGATCCAGCCTTCCCTTACAGACCAGTTCATCAATAGCAGACACCAGCTCGGTGCAGCTGTACAAGAAGGTACCATTTTAACCTATGATAGCAATACACGGGTCATTTGATACTCACGTGTGCACTGAAGAAGTTGCATTACCATTGTCGATTGTGGGGGTTTTTCTCAGCACTGCCTGAGCCCCACGCGGAACACTGCAGTGCGCTGTGCCCTGGAGAACTGACAGTCTGATGGGCACTGCAGGCACGGGATGTCACAAGGGCTCTGGGACTCGTGAATAATAAGTAATGTGATGCTGGCAAGTGACATTTAAAGCTGTGAGCCCAGGCCTGAGGAGGTGGCTTGGATGATAGGGAAGAAGTGTAGAAGCAGAAGGGGTTGAGGAGAGGACTTCGCAGAGGAGAAGGCAAAGGGGGGACAGATACGCTGCTTCTGTCAACTTGAGGCTGTAGTTTGTTCTACTCCACTGCATCTTACCCCAAAGCTCCATAACCAGGGGAAGAGGGAGGCCACATGTTCGAGGGGAAGTGTCTCCACAAATCCAAGTCAGAAGAAAGCTTGTGGAGGACAGGTGGCTGCAGTTCCCTGTAATTTTATCCTTCTGCAACAAGAACACCTCAGAAGCAACACAGATATTAATGTTACATCTAGAATATCTATAGCTCTGGGGAGGGGGAAAAGTTATTGGCATATTTTTTCTCCCAAATGACAGAACACTGTTCAGTTCTGTCTGGTTTCTATATCCTGTGAGCACATACTGATCATTAGTGTGCACTCAGAGGGGGTGTTAATTGTCACCAGACAGAGAACAAGGGACAGATGTTCAAGGAGGATCCTGCCTGTTCTTCTAAGGCAATGCTACAAGCAAAACACTGGAGTCAGACCTGAAGCAAAAACCTGAGGTCAAAACACTTCTAAATGTTAGGTGAGCTCAACCCTTTGTCCAACTGCAATAGCAAAACACTCCTCAGATCTGAAAAACCGCAAAACAAGAGGGGAGTCTGGACCAAGATCTGATCTGTGTTCTGGCCCTCTCCTGACCTTGTGCGAAAGCGGCTCTGCCTGAATGTTTGACAAATGCTATTCAACAGACTGCAAGAAATTTACAGCACCTTTAAAACACACAACCACAGCAGCACTCAGTATTCTCCTCACCTTTGGTTTTTACATTTTCCCTTCAGGTTCTGAGGTTTATGTTATTAAATTTTGGTGTAAAACACTATTATAAATAATCAGTAGCAACATTTTCCATCCTAAAGATATCAAAGATGGAAAAATAGTATTGTTTCCATTTCTCTAGTGAGGAAAGTGAGGCACTAATTACTTGCCCAAGGTGACTTTGCTCAGTAAAAGATACTGCAGCAAGAGAAAGAGCAAATTAATTAAATGATTTGAAGGTTGGGTTTGTTGGTTTGCTTTTTTTTTACTTTAGAAAAAGCACTCTGGTGGGAAAATGCAGTTTCAGAAAAGTGAAAATGAGTTCAAATATAATGTGAATCTAAAAGGGTTGGCTCTTGCACATTAATTTGTGGCTGTGACACAACAGCAGATGAGTGATCAGTTTGTGTATAGATAATTGTAATGAGCCTAGCCTACGGGAAAAAATGTCTTTATGTGAGAGTTCTGGACACGGTGGAAGCACTTGAATATTGTGGTGATGGAAAAGCTAACAGACAGAATAAGCACTCTAGACAGCTAGGCAGAGAGCAGCATGCAAAAGCACAAAACCTGATGTGCCCTGAGCTGCTCTGGATCAGCCAGTTGCTCATGGTGAGGATCATGCCGTCAACTGACAGCAAAGAGGCGTGCAAAGCCTCTGTGCAGCCTGTGAGGAGACCGATGGAAACATTTGGCTTCATTTATTTAGCAGCCCAAGGGAAAAAGCAGGTTCTGAGGGGGGGGGTGGGGTGTCCAGCTCAGCATCTTGCCACTGCAGAACCAAGTGACTGAGAGTGGCAATGCCACCATGGATCTCTCCACAGCCTGTCCCCTTCGCCCCCAAGCTACTGTTCCTTGTTGGTGTTGACTCGGGCAATGGCTCTGGGAAAGCCAGAAGGCATTTTCCAAAGCAGCAGTTCGTGCATTTCCTAACTGCAAAGCCTCTGCCGTGCTGCCACGCGTGACTCGGCACACCACGAGGCGCTGCTTTGTGCACCCTTGATATGATATGAAAAATCATGCCCCACTGACCACATGGGATGAAGGACCTATGCCTAAATCCTCCTGTACCTGGGCACCAGCGGGTAGCAGGTTTTGTAACGGTATAAAAATACCATGTGTGGGTTTGGTTTTGTCAGCTGGAACTTGCCAAATGCAAAGCAGTGGCAGTGCAAGCCTGGTGGCCATAGATGCCAGTCGACTCCCCAAGAGCAGCCCTTGCTTAAGCAAGAGGATCCTGTACTCAGGACCACTGAAAACGGGCTGGTGAATGGTTATGAAATGTAGCCAGTATACATTGTTCTGGAGAGAGAATAAATTGTGTCCATTATTCCACTGGCTGGGAATGGTGTCACTCGGTCTTCGCCAGTCAGTTGTGTGGGCTGAGACACGCCAGCCGGCTGGACACCAGTGCCTCTGCAGTTGAATTAAACACCATGTTAAGCAGCTGCTCCCCTGGTTTGCCTCCAGACTCATTCTGTGCTGCTATTTACACCTACTTGTGCCCGGTGAGGTAGGCCTTGTCTGCACAGGTTGATGTATGACAAGGCTGCACAGGAGTTCACTACGATTTACAGCCTCCTGCCCACTACCAGCATCTTCCTGGTGCTCCATCCAGTCCACTGCTACCCTGCTACCGCTTCCTACGTGGGGCTCGCTGTGTCCCTGCTGCTCCATCACCACCCTGAGATTCACTGTCTTCCCTTTTTCTCTGTGTTAGCTCTCTTTTTGCCCTGTACTGATGGATTTTGCTCTCTTTTTGCCTTGTACTGATGGATTTTGCAAACCTGCTGGCTCCTCCCCCTCAGTGTGTCTGGGAGGGGGACATGGGAAGGGGCTGTGTCAGTCTGCCATCACCTCTTGCTTTCTCTTAAATTTTATAAACACATTGAATTGGATCTTTATCCACGCAGCATTTGGAGGGCTTTCCATCAGCAGTATATAAATAACAATGGATCAGAATAGATTGGATTGTTGCTTTTTACATCCGCTTCCCTATTTTGCTTTTGACAGGTCCTGACTCCCACACACACACTCTTCACTCAGACTCGGCTAGATCCACTTTTTTGTCCGCTTTGAGTTTTTGGCAGGATTTTCCATGCTTCATAATCTTCTCCCCTTACAGAGTTTCAGCAGCTCTTGCCCTGCTCCTGAGCGGTTACGCCCTGTGCCCCTACGCTCTCCATACTGATGGGTCTTACCAGGCCCATCATTAAAACATCACAGGGGCAAGCCCTGCGCCCTCCCTCCTCCAGGCTCTCAAACTGCTGATGGCTCCTGATCTCCTTTGAAACTACACCAGGCCTAACCTCACTCCCCCACTTCAGGCCGTGCTTCCCACCACAGAGGCATGGAACCAAGCAAAGAATCTGCAACAGGTGATTTATGTAATGGATTTACCCTTTTTCCCCAACCTGAATATGCATGAGCAGGACCTGATGCCTTCAAGTGCATTTGAAGAGGCTTGCCTCATTTTTTTCCTTGTGCTCCCCTTTTTAATGCCACCTATCATCACATATGTTCCCTGCGTGCATTCAGAAACTGGTATTTGCTATTCAAATAGTGTTAAGTTGTAACTGCTTAAATAAGTCATAGAATCAAAGAATCATTAAGGTTGGAAAAGACCTTCAGGATCATCCAGTCCAACTGCCTACCTACATCACCACTAACCCACATCACCCACATCCAAATGCCTCTTGAACACTTCCAGGGACAGTGACTCCATCACCTCCCCGGGCAACCTATTCCAATACCCAATCACCCTTACAGGGAAGAAATTTTTCCTGATGTTCAATCTGAATCTCCCCTGCTGCAACTTAAAGCTGTTTCCTCTTGTCCTTTCACTATGGGCATGGCAGAAGAGACCGACCCCCACCTCACTACAACCTCCTTTCAGGGAGTTGTAGAGAGCCAGGAGGTCCCCCCTGAGCCTCCTCTTCTCCAGACTGAACACCCCCAGCTCTCTCAGTCGTTCCCCATAAGACACGTTTTCTAGTCCCTTCACCAGCTTTGTTGCCCTTCTCTGGACACGCTCCAGTTCCTCAATGTCCTTCTTGTAGTGAGGGGCCCAGAACTGAACCCAGCACTCGAGGTGCAGCAGCCTCACCACAGTGCCAAGTACAGTGGGACAATCATTGCCCTG